>JAQFVV010006322.1:87500-135000 GCA_028023455.1 Epiperipatus broadwayi | reverse complement strand
AATTTTTACTTTCCATTTTTACAAATTGATCACTCCCTGATTTTGACAATACAAAAATACTTGCTAATTTGGAAAGGTATGGTTTAAAAACCATGTGAGAGTTCATTGAAATATTAAAGAGAGCTACTGTTTTAAGTAGTGCTAATGAAGCACAGCATATTTTAGCTACATGGAAATCCTTTAATACATAATATTGCTATATTACTTTTATAAATATATTTATGATTATAATATACTGTGATATTAATAGCATTTATAAGTAAATGTTAAAACACAAATTTAACATTACATCAGGCTAAGAATTTTATTTTAAAATCATGCATAATTTTAAAAAGTATGCCATTTAATTATCACAATATATAGAGATATCATGAAAAACCAGTCAATACTTTGAGAATTCCAATATCAATAACAATCAACAAATTCAACTATTGTTAAGACAATCTCAATTTAACAAAAATAAAGTACATAAGGAAAATTACAGGTTGAATAAAATTCTCAAGCATGTAAAAGAACATGTTCATATTAGTAGAAAATGTATTCCAGCAATAACAAAATATATGGAACTATAGTATTACTAAAAAGAGAGATGACATCATGAAATGTGTAGAAAAGTTATATAAAGAAGTATATAGCCATAAATAACAAAATGTCTTTGATACAACTATTATATCTTCCGAATTGCATGGGATTTTAAATGAAAAAGTGAGATTTGCAACTAAATATATAAAGAAGGGAAAACCTTCAGGTATTAATGGTATTATATTTGACATCTAAAAAGAAACATATGAAAAGATAAAATACATTTGAGAAAAATTATATATCAAATCTCTAAATAATATAGATGAACCATATGAATAGAAGAACACAGTATTAACATTCCTCTTTTAAAAAGGTGATGAAGAAGATATCAAAAGTTACAGATGTGCTGGTATTTTATTATATCTATACAAAACATTTTTACAAAATAATTAAAACATGTTGATAGTGAACTTTGGATTTTAGTCAATGAAAATAAGAAATTGGATTTATATGTGGTTTTAGTATAGTATATCATAACCAAGATTTGAGAAAAATTATAAAAAGAACCAATGAATATGAGATTATTATACTTTGGATTTGTAGATTATGGAAAAAATATTTGATGCTATAATCATTTTCTCAGTGATTAAAGCATAGAATCATGAAGGTATAGATCAATGCTACTGTCATATTCTGAAGAATATTTATAAAATTGTAACAATACTATCGTATTAATAATGAAGCTAACAACATTAACATTGATAATGGGAACAGTGTGTCTCCACATCTCCAAAACTTTTTACAATAGTTTTGCAAAATATATTTTATGGATTAAATTTGGCCCTAAGGGAATAAAAGTAAATGGAGTTTTATTTAAGTCATCTAGATTTTGCAATTGATGTAGTGATTTTTGCAAATAATGCTTGAAAAATTCAGAAAATGTTGCAAGAGTTAACAGATGGAAAAAGGAAATTACAATTAATGGTAAATATTAAAATGATAAAACTAATGCAAAATGCATTTACCCAGAAAAAATGAAAATAAAGATTGATAATGAAGAGGTAGATGTTAACAACTATATATAAATAATCTCAGTGCATAATGCTATACTGAAATAAATATATACAAATATTAAGCAATAATTCACCCCACATGGTTAAGAAATCAAGTACTTCCATCTATGAACTAATATATTAAATACATTAGAGTTCGTATTTCAAAATAGCCAGATCAAAATGATACCACTTTGACCTGTCTGCTATCTAGGTGTTATATATTGAAATACGAAAACCTCAAACAAAGAACATCAAATTTAGCAAACAACGATCTTAAATATTTTATATATTAGTTCACAGATGGCGGTACTGGACTTCTTAACCATGTGAAGTGATTTAATGCTTAATATTTGTGTATATATATATATATATATATATATATATATATATATATTATTTCAGTATAGGGTTATGCACTGGGATTATTTCCTATACATTTGCGTTACGTTGTTTAAAGATTAAAATTACTAAAGTTTAGTTTGTCTTTATATAATAATAGTAAAACATGTTTGTTTGTAGAAAAAAATAAGATTGTTGTTTGATAAATTTCAAGTTCTTTGTTTAAGTTTGTTCGTATTTCAATATATAACATCATATAGCAGACAGGTCAAAGTGGTATCATATTGATCTGGCTATTTTGAAATATGAACTCAAATATATTTTATATATTTATTCACAGAGGGCGCAGTACTGGTTTTCTTAACCATGTGGGGTAATTTAATATATATATATATCTTGGTGATATTATTAAAACACATTCAAACTTGATGGATAAACTTTATTATAGAAGTAATGCAGTTGGAGTTTTCAATATGTGTATATGTACGAAAACAAAGGTTTTCAATAAAGCTGTGTTACTAGTTCTTATTTATAATTCTCAGACTTAGAAACTTAATAAAAAACAACACACAAACTTCAGACCACTCAAACAATTGTTTAAAGTTGCATGTTGTGATGAATACAGAGAAAACAAAAACTAAATGCATGGTCTGTGTGAACAAATAGGTATTACTGACATCAATGAAAAAAAGAATAGATTAAAATGGTCTTCTGCTGGACATATATCTGGAAGAGATAATAATAGATGAACAGTCGGAATCTAAACATCCTAGAATGAAAGCACATGTAATATGTATTGAGGAAATATGAAGAGTGTTTGTATAACATGGATAAAAGAAACTAAAGATCAGAGAATGGATTGATGTCCAGATCAGTGGATCGACTATGTTTACATTTATATATATTGCAATGGAATGTCCTATCATACTAATGTTTGACTGATAAATGGAATGGAATATGATATACATATAAAAAGAGAGTAAAACGCCCTATTTATGGTGAGCCAATTGATATGGACAATTCACGTGTATACGTAACAGGTATAAACTAACACAGTCAATGAATGTAAAATGCAATGGACTAGGTTGTGAGGCTAAGCTTTTATTTGAACAACCTAACAATATGAGTAAACAATTGTTGATAGATTACATCCAAACAATAGAAAATATATTAGCATGAATGAATGAGGTTTAATTATTGCCTAGATCCTTTCCTTGGCTAGCTATATGTAAAATATTGGGGATACTAAAGAACAATAATAAATACATATTAAATGATTTACATAGGAGTAACTGAATTGATGATTTGATTTTTCATTAAAATACAAGTTGCAAGGTTGAATCCAACCTATAATGACTAACAAATGATGGCTTAAATGAATGATTAACAAAACACATAAATAAATATATGTATGAACATACAAAATCTGTTGACTTTTCAAATTGTCCATTTCGTTAATCATGAGTCACATGAAAATACTTATGAGCAATAAGCATAAATTGGTATATATGATTGCATATAAATCATTCATCAATTATTATATATAAACTGTAATAAATAATAAAAATATCATAAGTTGATAATAACTTGTTTATGTTATAACTTAATACTGTAGATTTGCTTCTCAAGGCTTGATAATTTAACCAAGCATCAACACAAATATAATAATAATTATTTCCCCACTATGCTATATAGATATTTATTTGTTTTATTTACATGGGATCATACTTCTTTTTATACTGTGAGCACCAACTATAAGTACTTGTCATAGCCTGCAAACTCAACATCTCAATTGATAACTTTATTCTCTGGCTTTATTAACTGCTCTTTTATTAACTAAATTTTATATGTACTTTATAACGAATCTTTGTGGGTACAGTATTTAGATGTCAATCAATTAGTAGACAGAATATACATAAAATTGCTATTAATGCTTTGATTTACAGTTCTGAAACATGGTGACTAACATAATTTTCACACCATTACAGTCATGAAATTAAGTAAAACACATTTGAAAATTACATTTAGTTATATGACAAAATATTTATTGAAAATTTTTTTAATTAACATTTAAAGGGCATGATTTTACTTAATAACTAAAATAGTAAAATATACATTAAATATTACTCCCTTCTTTTTCTGTTGTTTAAAAATTATCCTATCGCACCTTCATTGATTTTACAACTGATGATATTTAAGCATATGGTATTTTAAGAGTATGGAAAAATAAAAAAAAAAGCTAGCAGTTATAGAAAACAACTAATATGTCACCTTTTTACCATTGAATAAATAACATTTATAAAATATATACAGTTTCAGAGGATTAATTAGCCTATAATTTGGATTCACCCTGGATAGAATCCACAGTTAAACAAAGAAATTTTTATACTAAAGCATAAACAAAATTTTGACTTGTAAAACAATCCAGTGAGCGTATCACTTAATAATGCATTATGTTTTAAGGTGACACTAGTAACCTTTATTCATGGAGGTTTACTTAAAAGAGAAAAAACCCATTTTAGAAATTAAACTCTTCAGAGTGTTTGAAATTGGCATATTAACAATAAGTAAAATAGACATATACAATTAAATAATAAATACATATAAATAAATGACTGCAAAAAAGTTCAAGAAAGTTAGAGCATATGAGAGAGAATTATTTGATAGAAATTTACATATTAGGAAAGTTACAAAGTTAAATCATCCATTAGGAGAAATTAATAGTAGCGTTTGAGATTTGTCAGCTAGATTTACCTTTAGGTGGTATGCAAATAATATTTTGCACAATTTAAGAGTCCATTTTCAAAATATATCATTTAATGAATCTATGTGAATTCTTCTTGGTGACAGCCTAATTTCATTCAGCATTCCAGATTTATTTTTTTAGGCATTCCATCATTTCAATGCAGCAGAATATTAAGTCACTGTAATATGACCCACAAAGTTCTGAAAAGACTTTTTTACAAGATCATCACTTTTAAGATTTCAAAGCAGTATGGAGTCTAATAGCAATCAGTTATCTCACTAGTAGCTAATCTCCTCATGATCAAAATCATCCCATTTTATATTCCTGTTCAGGTATTTGAACAATGCTTTCAATTTTTTATCTGTAGCCTAAACATAATCTCTAATCCAACAGAAATTTTATGTTTTCTTTGTCGATTTTCTTTGAAAAATGCAGTCATTTGATTACATTCCAAAATATATTGAAATCTACTTCCAGATGTTGAAGCGATATGATTTCAGAAACTAGATTTAAAACCCCAAGTCAGAGCACTTACTTAATATGTTACTATCAGTTTGAAAACTCAAAATTTTCAGAAACATAAATTTCTTCAAATCTAGCATTACAAACCAGATATCTATATGGGTCTGAGCTCAGTTCACTTTCACTATATATTAATAGCTAAAGCAATATTACATTGCAAAAGCCTTCAAAGATACACATTGAATAATTAATAAAACAAGTCACAAATTGTGCAATTTTGCCTTTAAGCTTGTTCTAAAATGTTCATTAGATGGAGCTTACCACTAGCTGCAAACAAGCTTTAATTATAAGTGCCAACAGAGAAAGAAATCAAAACCTTTATTGTACTATCTTCATCTCCAGAAAATCTATGTTGAACTCTATCATTAAACACTTCGGGCACCATTTGTTTTTGCTAACTATAAATAAATGAAATTTAAATGGAAAGATGTATGACAATAATTTATTCTAACTTACTTCATTGTTATTACTGATAAAATATTTACCTAACTAGTTTGTGTCTAGAGATAAAAAACAAATCGAGTGACATAATTAATGAACTATTTATTAACTTATCTCTAAATATGCTCATACAAGTAATGAGTGAAGGGCACATGAAATTGGCTGTGAATTTCTTTTATTTTATTGTTCTCCTCATTTGCAGTTGAATTTTCTTATATGAATTTAAATGGAGATTATGCAATGATTAGTTATGTGCTTTGTAAATGACTTTTAAAAACTTAGAACAAATGATTGAACACATCTAATGAATTATTGATCTACCTATATCATAATAAGTATTCATTGCCATAATGAAGAATTATCAGATGTAATACTGCCAGTGGTTTCATTCGCTATTGCTAAAAACTTTGAAATGCTGCAAAATTGGATCCAAATTAATATTATTTATCTCCCTGCAGGAACTTATTATGTGTTTATCAATATTTATACTTATACCAGTAAACGTCATCATTTAGTACATGACTAAGATATGTCATATAAAGACTATAAATAAACCTTCGTTTCTACCAAAAAAAAAAGCTTTAATGATTATTATTATTATGTTAGCATTTAATAGATAGATAGATAGATTAAAAAGATGGTCTTATGATTTTATTATTATTATTATTATTATTATTATTATTATTATTATTATTATTATTATTATTATTATTATTATTATTATTATTATTATTATTATTATTATTATTATTATTGTTGTTGTTGTTGTTGTTGTTGTTGTTGTTTTTGTTGTTTTCTCCAAGAATGTATCAAAGTATAATATGGAAAAATATTATACTGAGTATTTAGTATTATTTTAATATTGTTTTTATTGTGTGCTTATATTTCTATATGTGCATGCTAGCGAAAGAAATATCCATTCGCTGTTAAAGAGTGATCAGCTTGTTTTTGGAAAGAGCTCATTGTAAATATTTATTGTTTATCATTGTGTTTTCAAGAAATTATAAAATAATTATTTCTTAATAATTGTCTTACTCAAAATTTAAAGATTTATTGTATATCCCAAACCAAACTTTCATTTTAATTTTGTGCTAATATTGAATGCATTAAATAATTATTTTGTCTTTTCTTGCTAGAAGTTATTTTGCCTTGATTCCTTAATTATAATTAGTATATTTCCATGTTAAAATATTATAATTGTTAGAAATGAAATGTTTATTCATTATTATCTTTACAATTTATTAGTTAATGTCATTGTGATTTTTCTTTATCAATCATAATTTGAAATTGTTTATGCATTGTTATTTTTATATACATATCTGTTATTGAATCCAACTATAATAATGTTAGAAGTGAAAATAGAAATAATTTAATTCCTATCAGTTTTGGATGATGAAATGTGCCAAGAAAGATGGATAGTTTAGATATTTATTTAAGTGTCAAACTATTATTTCATTATTATGCTTAGATTGTGATATATTTATGGTTATTCAGAACAAAATTATTTATATAATGAAGTATATTGTCAGGGATAGAGTTAAGTTCTCTCTTAATGGATTATGTAGTATATTGTCTGGGATTGAGAAAGCTCAACCTCAGCTCATTGATATATTTGTTAGGAGTAGATTATATCCTCCAGAATAAGTAGTTGTATTTTATGAATTATAGTATGAGAAGCCAAGAAGTTTATTTCCCTTATTTTTTGGTGATGAGACCATGTCTACACCAATTTGTTTGAAGTCTCAGAAGTTAGACTTGGAAGCTATTGTGTATTGTTATTTAAATGATTAGGGTCATGAAATTCTTTTATCCCTCATGTGCCCTATGGATTGTTTTCCATTATTTATTCATAGTGAAGTATAAGATAGTTTGCTGATAAAAAAAGAAAAGCATAATATGATTTTTCTCTTAGAACAGCTGAAATAGAATTAGTGTTGAAGCTTGGTTGGCCATTGTCATCATCCATATTATTGTTTATCCCAATAGAATTTAGTTATATTAATTATTTTGTAGCAGATAGCATAATTCAAATACACACATATAAAAATATTAATTTAAAAGGTATGAAAAAATCCATCAATAATGTGTAACTCTTTAATTAATGTTTCAAATCATTTTATATTGATTATTAGATTTTATATCATCAATGTTCATCCGCATTTGAATGAGCAATTAAGAGAAAACAAAATGTAGCTAATTAATAGGATTATTCATTTAATTTATAAAATATAGTTTGTCTTCTTACTTTTACTCTTAAATTTAAACCCCTTTAATATTATTTTGAGATGCATTTGAAGTAAAATGCAAAGTACTTTTGATTCATCTTCCAATTTAGCGTAAGCATTTAATAGTTTTATTACTCATGAATATAACAAATTGATTGATAGTTTGAATGTACTGAAAATAAAATACCAAATATAGAATAAATTTATATTTGATTATCTTAGTGTAGTATTATAATGTTTCTATGTCATATGTTTATCAGAATTAACCGATTTCTTGAGCAAATTTTGCAAGTAAAATATCAATAAATTTTGTTTGTGTTATAATTTTAGTAATAGCATTATAATGTTTCTTTTGTAAATCTATCAGAATACACTGATAGCTGGCATATGTTAAAATAAACTAGAGAAAGTTACCTTTATATTATTTGTTAATATGTAGACCATTTAACCATTAATGGTAGCAACATCCAAAACATGTATTTCATTTATAAAACCAAATATTTATTTAAATTATCTTGTAAATAAATATTTTATTTATTTAAAGTTGTGTTCAGAATTCTACTTTGATATGCATTCATGTTTTATGTTTCCACACATGCACACACATTTACATATCTAATAGAATATGATTGTACTATTCCATAATTTAAGGATGCATATGCCCATATGTGATGATGTTGCTTTTTTTGATCCAAACAATGTATAAAATGTTTGATTATTTAATGATTCTCTGAAATTTTTTATTACTCAGTTATTATATGGATGATGAATTGAAATCAAAATGTACCCTATTTCTTTCATGATCTAACTACCATTATTTTATTAGGATATTGCTTAATTTACATCATTACTTTTGTAATAGTAGTTAGTAATTTTTAGAAGGTATAGATTAAAAATTAAGCCATGCAATAAATTAATTCCCTGAGATATTCATTTATTAATTTAGATTAGACATTAATTCAGTTATTTAATTTAAATTATTGCACAATTAAAAGTTAAGTAGTGTTATATTTTATTTTGTATTTAGTTCAAATTTATTATACAGTACATTTTTTATTTTATTAATTTAATTTTATCAAACAGGAGAGGTAGTTTAATGAATGTGGATGATGGGAGGAGATGAGGTATAGACTATAACTTGTCAATTTAAATGATAGAACTTTACCAAATTTAATACTTTATTTATTTTAGAACTTAATAGATGTTTTTTTTTTAAATTAACCATAATGCTTCCTCCTATGTCTAATATACATTTTACACTGTATAGACCTCTATAGCCCCAACTGAGCTAAGCTAAGTACGACAACATTTTAAGAGTCTCACTAATGATTTATAAGCAAGATCAGACTAGAAGTTGTTCTATGATTCATAGAATTGGAGCCTACCATATATTTGTACGTTTCCGTAGCTTTGCCAATCTAAATATTAATGTCAATACCATGAATATAATGTGAAAGCATCGAAAGTATTTTTGGTACAATAAATATTGTTAAAATTTTATATTTATACTCTGTGTGAAGTATACTTTACATACCCATATACATATAAATTTAAAATCGGATTTTATGTATGTATGTGCGTTATTTAAAATAAAATCTAGTGAACAAAGTTACTCATAATTATAACTTCAAGATTGCATAACCTTGTCTTTATTAATAGTAGACATTTCTTCTTTTTATAGATTCTTAATAATAAAATAAGAGAATTCTGAAAATTTCATTTTGAAAATTAATATTCTTTTATATAGCATATTTTTAGAAAAGAATATTATATATTAAACGTTAAAGAAAGTATATTTTGTATTATAATGAAATAAGACATTCCATTACTTTACTATTAATGTTATCATTTTATTTATAATTCCTCCTAGTTTACTATTTCATTCCTGCTTTAAGAAAGAGTAACTTGCTATTTATGTCATATCTGAAAATATAATTAAACAAATCTATTTGTAAACCTATATGATTAAAATTACAAAACTATGCTACCGTAAATATTACTACATTTATAACACGACGTTGCCTGTCACATATATTAGCAGTTGATTTTATTTTTATTTTTAATTTACAAATATTAATATAAAAAAATTGAAACATTTTTGTCCTAAAAATATTTATAAAAATGCATTAGTTTGAATAACATTATTAATGAAAAAAACAAAAAAAACAATGCCAATTTGTAGAATAAGACAATGTAGACTCATTGCTTTGATTTATTTTCGTAAGTTAATTTATCAAATAACTAAAATATAATTGGGAAAGAGAGTGTTAAATTTTTAATATCTATTTTTTTAATTAGATGCAAGAGAATAATTAAAGCCTTATCTCAAAAGGAGCAAAACTAAAGACATCAATAAGATTAGAGCGTCGTAAAAGGAGAATTAGATTTCCATTACCTAGTAAAGGTAATTACTTTATTAAAGTGAGTTGTAGTAATTTAAAAAAAAAAAAAAACGTATTTGATGAAATATTCATATTTTTTGCAATATATATATATTTCAAAAAATTATTTATTATCAGATGCAAACATTGAAGTGATATACCAAATACCATATATATATATACATTCTTAACAGCAAATAAAATATCAGTAATTGCATAACTCTGAAGCTCTTTAATCTGTAAAAAGTTCAATTTTTCATTGAGATCAGTTGAGATTTACTATTTCAACGTTTATCCTCCGCAAAAATTGAAAACGAATACATCCATCATTAACAAGAGTAACATTATATATAGGTAATTAAATATATTTCAAATATTTGGAAATGTGCACGGAAAGTGCAAACAAATTATTAAAGAATTGAATTAATTGTAATCATATAAACTGTCAAGAGCTTTTGATAATTCATAAATAAACTTCTTCATAATTTAAAAAAATAAAAAATAGTATTTATACTACCTTGAATTTATATGTGCATATAAGAAAAAGTTCCAATTATATAACTAAAGATTGGAAAATACGATAGAAACCATTTCCCAAATACATATGATTATTTCTTGTATCTGTATTTTACAATTTAGGTCTTGACTATTATACATTTCACATAACGTTGTTAATTTATCAGAACAAGTATCAAATGATTCTAATTCATGAAAAGAGAGATGATTGTCTTATTTTATGTTCTAAAGGATGGTAAAGGTATAGAAGAGCTGAGATTAGGGTTGCTCTGATTATATATATATATATTATAACGATCCAAACGAAGTGGGAGATCGCATCGCACCGCACCGCACTACCAAAGGGCGCCATCTAGGCATTTGAGCCTACAAAAATTTATAAAGTAGGCAGATATGCGCTGTTAGGATTCCACTTTATTTACATATTTAGATCATTAGCCCATTGTCACTAGCTCAGCGGAGACGCCGAGATAAAAATCTATAAATTTTATATCTTAAATATAAAAGAATAAAATAATAAAAGCCACTGCCAGAAATTAACACAGAAAAATATTTATTTACGCACATATAAAATCATTCTAAATTCGAGGAATAAATTTAATGTTTATAATTTTATATTAATTTTTAATTTTACATTTAAAATAGCTTGCTATAATGTTTAATATTTTATTTAGAGGGTCGGGTATGAATGGACTACATAGGTCTGCATTTGAAAGGAAAATATTCTTCCCTGATTTAACCTTAGGCAACAAATTTCGCAATCAACTGGCGCCAATCCATCTGATACATTCATGTATTCAATGTAGCATGATACGACAACACAAAATACTATATTGTCAGGAATGTACATCTGAACAATAAGTAGAAATAGAGAAGACATTGACTCTCCACCAACAGGAATGTGACATCTGTGGGCGAGTAGATCAATAAACTAAAAACTCCATAGGAATGGACTGCGGTCTTCTGCCGACTTACAAACCCATCCATAGGCAAACAGAGGGTGTGTGGCGTATATCTATAATCCTGCCCGTAGCGGATCTCATACTACATTTACTAATTACACAAATCTATCCAATCCATTGAACCAATTCAACTACGAAATGAATAACCTAAGATTACCCTCCCTAAATACAACTTTACAAAACTATATAGCCATTCGCGCCCGACTTAATTTTAACATTTATATACGTTCGCACAGATTTATTTAAAAATGTTGGGTATAGATCGATTACACAGATTCCACGGTCAAAAACATTTCAAAATAAACATAAACGATCAAAATACAAAATTATTGATACCGACAATCGCAGAGGGAAACTTATAAGTAACCCAATAGTATTCACCATAAGATACATGCGTTGTCACCAATAACTTAAAAGACATCCGAATAAATACATTTTAGATACTCACCGTAAGGTATCATTATTTATCGAATGTCTATATATTTTGATCAAATATGAAAAACAAAATCTAATTAACCGCAAACGAATCCATGCAAGCGTCTATAGACAACTTAAATGTAATGCATTTAATAATTTCTATAATAAAATATTACTACACCTAAAAAATATTAAAAGGGAAATGATTCTTTTAACAATCGGGAAAGATATAAAATTAACCATTATTAATTTGATTTAAAACTTACAAAAAGTCAGATAAGAGTCCATTTTAAATAAGTCGGCTTGTTTATTAATTTGTTCAACTTGACGAAAGTTCTTGATTAAGGTTATGATTTTAACAATTGTTCAGTTCTATTGCTTACGGTAGAGAAGTCCCTGTTCCCGTTGGCAATTCCCACGCAGACTTTCCTGGAAGACCGGTCTGATGTTCTGGAGGTGGCAGTTGCTGGTTCTGTCCTGGTATCACAGTCTTTGCATTTTTAAATAAGTGAGTGAGGACAACAAGTGCGTCTTGTCGCCAGACCCACCAAAATCAAGTTGGAAAAAGCTCTCTGCCTGGAACTCAATATTTTTTTCTTTTTATATCATCCACAAGGATTCACTGAACAAAACGTCACTAATCTGTTTTTTCGTTATGGTCCGGGCCAAGGCTTAGTGCTTCCATTTGTCAAGCTAAAATCTCTTTCTTCTCTTATCTAACTTTCCATCTGACTTTTTAATTAAACAGCTTTTAGATAATTAATAAACAATCATTTCCATTTATAGATTACAGGAATTAATTAATACCTGTTTTTATTTTAACTTATATTAAATATTTTAATATTTAACTCTTGTATTTTTTTATCAAAAAAAAAATACGTTCAAATACCTTTTTTTATTTATATATAAAAAAAAATATTTTTAAAGTTTAGCATCTGTGCGAATGTATACACGTTTAACAATGTTTTAATTTTAGCGTTTAGTTTTTTCCTTTTTATTTGCGAACTTTGTTTTTCTTTTAAATTAATGTAACGACATATTTATATATCGTTACATATCAGTAAACTTCCTCAAAAAAACAAAAACATTAAAAAAAAAAAAAAGAATTTACTTAGTGTTAGTAATTACGTTATACAAATTTGTTATATATGAAATTTCAAAAGGACAAAACTTTTTTTTTAAAAGACAAAACAGTAATTACAAATATAATGATAAAAAAAAAGTTGACTGATGATTCCTTACTACCAGCTAAATTTCTGCCCCCTCCCTTCCAAGTTTCATTTCTCCTATCTTTTACCATTTCTTAGGCAAGTTGAACTATTAGATTTTAGTTTAACAAGACTTTTTAAAAAAAATCTATGATTTAGATTTATTATTACGTTTTATTTATTACTTTTTATTCCTCGTATTTCTCTTTACATATGCGCAATTTTTCTTACTGGCAGCACCTTTTACACAAAATTCATAACTTTATATAATACAAACAATATATTCTGATTTCAGAAAAAATATTACGGGCTTCATTTATTTTTAACATTCTCAGGGCACTCGTGTTTATTCAAGATAGGAAATTTCAGCATCAATTCCCCTTCTCAGGGTCAATCTCTGAGGTAAGGCCACACTTGGGATGCCAATTATAACGATCCAAACGAAGTGGGAGATCGCATCGCACCGCACCGCACTACCAAAGGGCGCCATCTAGGCATTTGAGCCTAGAAAAATTTATAAAGTAAGCAGATACGCGCTGTTAGGATTCCACTTTATTTACATATTTAGATCGTTAGCCCATTGTCACTAGCTCAGCGGAGACGCCAAGATAAAAATCTATAAATTTTATATCTTAAATATAAAAGAATAAAATAATAAAAGCCACTGCCAGAAATTAACACAGAAAAATATTTATTTACGCACATATAAAATCATTCTAAATTCGAGGAATAAATTTAATGTTTATAATTTTATATTAATTTTTAATTTTACATTTAAAATAGCTTGCTATAATGTTTAATATTTTATTTAGAGGGTCGGGTATGAATAGACTACATAGGTCTGCATTTGAAAGGAAAATATTCTTCCCTGATTTAACCTTAGGCAACAAATTTCGCAATCAACTGGCGCCAATCCATCTGATACATTCATGTATTCAATGTAGCATGATACGACAACACAAAATACTATATTGTCAGGAATGTACATCTGAACAATAAGTAGAAATAGAGAAGACATTGACTCTCCAGCAACAGGAATGTGACATCTGTGGGCGAGTAGATCAATAAACTAAAAACTCCATAGGAATGGACTGCGGTCTTCTGCTGACTTACAAACCCATCCATAGGCAAACAGAGGGTGTGTGGCGTATATCTATAATCCTGCCCGTAGTGGATCTCATACTACATTTACTAATCACACCAATATATCCAATCCATTGACCCAATCTAACCATGAAACAAATAACCTAAGATTACCCTCCCCTAATATAACTTTACAAATCTATACAGCCATTCACGCCCCACTTAAGTTTAACATTTATATAATTTAACTTAACGGAAAACAAAAATCATAATAAAACTTAAAGAACAAAAAATAAATAAATGGTTAAATTTTACAAAATAAATACATTAAATAAAATTATAACTAATTAATAAATAATGTTGGTCAGATAGAATAATATTGCAATTATTTAAATCTGGAAAGTTTTTAATTTACTGTTCATAAATTTTAAAGTTCTTATGGTTATTTAAATAGTTCATCTTCATATATTCCTTGCCGTTTGAACGTGAATTCCCACGTCGTCCGAAGATTGGTATCCTGTTGGCCGATTTATTTATCCATCCGGAGATTTTTTAGTGTAGTTGGTCCTCAATGTAGAAACGATGGCTCATTTTTCTTCCTTTCTTAAAAGAACTGAAGGGATTGAAGCTGTGCGTCTTTTTCAATCCCCTCAGCACTAACACCTAGCTGTTACATCGTAATAATCATCAATAACTAGTCACTAATTAATAATTTCCAAAATTTTTCCTTTTATACGTATTCGAAGGATTGACTTAACATTACGTCATCAATGAGATGATCCTTTTCGTTGAGGTCCGATTTCCAAATGGATTTATTTCATTTGCTGAAAGTTTCTATTGTTTTCTTATCTGACCAGTGTTTTTACATTTAAATGCCAAGGCTGGTTTACATTTAACTAATTAACAATCATTTCCATTTCTGATTAATTAACCTGTTTTCCAAATCAAAAATATGTTTAAAGATAAATTTAAAGATATAATTTTATCTCCAAATCTTTTTAAAATTTAGTTTTAAAATACTTTTTCTTTAATAAATTTTTTTTTTAATAATTTTTCATTATCTGTGCGATTTAATATATAAGAGTTTAAGTTGATATTTAATTTCAATTTTTAATTCTTAAAGAAAATTTTTAAATGCGAACTTTTTAATTTACTTTCATGTTTAATAAATAAAAATAAAAAAAACAACAATGTAATCTCTATAAAATAGACATATTATTCTTTAACTGATTTTTAAAACTTGTATCCAGGCTAGTGATAATATTTAATTAAGTAAATTTTAATAATAATAATAATGTATTATATATTTAATGATTTGTGTCAAAGTTGTAAACGCAATGAGTTTGACACTCAGAAACCAATGAGTAAAATTAAGATTATATAATAATAATAATAATAATAATAATAATAATAATAATAATAATAATAATAATAATAATAATAATAATAATAATAATAATAATAATAATAATAATAATAATAATAATAATAATAATAATAATAATAATAATAATAATAATAATAATAATAATAATAATAATAATAATAATAATAATAATAATAATAATAATAATAATAATAATAATAATAATTGTATTGGTATTGGTGGAGTACTGGTAGTGGTGGTAGTGGTAGTAGTAATAGTAGTAGTAGTAGTAGTATTGGTGGTGTTAGTGGTGGTGGTAATGGTGGTAGTAGTAGTACTAGTAATAGTGGTATTGGTAGTGGTAATGGTTTTAGTGGTGATAGTGGTAGTGGTGTTAGAAATAGTGGTGGTTGTGGTGGTAGTAATGGTAGTACTAGTAGTGGTAGGAATGGCAGTGGTAGTAGCAATGGCAGCAGTAGTAGTGGTGGTACTGTTGGTAGTGGTTGTAGTAATGGTAGTAGCAGTGCTACTGGTAGTGGCAGCAGTAGTTGTAGTATCAGTATTAGCAGTAATAGGTCTAAGAGAAGCAGCAGCAGTATAAGTTGCAGTAGTAGTAACAATAGCAGCAGTAGCAGCAGCAGTAGTAGTAATATTAGTAGTAGTAGTTTACATTGTTTTAAAAAATCATAACAATTCAAATTAAATAAATCAACATTGAAAAATATTTTTATTAAATAACATGGTCATTCTAATCATGGTATAATTCTTATAAACATTATGTTTATATTTCTTAATATACAATAAATTATTTCTAATTATATTATGAATTCTATAATATATATTATGAACAAATTCAAATACAGCAAATTCACATAACCCTTTTTAAAAAAAATAGTACATCATTCAACATTATTTTTTATAAGATATGTTTCACAATCTAAAGGTAATTACATACCTACTTACTTAAATATTTATTTTTCAATTGTAACCACCAAACATTTTGTTTTAGATTTCTAAACAACAGATCAATAGGTACCAGTATTACATAAAACAAATAGATGCAAGGTGTTCTATATATGCCTGATTTTGACCTTCCTGTAAACACTGTAAATTTCTTGCATTTAGAATAATGGCATTAAGATAGGTAAAAAAAAGACCATTACTATTAAACCAAACCCCTAAATCCATGATCCTATTTTTTTCTAGGAATATCAATATCATCTATAGAATAGTGAAAAATACTGAGAAATCTTTTATTACAAAATGACATAACATATGTTTTTTTTTTTCAATATTAATACCATCTGATTTTATTACACCAAAACACAAAGTCATTCATAGAATTCTGCAATCTTAAATAATCAGATGCATTATTAATTCTACAAAATAACATTACATCATCAACAAACTGCAAAATATTACAAATTCAAACAATTTTAGATATAACATATGTATATAATAGAAATAAAATTAGTCCTAGACTGCTTACTTGAAAGACTTCACTTTGTAATAATAAATATCAGATTTTTCAAATTTATAATAAACATAATAATTTGGATGATCAATTAAATAAGATTTAAACAATATAAAAGAGGGGAAGAAAATCTCAAACAATCTAATTTCAATAATGAAATGCTATGATTAACCATATCAAAATCCTTACTAAGATCAAAATGTATAAAAATATCCAAACAATCCATTTCTTTTATAGCTTTTTCTATATAATCATTAATTATTATTATTATTATTATTATTATTATTATTATTATTATTATTATTATTATTATTATTATTATTATTATTATTATTATTATTATTATTATTATTATTATTATTATTATTATTATTATTATTATTATTATTATTATTATTATTATTATTATTATTATTATTAGTAGTATTAGTAGTAGTAGTAGTAGTAGTAGTAGTAGTAGTAGTAGTTGTAGTTGTAGTAGTAGTAGTAGTAGTAGTATTGATAATGATGATAATAATAATAATAATAATAATAATAATAATAATAATAATAATAATAATAATAATAATAATAATAATAATAATAATAATAATAATAATAATAATAATAATAATAATAATAATAATAATAATAATAATAATAATAATAATAATAATAATAATAATAATAATAAATCAATCCAGAAAAAAACAGCAGCATGGACTATATTCATAGGAAGGCCATGCACATCCATTTTCCAGGCAAAGCCAGGCTCATTCCTTGGATTTCCATTCCATCTAGGGACTACTGGAATGAGATGTCATTTGCAGAACAAATTGAAAAATGAAATACAGAAAATAGCAGACTCTCTATCCATTACCTATATGTCAGTATATTCCAAGATTCAATTGATTAATAGTTTGATGATGACTATGATAGTTTACTTTATGCCAGTGGTTGCTTTCTCAAAAGCTTTTATCTCCAAAATTAAGACCATTTGCAATCAACTACTATGGTCAAGGAAAGTCGTGGCAATATCAATGGCAAAACTATGTCAGCCATTGAATAAAAATGGTTTGGGCTTACATGATATTGGTATTTTTGCAATACAGAGAATGATGAACAATATAATTGATATTATTAAACAATTTCCAAAAATTAAGCAGCTCATAGAGGTCATTCCAACTGATAAACCACCACCAAAAAAATTATCATATTTTGAACAATTAATACATCTTTGTAAAACAGAATCAAAAATCCCAGAGAAATTTATTAATAAATACAAATACTGGGAAATTTATGAATTAACGCATGAAGATAATAACACAATTGCTTTAGAACCAATACTGGGAAATAATAATAAGCAATTGGTTAAAAGGTATAAACAATGGGCCTTAGAACCAAAGTTTTTAAATTTTCTAATAAAACTTAATCTATCTGCATTACCTACCACATATTTTCTTTGCCATAAAAGACTGTATACGTCAATTGATCCCTTTTGTGGGTTATGCCATCGAGCTGAGGAAACTCTATCACATCTGCTATATCACTGTGAGGGACTTAGGCACATAAGAAATCTCATAACTAGCAGGTACAGGAGGTCTAATGTAACAATGCATCAATTGATTTCTGCATTTAGAGAAGGATTAACACCAAGTGTCAGGGCAGCACCCTTTGTGCTATATGCATACTGGTGTACTAGATGCACTTTTCTAATTGGTAACAATTCCAGGAGACATCCAGTTACTTTTTCAAATAAACTTGAAATAATACAGAAAAGGGATAAGAGACTGGCCAGACCTGACATTTATGCAGCAACCTGGTCATTACTTAAGATTAGATCTATGTTATAGTGAATTAAGGAAATTAAACATTATAAAAAAACTTAGAAGGATATGCATGTCAAATTAGCAACAAGGACAATTTAGCAACAATTTTTTCCTTTCTATTATAAGTAATTGATTTGCTAATGGTGTTCAAATGATAATGGACAATCAAGGATATTATATGTAGACAAACTATGTAAATGCAAAATTTGTAATTCTTTTGAGACAATAAAGACCTTTTGAAACATAATAATAATAATAATAATAATAATAATAATAATAATAATAATAATAATAATAATAATAATAATAATAATAATAATAATAATAATAATAATAATAATAATAATAATAATAATAATAATAATAATAATAATAATAATAATAATAATAATAATAATAATAATAATAATAATAATAATAATAATAATAATAATAATAATAATAATAATAATAATAATAATAATAATAATAATAATAATAACAACAACAACATATGTTCAAGATTGTGATCAAATCAAAATAATGATTGTTTCTTCAGTATACCAAAGATTTATTTTTCCACATGTTTTTCTTTATGGAATTTAGAAATGACTAAATAAACTTCCTTAAAAAGTTAAATATAACCTGTTCAGAATAAAGACTGACAAATAGTCTCATTATAACTTTCAAATTGTAATTGTATGTTAGAAATTGGATTCATAATGTATTACTTAAAGTAACAGTAAAATTTTGTTTTAGCCA
This sequence comes from Epiperipatus broadwayi, assembly GCA_028023455.1. NCBI lineage: Eukaryota > Metazoa > Onychophora > Udeonychophora > Euonychophora > Peripatidae > Epiperipatus > Epiperipatus broadwayi. The sequence continues at coordinate 115,194 of JAQFVV010006322.1, read as the reverse complement.
GGGAAATTAATAAGTCAATTCCTAAGCATCAGTCAACACTTAGACAATCTCAATATTAATGACAATCCAAAATTTTAATGTATTGTCAAGGCAATCTTCTTTTAATAAGAAAGGTCAAGTAACATTTATTATCCAATATATTTATATTGACACTAAGCTCTGTAATTTGACTAAGAACACTAAAATTAATAATACAAAGAAGATTTTCATCCTTCTTAAACAGGTAAATATAACCTGTTCTGAATGCAATTCAACAACAAATAGTCAATTATTTATGAAGCTAAGTTTATTTCAATTGTAACTCACTTGAAAACTATTTTAAAAATGTGATATTGTAAAATAAAAATGGGTAATTACATTGACAAACATCAAAATCCAATAAAATATATATTTGCATAAGCAAAATTAAACCAATGTCGACCTCAAACACATTGCTTGAAATATATGTTGCTTGATGCTATATCATGCAATGAACAGTACATTCTCTTATTAGACAGAATATTTCAGAACAATCTACATTTTTAATTGTCTACTATAATAAGAATCATTTACATTAATATAGCAATATCGATTTTTTACAATAATAACAAATCAGCAAAAATTACCTAGATAATATGCATTTACAATTCAGATTTTTTTCTCTTGGTATGCACACTATACAACTAATATTTGGTATTATATCATGTAAATTAAATTGTGAATATAAATGGAGTAACTTACAAGCTTGTTATGTATATTTCTATGTAAATTTCTGAGAGTATACCCCCAAAAATCAAAATTTTAAAATTAAAATAATGTGTATATATTTTATGTGTTACAAATTGAAATACAGTGCAAATGTGTTTTCTATTTTTCAAAGCAATCCAGGAATACCTTTTAATGCCAGAATAAGTTTTGCCTTCACCACATTTAAATACACAAACCACTTTTTAGGTATATTTATATTTAAGGAAATATAAAAGTTACACAAAGTGATAGCAAATGAATATGGCTTGTAAATCATGCAGAACATTCTGTTTTTGATTAAAACATATACCAGACTCAAGACTTTATGAGTTGGAACCTTATCATGGTGAAGACTGCTCTCCCATATTACACAAACATTTCTGAACTTGTAAAAAAATGCTAGATGATTACAAGTAAATCTTTGGTCAACAATGATCTTTATATTTAAAAAAAATCAGCAGCATCTTGAAAGTGTCATGAAACTGAATTGCACTCACTAATTATTATGACAGTTAAAAATTTGAAATCTTTAATTAAATCAATCATGAATGTGTTTTTCCCCAGAACAGCTTGTTTGTAAGCTGTTTTAAGCAACTGACATTTTTTATAATAAAAAACAGAATTTCACATTGTTCCAACGTTTCAAGGTATGATACAAATTGACAAATAAAGAATACACACTTAACAAAAATGTACTATGCAGCACTGCAATGACACATGGATAATGCAGATTAGAAGAATTATCAAATGAGTACTCACAAGAGAAGGAATCCATTTTTTTTTTTTTTAATTATTTATGTGTATCAGTTTGGCTTTGTTGCTGGAAAGAGTACTTTTGATGCTATTTATAATCATGTACATAATGTAACATTTTCATTGGATAAGGGTCTAAAGATAGCCGCTGTTTATTTTGATTTGTTCAAAGCATTTGATTCTGTTAATCATACACTTGTGTTACATCATTTGTGTTCATATGGTTTCAGAGGCCTTTTTGCTTCTTGGTTTTTAACTTACATGAAGAATAGGAGACAGGCTACTAAAACTTGATATTATTAGTGATTTTGGATTAGTTAATCATGGTGTTTCACAAGGTTCTGTACTTGGTCCTATACTATATTTAATTTATAGAACTGATATCTTTAATTACCTTTGAATTCAAATACTTATGCATTTGCCGATGATATTGCTTTATCTTGTGATGCTGTTTCATATAGTATTCTGGAGCAATTGATTAATAAAGATTTAAAATCGATAAGTAATCGGCTTATGATAAATTATATAACTGTTAATTGTAATAAAACCAGAGGTATTAAGTTCTATTATAAACACATCACACATTCAATTAGTATTAGTGATTATGATCAATATAATGTTCACTTAACAAATATTTGTACATGTTGTAACATTGGATTTGTTGATAATTATTGCTATTTAGGCATCTATATTGATTCAAATTTATCTTGGTCTAAACATGTTGTCTACTAATGTTCTCGATTATGTAAAATGCATTATTTATTTTATCTGGTGAAATTCATACCTAGATCAATTTTGATGACTATGTATTTTGGTTTTTATCAGAGCATATTATGTTATAATATTTCCATTTCATGTGGCTCTACTGATTAATTACTATCTCAATTATATACTTTGCAAAATTGTACAATGCATATTATTTTTGGTAGACCTACATTGACCTCTGTGCAAAATATATTTATCAGTTCTGATGTGTGATCTGTTTCTAAACTACATAAGTTTAGAATTGCCTTTATATATATATATATATATATATATATATATATATATATATATATATATATATATATATATATATATATATATATATATATATATTGTCATTGTTTTTTACTATGTCATAAAGTTTCAATTATAGATACATGCTTGGGTAACAAATTTGAAATGATGATTCCAGATTATTCTTTGTTAAGCAGTCATAGGCAATTTAGATACAATGGACTCAGTCTATTTAACTGGTTTATTACTGACTGTTTCATTGATATTGGTAATTTATCTTTGTATATTTTTAAAAAAATATTTAAAATTTTGGTTATTGTCTCATGGGTAATATATTGATTAATTAATATGTATATAATTTATTTAATATTTGACATTTACTACATTATTATGCATATCTCTTTGGTTGTATTTATCCTTATATTATTTGTTTTGGTTTACTTGCTTTAGTATTTGTAGTATAGTAATATATAATAATATATTTTTTTATTATTACTACTACTACTACTACTACTACTACTACTACTACTACTACTACTACTGCTACTACTACTACTACTACTACTACTACTACTACTACTACTACTACTACTACTACTACTACTACTATTATTATCATTATTATTATTATTATTATCATCATCATCGCATACTAGACTACTATTATGGATGGAAAAGCAAAAAAAAAATGCGTGAACGTAAAGGTTTATCTTTTATACATAATTGTTTGGTTTATGTTAGAAATGATTTGAATTTTCCACGTGTTTTAATTAAGAATGAATCTGAGTTGTCAACGATTTGAAATTTATTTTCTAAAGTGAAATCGGAAGCATTTTATCCTCATCGTGAAACTTTGTTAATTTAAATATTTTTCATATGAATATACGAAGTTGTTAGATCTAATTTTGATGGATTTGTTGTATATTTAAATGTTTTTCCTGCTGTTTTTTATGATGTGATAATTTTAACTGAATCTTGGATTTCTGTTGAAGAACAGCTTTTATATGTTCTGGATGGCTATTCAAATATTCTTTCTCTTTGTGCGTCTTTACGTCCAGGTGATGTATTAGTTTTTGTGAACGAAAACATTAAATTTGCATATCTGAATCCAACTTTGCCCCTGCAGAATGTGTTTTGATTCATTTGAATTTACCTTCTTATGTCTTAACTATTATTGCTTTATATAGATCATGTACAAGTATCATTTGGGATTTTATAGCTGAACTTGATGAGTTATTGTCTGAATTACATACTACTTCAGTAATTCTTATGGGATATTTGAATATAGATTAATGTAAAAATCTACATGGACCAACTGTATGGTATTTAAATTTGCTTTATAGTTATGGTTTTAATCAAGCTATTTTTTCACCTACTCGCATTACTAAATTTGTCAATCCATTTTGGATCATATATTTGTCAGATTAAACCAAAATCAAAGTTATGAATCAGCTGTACGTATATTTTTATTTCGGATCATTTTGCAAATGTGTTGAAGTTGCTAAATTGTAGACAACATGGAAATATTCATTTATATGTTAATAAGTTATCACATAATAAACTACAAATGTTATTATCTGATCAGAATTGGGATTATGTTTTTGATCAGCCAGATGTTGATTCAGCATTTTTAAACTTTCAGTATAATTGTAAATCTATAATTAAAAAATCTATGTTTGGGTTTAAATTGACTAGTAAACAGCCAAAAGCTCAGTCTGGATAACAAATGACTTGATTGAAAAAAATAATCAAAGAAATCATTTAAAATGTACTGGTGAATATTTGATGAGTTTAAAGAAATTAAATACTGATATTAAATCTGATATTCGGAAATTAAAATTTCAATATTATCAAAAATATTTTAATGATAAAAATATTTATTTAAAATGGAAATTGATAAATTCTCTTCTAAAGAAACCTTTATCAAATCAATTTAAATTTATAAAACACAATGATAATTTGATTGAAGTAGAAAATAATGAAAAATATGTTGCTGACTTGCTTATTTTTTTTTTCAGATCTGTCAATAGATAGAACACCAATACAAAAATTGTCTTTTGATGATTCTTGTCTAAATTCTTTTTTGTGTACAGATGTTATTGATTTTGATTTATCTGGTAAAATTAATCTCTTAACAAATGTTCATTCAGTTGGACTAGATAGATTAACACCAAAGATTCTTAAGGAAAATAATTCAGCTTTCATACCTGTTCTTGTTTATTTGTTTAATCTTTCCTTAAATGCTGGTTTGTTTCCTACTTGCTTGAAAGTTGATTTTATTACACCTGTTTTTAAAAAGGGTGATCCTGCACAGCATGACAATTATAGACCAATTTCTATTATATCTGTAATATTCAAATTGTTGGAGATGGTGGTTAAAAAGAAAATGATGACTTTTTTATCTAAAAATAATATTTTATCTGAAAATCAATATGGATTTATTTCTGGGAGAAGTATATTGGACACTTTCTATAATCATGTAAACAATTTGACAACTTCACTAAATAAGGATTTTAAAACTGTGGCTATTTATTTAGACTTATCTAAGGCATTTGACTCTGTATGTCACAAAATTTTACATAAACATTTATTTTCATATGGATTTTGTGGTGGAAACAAGCAACCAATATTTTTGGTTTTGTAAGCTTTTTTATAACAGTTAACTATGGTGTACCATAAGGTTCAGTTTTGGGTCCCATTTTATTTAAAATTTACATTAATGATTTATTTTCTTTACCTTTAGAATCTAATATTTATGTTTTTGCAGATGATATTGCTTTATGTTATGTGGCAGTTTCATATAATATTGTTGAAAAAATAATTAATGATGATATAATCTTAATTAGTAAATCGTTAGCATTTAATAATTTATCAATTAATCTGAGTAAAACAAAAGCTATTAAATTTTTTTATAAGTCAAATATTCATTCGCTTAACATTACTATTTGTAATAAATATTTTTGGCATTGTAATAACACGTGTACTTGTGTTAACATTTCATTTGTTGATAATATTTGCTATCTAGGTGTTTTTATTGACTACAGACTATCCTGATCCAACCTTATTTACTTTCTTTGTTCTCATTTACATAAATTAAAGTATATGTTTTTCTATTTATGTAATTTTTTTTCTCGGTCAGCTTTGATTACTTTATATATATATTTTTTTATCAAAGCTTATTATGTTATAATATTTCAGTTTGGGGGAACTGTTCTACTTTTTCAATGACTACTCTGTCTGTTTTACAGAATTATACAATGTGTATCATTTTTGGTAGATCACACACCACATCTATTAAGGATATTTATGAGACATTTAATATACTAGATGTTTTCCATTTGTAAAAATATAGAGTAACTTTTGATATTTATTGTAGGAAATGCCATTTGGATACTACTTCTTCTGTTGTAAATATCCAATTATCTACTTAATATCAGCTAGCTTTACCTAATTCTCATAAAACTTCCAGTAGGAAGCAATTTAGTTATAATGGTCCTAAACTATTTAATATGTTTATAAGAGATTGTTCTGTGAATTTAATAACCACTAGTTATTTAATTTAAAAAAAAAAAAAACTTTTATGGCATTGGTTATATTACGCTAAGCATTAGTTTTATTTTATTTTATTTTTGTTTATACTGTATGTTATGTTGTAATTATTTACTACTGTGATTGAATTTCCAAATGTAATATCTGTATGATTTTTATATTTTATGTTATATTTATCTTTTTTTTTTTTGTATTTTAGTAGTGTTTTTAGTTGTTACATTTTAATTCCTCACTCAAGAATTTTCTTATATGGAATTTATATCACTGTGTTATACATTTATTGGTTGTTTCGTAATAAATAAATAAAAAAAATATTATTATTATTATTATTATTATTATTATTATTATTATTATTATTATTATTATTATTATTATTATTATTATTATTATTATTATTATTATTATTATTATTATTATTATTATTATTATTATTATTATTATTATTATTATTATTATTATTATTATTATTATTATTATTATTATTATTTAATCATCTTAAGGATTGCTTGAGATATTCTTTTCTGTTAAGCTATGCTGATGACTATAAGATTTTTAGAATAATGATTTTTCAGTTAACAATTGTGTTCTTCTTCAGTAGGACATTGATAACTTTAGTGCTTTGTGTGAGTTAAATAATATGACAGTTAATTTTAATAAATGCTCCTTTGTTTCTTAATTCAAAAAAATCTGAAGTTTTACAATTTTGTTATTATATCAATTCTCAGAAAATTATTTCAGTTCATCTTGAAATGATTGTTGGTAAGACTTTTAAAGTGATGGGTACCATTCTTAGATATGGTTATCAGTTCAGTAATGATACTAAATGGAAATTGTTTTTTTTTCATTGGTTCTTCCTATTATTGAATATGGTTCAATAATTTGGAAGATTAGTTCATGAGAAAGATGTAAAATGTTGCAATCTATTTCAAATAAGTTTTTCAAAGATGTTTCTTGGTAGGGTAAAATGATTAATCTTTCAGCTAGATGAAAGTGTAGGGATTTGAAATATTTTTTATAAAATTGTTAATAAACAAGTTATTTTATCAGATATAGTTTGAACTAATCCAATTTGGTCTTTGAGTTATGAAACTAGATCTATTTGTGTATATCAGATTCAAACATGTTGTTCTAATATTCTTGAATTTTCTCCTTTATTTAGGTTACCCTCTTTATATAAACAGATTGGGAGTAACCTTAATCTGTGTGACATTGATTATAAGAAATTTTGTAATCTTATTAAACTTAAATGTTATATTTGTTTGTCTATTAAATTTTACTTTATTAGTATACATTTATATTTTTTATTTTATGTTAAATGTTTTATTTTCACTTTTATTGTATGTGCAAACTGTAATTGGCTTTATGCTGTTGTTTAGCACTTCAATAAATGAATTGAATTATTATTATTATTATAATTATTATTATTATTATTATTATTATTATTATTATTATTATTATTATTATTATTATTATTATTATTATTATTATTATTATTATTATTATTATTATTATTATTATTATTATTATTATTATTATTATTATTATTATTATTATTATTATTATTATTATTATTATTATTATTATTATTATGATGATGATGATGTTTCAAAAAGGGGAACTTTATTCAATCTAGAAAACAGGTTACATTAATAATTTTTATATACATGTATTTACACTGATATTTCCGAGGATTGTATATATTGTGTTTAAGTTCTTTCCAAGTTCTTACATATATATACCGGGTGAGCTATGGATTGTTTATCTTAAGTTATCATTTATTGATTCATGGATTTTTTGCTGTCCACTTTCTTGTTTTTTTTTAAGTCTATTATTGAGGAAAGGCAGAACTATTAGAGATTTGACCGTTGTTTTACAAGTGACCAAGTAGCCGCGAAATTGTCTGGGTGTGCTATTTTATTGTCTCTGGTTTCTATTTGTGCTAACTTGTTGTGAAAATTTGATGGATGCCACCTTGTATTGTTGCCAAAAGCAATTGTGCATCATGTGCACTAAAATGCATAAAGTACGAAGGTTGCTGCTCAGATTGTTGGGGTGAATGTTCTGCAGAATGGACTGATAATGTCTTGCAGGGAGATGTTTGGTTTTCTGTATATATTTGTTATTTCATGCCGAATATTGTTTAATGCTGGGCAGTTTTAAAACAGATGATGTTGAGTTTCTTCTGCTTGGTGGCATAGCATGTAGAAGGGGTCTATTTTTGTATATAATTGTATGTATCTTAAGAAATATGATGTTGGCAAAGCATATAGATTTAGTTTCAGGAGGAAATCAAAGAGTTTGGGCTCCATGGACCATTTTTAAAATTTTTTAAGCAGCTGTCCATTGTTTATTGCGAGCATCTGTGTTGAAATATCTGATGTATATCCCAGGTATACCATTGCATATATCTGCCAATATGAATATTTTGTTGTTGTTTGCAGTGACATTTGAGTATGTGTGATTCTGAACTGGTTTATAACTGATGATAGATAGAAATGTGAAGGTGGAGGTTTGTCTGTGGGTATTATTTGTATTAGATACTGGAGTTCTGGGAATGTCTGAGGGTGGCTATTATAAGGTTTGCAGTTTTTTGTATTCGAAAAATATCTATGTTATGTAGCCCCAAACCATTGTCTATTGCTGGTCGACTAAGCTGTTTTTCAGATATTGACACTGTCTTTCTATTCCATAGCAGTTTATTGCAATATAAAGAAATTTTTGATGTAAAGGCTTTTGAGAATTGAATTATGGGAGAATAATAGATAATCTTGGTGATTACCAGCTGATTGAACAATTGTACTTTAGAATATATTGAAAGGTATGCTTTTGATAGTAAGGCAGTGATCCATTCTGCTTCATCTTTTAACTTGTTCTGGATTTTTTGCCTCATTGTGTTTGTTCCCATGTAGAAAGGAAAGCCAAGAAAAAGAGACAGTTTGCCTTGGAAATATTGCATGCATGGCTTACTGGTGTATAGAGACCAAGCAGCAGTCTTGTTTTGATTAAATTTTAGATGGTGTGTTGTTTGAAAGTCTAGCAGTATTTTCTGTAGTATTGGTATCTGTTTTCTTGATGGTAGGAAGACTGTGATGTCATCCATATATGCAATGCAGGCTATATGTTGTAATGTGCCTGGTATCTGGATGCCGTTGATACTCTGTTGAATTTTGAGTATGAGTGGGTTGATGTAAAAAGTAAATAGCAGTGAGCTGAGTGGTGAGCCTTGGGATATAGATTGTGTGCGAATGAATGATGGGGAATTTTTTTCATTGAGTGTCATATGTATTTCCCTGCTAAGTAGTAGGTTTGTGAGCAGGTACAGATGAGTTCATGGAATTGTGGTGTCATCTAGCATATTGATTAATGTATTGATGTCAACCGAGTCAAAAGCCACTTCTATATCAAGTTGAACTGCAATTGGTGCATACTTCTTCCTGTCCCGCACTGAGTTTATAACTGTTTTGAATATCATTGCAGCCTGTGCAGTTGACGATTGCTTCCTTGCAAACTGGCTGTGTGAAATTAGTGTTAGAATATGTGGCTCTAGGCTGTCTTTGAGTACTTTTTCAATTATTTTAATCGTAAGTGGCCCCATTGAGATTGGTCGTAGGTTGGATAGTGTTGATACTTGGACTTTTTTTGTTGAAGGGGACTATTTCTATTGGATACAAACCTTGGACATCATGCAACTTCTGTGATAGATGATTTGCAAGGTCACATAAATATTGGCGACTGAACTGACTGAGATGTGCAAGAACAAATTTGGGAATTTCATGTGCTCCTGGGTGACATGCATTAGGTACTGTTGCCAGTTTAGTAGCACATTCTGTGATGTTATATGATGTATTTGTTTCTGGTTTTCCAAAGATGTTAGGATTATATTTGACCGGGTGGTATGCTTGCAGCTTTTGTTTGAAATGCTGATAGATCGGTTTTAACATATTTCCTGCCTAAGTGTGCCCTTGCTCTATGAGTGCCATTGGCACTCTTACAGTGGATGGGTAGCCCAAGTCCCAGTGAATGTATTTTATTGTCCATGTGTATTGTTGGCCAAGGCAGACTTTACTCTTTTTTTATTGCTAAGTAGTTATTCAGGTGGGTACAGATGTTATTGTATGTTTGTGTAAGTCTGTGTATATGTTGTTGACTGGTGGGTGTTGGGTTTATCATTGTAATCCGTTTATGTATTTCATCAGCCAGTGCTAGCAGTCTTGAGGGTGGGGGGGATTTGTGTGTAATGTGATCTAGATTAAATGATAAATGTTTATGAATGCTAAGTATCTTTGAATGGGGTTAAGTTGCATATTTTTGATTTTGTGAAGCATTATATATGTTTTTGAAAAAATAAATTCTGGGGTAGAAGTTGGAAGTAGAATTCTGATTGTTTATACTACTACTACTACTACTACTACTACTACTATTATTATTATTATTATTATTATTATTATTATTATTATTATTATTATTATTATTATTATTATTATTATTATTATTATTATTATTATTATTATTATTATTATTATTATTATTATTATTATTACTACTACTACTATTATTATTATTATTATTATTATTATTATTATTATTATTATTATTATTATTATTATTATTATTATTATTATTATTATTATTATTATTATTATTATTATTATTATTAGGTAGTCTAACCTGATGTACACAATGACCGCTAGAAGCGCTGTTTCTGTGTTAGTATAAAGAACATACAGGGTTGGGGCCTCAAAAGCAGAAATGCTTATTCCAGTGGTTAGGTGGCGCTGTTCACTGTGTGTAGACAAAGGAACCTTCCACAAGCTTTCTGGCAGCTTACATCATCTGCTACCACCAACTACCAAGAACCTAGGTGGTGCTGATTGCCATAAACACATCTAGCTTATGTCGTCTGCTACCAGCAATTTAGATCACTAGGTGGAGCTGTTTCTTCACGCTACTCACAGAAAAGGTGCACCGTTTAGCAGTGATATTTACACTCACTTGCGAGTTGGCTTTTATATGGACATTCTTAAAACATAGATCGTTTGTAATGTGAAGGTATGAATAATATAGAAACCATAACTATTTAAATCTGCTTTCAGACTTAAGACGGTTTCATTGAATTTCACTCACTGATAAATCTAAGTATTTTTAAGTTATTTTCTTTTAAAAATAGATCTCTTTTTTTTCTCTAAAAATGTTTTTTACTTTTTTAAAAAAGATAATTTTTACAACTTCTTTTTTACTGCAATCTTTCAAAACTGCTAAAAATCGGTCTGGCCATATTTCTTTCAGTACTGCGTTATTTTGAAAGATGATTGTTTGTAAAACTTTTTTTTTTATACTTTCAAATAATATTTCTTGTAACTTTTAAACTAAAACAAACTACATTTCGGTTTATAGATCTTTTGCAAGCGTGTTATTTGAAAAATGAATTAGCATTTTGTTATGTGCAAACAATAATTTGAAGATCTCTTTCACAATAAATATTTTTAAATTACTAGAGAGAAAGCACATCAAACTCACCTTTAAATATATTAAAATATCTATGCAGTTCAAATTTAAAGAAAGTTCACAGTACAATTTATGTATACATATACATCTATTATTTGTAATATAAGATATAAATAAAATTAAAACTATTAGTCCTCATAAATAATTTGGAAGACATTGGCTGTCAAAATTGGATGATCATTGAAAATTATATATGATCTTATTAGCCTAAAATTCAGAATCCTGATAGTACTGTATTTTCCAGTGCACTGTTTCTTTCTTTCATTATTGAAGTAGTAATATTACCACAGCTTGTAAAAGTAATGTTACTTATTATAAGAGATTAACAATGAGTTAATTTGTTTCATAATAACACTGTTACAAGTTTTGTTAATTTTGATATAGGATATATCTAAATGAATGTCTACATGTTATGAAAGAATTTTGAAAAAAGTACAGGCAATCCTTTTTTAGTAGATACTTTCCACGCTCAGGTTTTATCAATGAAAGCTGAAATCTAATTAGAATTTTTGCAATAGGTCACTTTATTTACTTTATGATAGAACCATCAAAGCGAGAGTCATGTGATAGTGGATATAGTTGAGAAATGATTAATTACTTGTTCAGTAATTACTTGTTCAGTAATTGAAGTTATTGGTTTATCATGAGATAAGTACATTATCTTCAAAGGCTCATGAATACATATTTATTTTTAATAATGGTAGAAAAAGTTTAATTAAATTTGTATCTTAAAGTAAAACAAGATCAAAGGAATTATTCTTATATTGCAGATTTAGGAACTTAAGTAAATAATCTATATATATATATATATTGAAACAGATATGCTGTTCCTCATATAAATATTCAATAAACCCCCCCCCCCATTTAAAAATGTCTAGCGTGATTCAGTCTAATTGGGAATAAAATAAAAGCTGTAATTTGTTTAAAAAAAATCATATTTTTAATTTTGTGATTGATGGAATTGAATAAAATGTTAAGTCATCTTATTTTTTTTTATCTGTCTCAATAAAAAGAAAAGAAATTAATTATCCAATCATTAAAAAGAAAGAAAAAAGATACTTGAGTTAAACTGAGGCAGTATTCAAATTAGGCACGTCGTCGGAAGAAAAGAACTTTTTTTTTCTCTCGTCTTACACAGAGAAGCAGAACATATTAAATTTTTTTTTAAAAAAAAAAGTGTATTACTTAATTCTTTTGATACATTAAAATAAAGCTTTAACAAAACGTGAAAATGGAAAAAGAAAGCTTTACTAGAGGAATTATAATAACAATGGGGTAATTTAGCGGCTTCACTCTCTCCACGCTATGCCATGACTTTCCATAGATGAAATAACCTGCCTTCTTTAGAGTAAACTAGACTGCAAAACTGGAAGGTAATTATGTTATAGGAATGTTTAGACATTTTTTACCATAAATTATAAATTGACATCATGAAATATCTACATAAAAATTATTTTTATAAAATATTAAAACATATTTATCATATGTTATGAAGTGAATTTATGAAACGGTTGCATACGTTTTGTTTAATAAAATATTAAGACATCTTTATCATACGTTATAAAATGAAGTTATGAAATAATTACCTAGAATTTGTTTTATAAAATATTAAAACATCTTTATCATATGTTATAAAGTGAACTTATGAAATAATTACATAGAATTTATTTTGTAAAATATTAGAACATGTTTATCATACATTATAAAATGAAATTATGAAATAGTTATACGCAAATTTATTTATAAAAATATTTGAATGTATTTACTATATGGATTAGAAATGCTCCACAAGCCAAACAGAATTCATGTGTATGAATATACCCTTATATTTGACTAAATTAGAAATGCTTTAATTACTAAATGATAAATGCTCCATAAGCCAAACAGAGTTTATGTATATGAATATAATTTTATATTTGACTAAATTATAAATGTATGAAGATACTTTTATATTTGACTAGATTAGAAGTGCTTCAATTACTAAATGATAAATGCTCCACAAGCCAAACAGAGTTTATGTGTATGAATATACCTCTATATTTGACTAAATTAGAAATGCTTTAATTACTAAATGATAAATGCTCCACAAGCCAAATAGAGTTTACGTGTATGAATATACTCTTATATTTGACTAAATTATAAATGCTGCAATTACTAAATGATAAATGCTCCACAAGCCAAACAGAGTTTATGTGTATGAATATACTCTTATATTTGACTAAATTATAAATGCTGCAATTACTAAATGATAAATGCTCCACAAGCCAAATAGAGTTTACGTGTATGAATATACTCTTATATTTGACTAAATTATAAATGCTGCAATTACTAAATGATAAATGCTCCACAAGCCAAACAGAGTTTATGTGTATGAATATACTCTTATATTTGACTGAATTATAAATGCTTCGGTTACCAAATGATAAATGCTCCACAAATCAAGAATTGCTAAGTTTAAATGTTTACCAATCAATAATGATTCATAAAATAATGAAATGCTGTATAAACCATAAATGCTTGACTGTTTCCAAGCTTCTTCTCATAAATGAATTCAAAATGAACTATTGTTGAATTAGAATATTTCCAAATGTCTTCTCATAAATGAACTTGTAAATGAACTATTGATAAAAAAAAGAACTGCTTCTAACTCTTTCATAAGTAAAAATGAAGATGAGTTATCATGTGAATAGAAATGAACTTTGTTAGAAATTGCAAATTAATTGTTATTTAATAAATTGTTTTTTGTTACTAAAAATTAAATTGGTTATCCAGTTGTCCAATTATGTTTTGTTTTATTGCATCACTCATCAGTTATAGCACTTGTTCATGAGAATCTCATGCCTTCTGAGCTACGTCTGACATAACTAGATCTAGGCAAGTCAGGTTGTAGTGAGACGGAACTCTAATGGCGCTTTTTGGGAAACCAAACATAGAAATATTTAGATGTTTCCAATCTCTATCATACTACATCCTCTGATGAGCAGGAAATATTGTTGTAGGAGGCATTAACATCTGCATTAGGAATGTCAATTGATAGCTCCTTCCTACAACATGCTCATCAGAAAATTGTTACAGCTGACGTAATTAAAACGGTTGTACATGGGTCCGGTTACAATATATATATATATATATATATATATATATATATATATATATATATATATATATATATATATATATATATATATATATATATATATATATATATATATATAAATTGATATAATTTTTTAGTTGGATAAGTACAAAATAGATTAGATCCAAGGAACTATAAAGGTAAATGCTACTTTATAGTTAATACTGATTGATAATTTGGAATTAAGCTAATGTCATTTCTATCAGATCTATGAAAATTTTTGTAAAGTTGAACTGAATGAATCTCAGAAAAGCAAAATTACAGTCTCAAGTTAAGACCAAAATAGAATGTCATTTTTATTATTTGTCTAATAAAAAAAAGAATTATAAAGATTCTCAATAATATCTGGACATAATCTATAGGCATAGTGGGTTAATGTACACAAAGTTATTGTAGATGACTGCAATAAGAATTGAATATTAAATGTGTAGTAAAGCCACTGATGATATGGAAGTAATAGGTTGGATATCTAGCTTCAATAAAACTTAAAAGATATAAGATTTTTTAAGGAGAATTTTCATATGTAATTAATAAACATACTATAAAAAATCTGTAATTCATCATGAATAAGTATACCATATAAACAGTTGTTGCAAGAATGAAAATCTATTTAAGTAATTAAGGATGGCAATAAATTTGTAACCTCCTGAGTGCAGAAAATTTCTTGCATTAAATCAAATCTTAATGATTAATCAAAGTAAATTATAGTTTATTAGTTGATATTGTGAAATAGGTAAACATTTAAGAGTCTCTGTTGGATGATATATATTAAAATTTGTCAATTTAGAAATTAATTTATAGATTCATTAAACCAACTAACTTCTCTGAAACCTTATATTAGAAAATCTGTAGAGATTCTAACCAGTAAATAAATTCAAGTATATTTATTAACTTCTTTAAGTTTGCCACTTTTTTCTGTTTGTCGACAATCCCATATGTTAATAATTGTTGAAATGCGCTGAAAAATTACTATAATACATCATGATGACAATTCTAGAGATATCAGTCAGGTGTAAAATTAAGTCACTACAAATTCTTTATGAACCTTTATTTTAGTAATGGTTATTAGATTTTGTTACAATCATAATCTAAGATTGATCATATAATATCAGAGAACAAAAGAATGAACTTTACCTATGTAGACTGCTGCAAGTGATGAAGAGACAAATAGGTGATCAAAATAATGAGGCTGAGAAGTTGTCAACAATACAGTCTGTAAAAATTGTTTAGTACTGAGAAGTGGAAAAAAATGATAGTTTGCACAAATGTTGCATGTAAAATGCATGTAATCATTTAGAGTTTGACTACATCGTGAAATTAAAAAATAAATATAATGACATTTTTGGTTTTAATGATGTATTATGAAAATGTCAGGAAAGTAGTATTAATAACTGAATACATGTATAATTATAACAAAGTTAATAATTCTTAAAGATAAAGCAGACCAGTGATATTTTTTCAAATTAAACAACATAATGATGCCCATTGCTGGTCTATCATTCATCTATTATTTTAAATAAGCCAAAATACGACCATGTTTCAGAATAGTACATTATTGAAAAGCAAATGGATTATAACAAAAAAAATTAGTTTATGAACTTTTATATGTGGATTAATATCTTTAATATTCATTATGGTTACCACAAGCAAAGCTGAAACCATAAGTAAAAAATTAAGAACTAGGTTTTATTGTCACAATAGGTTAATTGGGTAACATGGTTAGATGATTTAGTGAAGATATAGTAAAGATATCATGATCATTGTAGAAGTTAGAATTTAGGAAATAATTTTGTTTTTAAGAAGAATGCAGTCTTGATATTATATTTCAATCATTTACTTTCACTCCTTTAGCTTCACATTGTAATCCCCAAAATTAGATATGGTCATTACACACGTACACTATGATATATACACACACAGTTCAACTGTTAAGTATATATATATATATATATATATATGGAAAATATAACGGACTTATTTGACATTTGAAAAATTATAACACTCACCCCCCCCCACACACACACACACACTTTAAAAGCAAGCCATAAGATATGGAATTGTAAAATAACTATTTTAGTGAAAGTGAAGACTATTTTAATGGAAAAATAACAAGTTTATTAAGAAAAAAAAACATTTTTTTTTAAAAAAAGAACACATACAATGTTAGTTGGGTCTTTTTGAGTTCTAAAAAAGTAAAAAACAAAAATTAAATCAATATAGACAATAATACAAACCATTTCTTTACGATAAAACACATCTACAAAAAAGTACCTGTGTAGGAGCTGAATCACCATCCAACTGTTGCAGACACATTTCCGTTAGAAGGACACAGAACAAATCTCCCTTGTGTAGGCATTGTCACATGATTTTCACTAGATAGTTGTTGAGATTTTGGTGGGCTGTGCCACACTGTTTTTTGTTACACCACTTTAACAGCTCCTACATATGTTCAATGTTCTGTGTGTGAGTGACAGCTATCAGATCAACAAAGTTGTAGCAGTGGTTGACTATCATGTGGCTAAAATCTGCCTCCTCAAGGCCAGATATCCTGTAGCTCTTCCAGCAGTCTGAATATATAGTGGATTCTGGCTGTATGTTGTCACATATGGGTTGAAGTAGTGTGCTTGCAAATCATGTCAAAGCATTTCCCTGTGTCATGGCACCCACCTCCATATATCCATTGTAGGGAAAGCATACATACCTGATGATTTTTATTCCTGCTAAACTAGGTTTTGCCCACCTCTACAATTTTATTGGGACCACCGATTAGATGTCCTATGCGGGATGGCAGGTTTTCACTGCACAGTTCTCTTATCCCATTGTTCCAGTTAACTAAGGCCTTGCTGGACAGTTGTAGATCTTCATGAGCACATTGGTCTGAAAGGGTCATATCTATTCCAGTAGTATAAGACACATACATCTGTCAAAAAGGGGATCCTGGAGCTTTTAAACCATGTGCTTTCATGAATTGAATGACTTTTCTTGCAAGCACAGGCATTGCTATAAAACCACCATCTACAGTAAGAATGCAGAGCCATGTCTTTGCTGCAAGAACATTTTCTGGTCTGTGGCAAAATGTTTTCAATCTGTAAAAATGCAATATCTTCCTTTTCTCTGGCTGGTAATTACCAGACTTTAAGACACTTTGCCATTTTTTATAAAATATTGAATGATCTATAAACCAAAATATAATTTGTATTAGTATAAAAGTTAGTGGAAATTACTATTTCACAAACATGTTATTTTAAAAAAAGATTTTTGAAAAATTATAACAGTCATTCAGATTTTGTTGTCATTTTTTACAGTTGCAAAGATTGTAAGGTGTCTCATTGAAAGTGCTATTTAGACCATTTGTAGGATTATAACAAATTCTAATAACCAATACTAAAATAAAAGTTCATAAAGAATTCATAGTGAGATAAAATTATACCTGAATGATATATGTAGAATTGTCATTATGATGTATTACAACATTTTTCGGTAGATTTCTACAATTATTAACTTATAGGGTTGTGATCCAACAGAAAACAGTGGCAAACTTAAATGAGATAATAAATATACTTGGATTTATTTACTGGTTAGAATCTCTACTGATTTTTTTAATATAATGCTTATGAATAGTTAGGTGGTTTAAAGAATCTATAAATGAATTTCTAAATAGACAAAATTTAATATATATATATCGCCCAACAGAGACACTTAAATATTTACCAATTTCACAAAATCAACTAATAAACTATAGTTTACTTTGATTAATCATTAAGATTTGGTTTAATGCAAGAAATTGTCTGAACTCAGGAGGTTACAAATTTATTGCCATTCTTAATTACTTAAGTAGATTTTCATACTTGCAACAACTGTTCATGTGATATACTTATTGATGATGAATTACAGATTTTTTCTAATATGTTCATAAATAATATTTTTGATTAATTCTCTTTAAATTCTTATATCATCTAAGTTTTCTTGAAGATAAATATCGAACCAATTTCTTCCATATAATCAGTAGCTTCATTACACATTTAATATTCAATTATTATTGCAATCATCTACAATAACTGTACATTTACTCACTATGCATAGAGAATATGTCCAGATATTATTGAGAAACTTTATAATACTTTTTTTTTACTAGACGTATAATAAAAATGGCATTCTATTTTTGATCTCAACTTGAGATTGTTAATTTTGCTTTTCTGAGATTCAGATGAACTTTACAAAAATTTTCATAGATCTGATAAAAATGACATTTAACTTAATTCCAAATTATCAATCAGAATTAACTATAAAGTAGCATTTACCTTTATATTTCCTTGGATCTAATGCATTTTCTATATATCAGACTAAAAATGCTATCATTTTTATATATACATAGATTATTTACTTTAGGTCTTAAAAGTGCAGTATAAGAATAATTCATTTTATATTGTTTTGGCTACAGAAAGGGGTTTGCTATTAAATGAAAGGAAATCTTTTGATTCCTCTTGGGTGGCTTAAAGAAATGGTGCAGGGCAGATTCTTAATGTCCACTCCATACGTTCTTGTCATTGCAGCTGTTATTGCTATGTGATTATTCATATAGTATATAAACATGGATGGGCTATTCACCAACATGCACTAGCCAGCATGATGAGGTTATTGGATTTTTACCTCTGAGTTTAAGATCAATAAACACCATGGAATTTTTTTTCAGTTGTCTGATAAGGCAGATGACAACAAAAATAAATCATGGTCCTTATTCCCAGGAGACTGTATAGTCACCAAACAAGGCATCAGTTGGAGGCTGAAGGTACTAAGAACCCCCTGATTGTGGACCCAGGCTGCAATTGGATGATGACTTTTTTATTTAGGTATTATGTACAACTGCAGAACACTTTCAAGTAAAGGAAGATTGCAAGAGATAGAAGAAAAACTGTCATATTGAATAGGACATTATTGAACTTTGTGAACTTAGAAGAAAAGGTGAAGAAACAATTATTTTAAATAGTGAAAATGAACTCTACTATAAAGGCACAAATATTGGAAATACAAGTGTTGTAAGATTCATTATAAATAAAAAGTGGAAGAACAACCTTGTGGAGATTGATGGTGCATCGAACAGAGTGGCAAAATTAGTTATACAACTTAATAGCAGATACCAAATGCAGATAATTCAGATTTATGCCACAACAAGTTCTCAAAGATAAGAAGTGGTAAAAGATTTTAATATGGTTGCACAAAAGGCTTTTGATCAGAGTAAACTACATTTTAAAATTGTTAAGGGAGACTTTAATGCTAGAATTGGTAAATAAATGAAAGATTAAAGTGTTGTAGGTAATTTTGGGTTATTATGAATTACTATTTTGAGAAAAAATGTTAAAGGAAATGGACATGGAAGCATCCAAATGAAGGTACGCAGATTGGATTATATTTTGACTAACATAAATTACATATTTCAAGATTGTAATGTTCTTAATAAATTTAACAGAGGAAGTGATCATCGATTAGTAAGATGTGAAATACATGTTAATGCAAAACTAAAGAGACAAAAATTATTAAGAAAAACAATATTTACAGTTGATATTCCTAATTTTCAGAAACATTCTAATCAATTTAAATTAGAACTTATAAATAGGTTTCAAGTATTAGTAGTTTTTGAACATGATTTAGATTTGAATAAAATTAATATAAAAACAACTGATACACTTTTAAACACTGTAACAAAAATAGCTGGTTGAAAAAAGCAGCACTTGACCAATAACATTTCTACTGAGACTAGCGAATTTCTGAAGAAACTAAGGAATATGAAGATATACAAAAATAATGCATTAAAAAGGATTGAATATCTCGAATTTTGTAAAATGACGTGGAAAAAATTGAAAATGTTATAAGAAAGTATAAATGTGAACTAGCAAGGAAAGCAGTAGAAGAGAATGAAAGTCTCAAGAGTGTAAAACAACATTTTGGTATTGGTAGGAAATTTATATCTGCAATACGAAAAAAAAAGCTGCAATTATTACTAAAAAGAGAGATGACATCATGATAAGGATAAAGACTTTTATCAATAATTATATAGTAATAAAGAACAAATACCTCATGTATCTATTACATCTTCTAAATTGCCCAGAATTTTAAATGAAGAAGGGAGACATACAATTAAATATATAAAGAAAGAAAAGGCTCCAGGTAATGGTAGAATTATAATTGATATATTAAAAGAAGCAGGTGAAAAAATATTTTTTTTAGCAACATTATATACCAAATGTCTAAATGATAAAGATGTACCAGATGATTGGAAAAATGCAGTATTAATATTTAAAAAATATGATAAAGAAGATATTAGAAATTACAGACCTATCAGCCTTTTATCAGTTACATACAAAAAAATTACCAAGATAATTACAACTCATCTACAGAGAACATTGGATTTCCACCAAGCAAGATAACAAACTGGATTTAAAAAGTGGTTTTAGTACAGAATATATCCAGCAATTGAGAGAAATTATAGAAAAGACAAATGAATATCAGTTGCCATTATCTTTTGGATTTTTAGATTATGAAAATACATTTGAATCTAAACATTTTTTCAGTGATTAAACCATTGGATCATCAAGGTATATTGTCATATTTTAAAAAAATATTTATAAAAATGCAACAGCAACAATTAGAATAGATAATGATACTGGAAAAGTCAACATTGAGGAGAGTGTAAGACAGGGTGATTCCATATCTCCAAAGGTTTTTACAGCAGTGCTGCAAGAAGTATTTTGTGGCTTAAAATGGGAAGCTGGAGGAGTGAAAGTAAAAGATAATTTAAGACATTTAAATTTTTCAGATGAAGTAATTGTTTTTGCTAATAATGCTTTAGATCTGCAGGACTAAAGATAAATGATAAAATGACTATAGTAAAGTTTAATGGATTTTCTCATAATATGAAAATAAAGATTGTTTATGATGAGTTAGAAGAAGTTAACAGTTACAAACACCTTGGTCTGATTATTAATACAGATGGAAACATAATGGATGAAATTAATCATATAATTATACGTGGTTGGAATGCTTTTGGTAGAAATAGCTTGATACTAAAATGAAATATACCTATGTGTTTGTAAAGGATGATTTTTAATAAATGTGTTTACCTGTTCTTACTTATGGATCCGAGACATGAACAGTTAATTGAAGAGCAATACAGAATTCAGACCAAACAAAGAAGTACAGAGAGATGCATGTTGGGAGTAACAAAAATATCAAAAAACGCATTATATCGGTAAGAGAACAATAAGGTATAACTGATTTTATTGAAAAAAATAAAAGATTAAAATGGAGTTGGGATAGACATATTGCTACAAAAGATGATAATAGATGGCAATTGGAATATTAAACTGGATTCCAAGAGATTGTAGAAGACCCAGGAAGAGACCACGTGTGAGATTGATAGATGAAATAAGAAAGTGTGCAGACATGATTTGGAGAAGAGAAGCTAAAGATCAAAGATGGATTAAACTTGGAGAGATGTTTATCCTGCAGTGTATTTATAATAGTTCATGATGATGATCTAGTTTTACTTTAATATGCAAATTTAATTAAACTTTTTTTACGATTATTAAAAATAAATAGGTATTCATTAGCTTTTGCAGATAATATACTTATCTCATGATAAACCAATAACCTTCAATTACTGAACAAATAATTAATCATTTCTCAACTGTATCCAGCATCACATGACTCTCATTTTGATGGTTTTATCATAAAGTAAATAAAGTGACCTATTGCATAAAATTCTGATTAGATTTCAGTTTTCATTGATAAATCCTAAGCTTGGAAAGTATCTACTAAAAAAAAGACCACCTTTACTTTTTTCAAAATTCTTTCATAATGTGTAGACACACATCTAGATATATCCTATATCAAAATTAACAAAACTCGTAACATCAACATTATGGAACAAATTAACTCATTGTTAATTTCTTATAATAAGTAATATTACTTTCACAAGCTGTGGTGATATTACTACTTCAATAATGAAAGAAAGAAACAGTGCACTGGCAAGGACAGTACTATCAGGTTTCTGAATTTTAGGCTATTAAGATCATATATAATTTTCAATGAACATCCAATTTTGTTAGGTGATGTCTTCCAAATTATTTATGAGGACTAATAGTTTTAATTTTACTTTGATCTTATATTACAAATAATAGATGCATATGTATACATAAATTGTACTGTAAACTTCCTTTAAAATTGAACTGCATAGATATTTTAATATATTTAGAGGTGAGTTTGATGTGCTTTCTCTCTAGTAATTTAAAAAATATTTATTGTGAAAGAGATCTTCGAATTATTGTTTGCGCATAACAAAATGCTAATTCATTTTTAAAATAACACGCTTGCGAAAGATCTATAAACTGAAATGTAATTTGTTTTAGTTTAAATATTACTAGAAATATTATTTGAAAAAAATAAAAAAGTTTTACAATCATATTTCAAAATAACGCAGTACTGAAAGAAATACTGCCAGACCGAATTTTAGTAGTTTTGAAAGATTGCAGTAAAAAAGAAGTCTTAAAAATTATCTTTTTAAAAAAAGAAAAAAAAAAAACATTTTTAAAAGGAAAATAGAGATCGATTTTTAAAAAAAAATAATTTAAAAATACATAGATTTATCAGAGAGTGAAATTCAATGTAGCCATCTTAAGTCTAAAAACAGATTTAAATAGTTATGGTTTCTATATTAGTCACACCTTCACATTACATGCTATCTATGTTTTAAGACTGTGCATATAAAAGCCAACTAGCAAGTGAGTGTAAATATCCCTTTTAAACAGTGCAGTTTTTCTGTGTGTAACATGGTGAAACATCGCCACCTAATGGTCTAAATTGTTGGTAGCAGAGGACATAAGCTAGATGTGTTTATGGCAATCAGCGCCACCTAGGTTTTTGGTAATTGGTAGTAGCAGACAATGTAAGCTGCCAGCTAGCTCGTGAACAGTTTCTGTGTGTACACATGATGAACAGAACCACCTATTGTCTGGAATAAGCATTTCTGTTTTTGAAGTCCCTACCTTGTATGTTCTGTGTGTTAATACAGAAACAGTACCTCTAGCAGCCATCGTGTACATAGGGTTAGACTACCTATTATTATTATTATTATTATTATTATTATTATTATTATTATTATTATTATTATGATTATTATTATTATTATTATTATTATTATTATTATTATTATTATTATTATTATTATTATTATTATTATTATTATTATTATTATTATTATTATTATTATTATTATTATTATTATTATTATTATTATTATTATTATTATTATTATTATTATTATTATTATTATTATTATTATTATTATTATTATTATTATTATTGGTCTATAATTATTAACATTATCTTTTGAATCATTTTAAAACTAGGTATAACTTCGGCAAATTTTAAACAGTTAGGGAAAATACAAATTTTAATAAAACAATTAACAATATAACATAAAGGAGCAGCAATGTATTCTACACAACCTTTATAAATGAAATAAAGTATATTGTCATAACCAATACTTGAATGTGTTTTGAATTCTTTGACAGCTGATATAATATTACTATTGTTGAAACAATCGATAAAAATGCTATCATTATAACATTCCTTAGTCAAATTAAGCACAGACAGTTGAGAATTTCCAAATATTTCAGAAAAGTGAACTAAAAAGTTATCAGCACCTAAAGATGAATTATAATCCATTTGAGACTTTCTTTTGGTAATGCTAAAAGATTTAATAAAAGACCAAAATTGTTTTAGGATTATCTGATAAATTGAGATCCATATTTTTAATATAGTTTTGATAATCAATTTTCTGAATAGCTTTAACATATCTTCTATCTTCTATAATTAACAAAATTATTGTAAAAAGTATATTTCGTGTTTTAACGTACTGCTTATGATGATACAATTTTCTTCTAATATTTTTTTTTAAGTTTGTCTGAAAACCAAAAAGGAAAATAATAATTGTGAGAGTCACGTTTTTTTTTTTTTTTTGGGTATATAAAAATCAATCAGATCATTAAGTACTTGATTAAAAAAGTCCATATTATAATTAGCATCTTTTGAGGAATATGACGGGCTCCAATAAAAAGGTGAAATTGTCTTACACAGACCCATATAATCTCTCTTTTTATAACATCTTTTAATACTTAAAGGAAAATGCCACTTAAAATAATTTATTTTAACAAAAAAATCAATAGGTAGGTGATGTAAATCAATATGAAAATTAAGAGATGAAACACAATAACATTTAATTTCAGGTAAGTTACTTAAAACCTAATCAAGTATTCGATTATAATAATTTAAATGGGAATTATGCTGTTTTAAATTAAAAAAATTAAAAAATTGCAACATGCTATATGCTTTGTGTGATAATGAAGAAATATCAAAAGAAGCATTATGAAATAACTCATGAATGTTAAAATCTCCAGTAATGATAATATTCATTTTATAATCAATCAAAATTTTTTCAAAAGTACAAAGTAAACCATCAAGTCAGAGAAAGACAAGGCAGGCCTTATATAAACGTTCCCTAATAATAATGTTTTATGATGATCAAGAAAAACTTCACACCATGTTGATTCACAATATCTAGCATTCAAAAGCACAGATTTATGAAAAATGCCTTTTTTAATTGCAATAAGAGTGCCCCCTCCTCTTTTAATTACTTCATGACACCTATCTGCAAGAAAGACTTTATATCTATTATCTAAAAATATATCATCATAAATGTGGTCATTAAGCCAAATTTCTGTGAGAAAGATAAAATCATAATCTTCTGAACAAAAAAAAATTCTTTATTTGATTCAATTTAGTTCTCATTCCTCTAATGTTGGCATAAAAACAAGAAAAACCACGCATATCCAATAAAATAAATTAATATATATATATTATTTTTTTTTAAAATGATATTGATAAATCAATCAAGAAGTATTAATTTACAGGCGAAATTAAAAAGGAAACAGGAGAACCGCGCGAGACCAAAAAATCAGACGAAATAAACTCATGTTTATTTTGGGGAATAGAAATATAAAAACTGGAAAATCTATTATTAAACATGCTAATATTATAACAAACAACTTTAACCTGAATTTTATTTTCCAAAAATGTTTTAATTTCCGATGATCTCATCATTGCAGGCATATTAGAAAGAAATTATTTATTATATTTATCGTAAACTATATTGTATTTGTTATTATTTCAAAAAGTTTTTTAACATTTGGTGCATTAATACTTTTATTAAACTTTTTTTGATAGAAATTAAATCTTTAACCATCATTTAACCCTGGAAACTGCAAATTGTAATTTTGATTATTTATACATTTATTATTTCAAAGATAATGTTTTTTTATGAAAATTAGTAAAACATTTAGATTTGTAACTATTAATATAAAAGTTAAGAAGATTATTAGGATTTTCTTTATCATTTAATACAAATAAATGTTGTTAATGTGTGGCTGATTGTTTAATCACTCTAGTTGGGTAAAAAAAAAATCACGTTATTCTTTATAAAGCTATTAACTTTGGAAGACACATTATCACTATAAAAGGAAATATCTTGGTTAAGTATGTTTTATTTGTCTTTATTAAATTTCCCTTTATTGAAGTCAAGACTGTTATTATTTTATCATAGTCAATGCAAGTAGTATTTTTATTTTCATCATATATATCAAATAAAGAAGGTTTGGAGATAACTTCAGGGTTAGCAAACTTACCAAAGTCCATACTGTGAAAATTATTATCTGAAATGTCATAATCATCATTGTTATTATTACTCAAAATTTTATGATGTAAAAAAATTATCATTTCCATTTAATGGATTCTATTTTATATTTTTGTGCTTCATACAGTTACATGCATATTTGAAAGATGTGTTTATAAGAAAATTGTTAATGACATAAATAAGATTTTAATTCCTGTGCACCATGGTTTTTACCTGGAAGATCAACTAAAACTAATCTAACAATAACTGATCACATTGCTAATGCCTTTGAAAATCAATGTCATATAGTTGTTGTTTATTTTGATTTATCCAAGGCATTTGATAAAGTGAATCATTCCAGGTTTATTTTCAAAATGTATAAATTAGGTTGTTCCTATAATTTGGTTGCATGGTTTAAATCTTTTATTAAGAAGAGAACAGCTTATGTAAAGTTTAAGAATAATTCTTCTTATTCATATTATTGTAATATAAAAGTACCTCAAGGCAGTATTTTTGCACCATTATTGTTTAACATTTATATTGATGATTTGGGAGAGAGATTGGAATTTTCGCATATTTTATGTTATGCAGATGATTGTAAAATTTTTAGAAATATCAACTCAGTTAATGATTGCATATTATTACAAAAAGCTATTAATAATTTTGTGAAATGGTGTAGAGATAATAAAATGGATATTAATATGGATAAATGTTCAACAGTTTCTTATTCCAAAAAATATTAAATGATAATTTGCCCTTATTATATTGAAGATCATAATACAAAATTTGTTGATATTCAGAAAGACATTGAAATTATTTTTGCAAGCAATGGATCATTTCATCATCATATTGAAAATGTAGTAAATAAGGCTTTTAAAATTATGGGTGCAATTTTAAGGCATGGTAGACAATTTAGTAGTTTTACAAAATATAAATTGTTTCTCTCTTTGGTTTTGCCAATTTTAGAATATGAATCTGTCGTTTGGAATCTCAGTTCCAAACGAGATATTATCAAAATTCAATTGGTTTATGACAAATTTTCTAAGTACATTAAATTAAAAGACCATTATCTATCCCTATCCATTAGAAGAAAAATGAGAGATCTTAAAATTTTATATAATCTTGTGAATCAAAAAATTATATTAACTAACAAAATTTCAAATATTGCTTTTAATAATTGTTTACATAAAACAAGCACATTTACTTTATTTTATATTAAGGTTTGTCGCTCTAACATATTAAAATTTTCACCTTTGCTTCGTTTGCCTAATATACCTATAATCATGATTTTATTAATGAAA
>JAQFVV010006322.1:0-82500 GCA_028023455.1 Epiperipatus broadwayi | reverse complement strand
AGGCTTTTGACAAATCAAAATAAATAACATCTAGTCTTTGATGATCTTCAATAGCATGAGCTATATGATCATAAATTATCAGTAGATTACTATCAATTGATCTATTAGGACTAAAACCATGTTGAGAAGAAGAAATTATCTTACCCACATCTGAAATAATTTTATTATAAATACATCTCTCAAAAATTCTTGCAATGGTATGCAAAACAGAAATCGTTCTATAATTATAAACACAATCTCGATCACCATTTTTGAAGATTGGAACCATTTTAGCACATTTCAAAACACTAGGAAAAGTACAAGAATTAAGAGACAGATTAAAAACAAAGGCAAGAGGTACTACTACTACTACTACTACTACTACTACTACTACTACTACTACTACTACTACTACTACTACTACTACTACTACTACTACTACTAATACTAATAATAATAATAATAATAATACTACTACTACTACTAATACTACTAATAATAATAATAATAATAATAATAATAATAATAATAATAATAATAATAATAATAATAATAATAATAATAATAATAATAATAATAATAATAATAATAATAATAATAATAATAATAATAATAATAATAATAATAATAATAATAATAATAATAATAATAATAATAATAATAATAATAATAATAAAAAACCTTGAGATCATTAATCATTTATTATTTTTATTTAAAATAGATTTGAAGTTACTAATTTCCCCTTTGGTTTTATATATACATAATTGTAGAACTTTTATGAAGAATATCACTGATCTTATAGTTAGGAATTTCATTTAATAAAACTTAAATAGAATATTAAGTGATAGAGAGTCTCAGCATGTAATGTACATTATTTAAAATTGGCATCTGAATCTAAAGGGTACCTTTTTTGCCCATATACATCATTACAGAAAATATATAATTTAAATAGAAGCTGTATTACTTTTCATGGACAGACTATGACTTGTAAGTACTCCTCATCAATATATATTTTAAAAACATAAATGATCACCCATGTTTAGAGCTTAGTTTTCAATAAACCTTCATCATTAACAATGTTGCTAATAGAATGGGATTTTATTAAAGGGTCATATATATATATATATATATATATATATATATATATATATATATATATATATGATATATATATATATATATATATATATATATATATATCAGCTTATTACTTGTAAAGATTTTAATATAGAATACCAGAGAAAAAATAATGTATCTTACTATTTAATCATCTTTCATGTGTATAAGAAAGTGTGATTCCATATAAATTACACACACATATATACATTCAGGAAGTTGTGATGGTTGGAGTCTTACTGTATCTGCCATAGAAAGGTTCCACCAGGCCATTTGAACCTGAAAAATTTATGTTGTAGGCATATATGCACTGTAAATATCCAACATTTACAGGAATATTTTATTACAACCATCAGCCCATGCCACTAGCTCAGGGAGATGCACAGATTTATAATATATACTTATTATATATTTTAATAAAGAAAAGATTTAATATAAAACTTATTAAAATATATCTCTAGTATAAACAAATAAGCCACTTCCATTAATAACACACAAAATCATTTATTAATGCACATATATAAATATTTCAAATTGAGGAATAAAATTTCTATTTACTATTCATTTTAAATTAGTTTTTTTTTTTTTTAAATTTAACTTGTTATTTAAGAAAGTCTGCACAGATGGACATTTTACAAAAGTTTGTTTTATAATGTTCAGTATAGATTGATGCATAGATTACTTAAAACTTTTCAAAACAATCATTCAATCTTAGACTAAAAGTTTGTAGCCATGCTAATGCCTGCTTCCAGATTTATCGTCACAACAAATGCAACATGAAGATGCTAGCATAAAACCATGCTGACAGAATTGTGCAAGTAACAGTGTGATATTATTTCGAGGACATGATCCTCATCCAGTACAGGAATGTGTGTCTGTCTGGTGAAGGAATCATGTATATACAATAATTAAACAGAAATCCTATATATGGAGGAGAGCACTCTATATACCAACTTAGGGTCCCTATCCATAGAGAAAAAAAATGGGCAATAGTGCAGGAAATATGTCTGTCTTCTTTGCAACACAATGACTACATCTTTGGGTCATGCATTCAATTGGGCTGTGTCCTATATGATAAACAGGCTTCACATTACATTGATATAATCACCCATATATTCCCACACCAACACCAACTTTACCATATAGCAAATAGCTTGAAATTAAACCCATTGAAAATAGACATAAACAATTAAAATATAAAGTTATTGATGAAATTGCAGAGGGAAATTTACAATAAACCAATGGCACTCATCACAGAATGCCACATTGTCACCAATAACTTAAAAGATATAAAAATGAATACGTTTGGACACCTAGCATGAGGTGTCATATTTACTGATATCTATATATTTTAATCAAATGAAAATAAAATTAAAAATCAACTAAACAATAAATCTATGCAGCTATATACACCCAACTTAAATTTAATACATTTAACTAATTATTCAATAAATATTAATAAAAATGGAAATGATTCATTTAAATTAGCAATCTCAAATATATAAAATTAAAAAATTAATAACTGATTTTGAAATCTTAATAAGTCTGATAAAACTTTGTTTTAAAAATTATGTTCAGTTTATTATAAAAATCCTGTCAAATATTAACTGAAATAGGTAAATGCTAGCAGGTGATCAACCCCATTCAGTCTCTATAGTTTAATTTACTTTAGGCAGGCTAGCAGCATAATACCTTCATATGGAAACAGAATTCACATATAAACCATCATTTACATTCATGTGAATTTAAACTCAATTTTGAATCTAACAGTAGCTGGTTTGGACCCAATATATGCATTCTTTTTATAACTTAATAATGTAGTGTTTTTCATATATAACCCATTTTTATAGTTTATAAGGGAATTTGAAAATTATAATTATGAAGTAATATTTTTTTTATTATCTTATCCCCAAAAAAAAAAAAAAAAAACATATTACTATTTGTTTTCAATTTAAAGTAATCAAACGCAAATTTATGTAAAAAAATACTTCAAACAACAATAGACGGTAAAATTTAAAATCAAAGTATTTTATTTAAAAAAAAAAATGTTTTCTAACAAAATTTACATTTATCAAAAGTAGTTTTAATTGCAAAAAAGTTTTTCACTTAATCCAATTAAAAACATATAGGATATTTTTTTTTTAATGTCTGTCTACAACAAAATGAAAACAAGCTTGTTTATTTATGTTTGATTTTAATTAATTTATAATACTTTTAATTCTCAAAATTATTAATAAAACATTAAAATCTGATGTCTGCTATTACAGTGCGTACATGTTTTAAATAAATATCTACATAAAACTTTCTCTGGCTGCATAAAACGTTCCATATCTTCTGGAAATATTTATAATAGGTTCAAATCTTTGGAGGCCATCTAGTCAACTAGACTAGACCCAGGGTGATAATGTTAACATTCTCCTAGTGCTTGACTCATGGTTAGCTATAAATACATAAAATCAGCATCACGTAATATTAAAATAAAATTGTCTATTTATTTATAATTAAAGAGTGTGAGAGAGAGAGACATAAAATGACACTTATAATTTAAAAACACATTTATTAAATAATATAACGTAAATAATAAAGCATATTCAAAAACATAGAACATAATATGAACACATATAAATTACTATAATTAGTAACAATCCTATTTAAATGTAGTTATTATATCTAAAGTTCTATTCAAGATACAATTTAAAAGTTCCATACTGATATTAAGAATTAAATAGTTATATTAATGATGTCAATGAACATATTTATGTAGGTTTAAATGCATTTGTTCTTTGAATGTAAATGCTTGAAAACAGAAAGGGTACATATAATGAAGTTTTGGAAGAATAAATATGAAAAAAGTGATTATACAGAAAGTACATTATTGTTTTTTTTTTTGCTGGGTTTGGAAAAATATAAGGGGAATTTAGATATAAAAGCTGTAGAGTTGACAAAGATTGTGTTGTGGAAATGGTATGGAGCAGAATATGGGAAAAATTAGACTGGGGAATGTAAAATTAAGTAGATCACAAGTTTTTCTTGGTATAATTGCTGAAAGATTCTTGACTTTGTTTAGGGAGTAGATACAGTACATCACATCACATCACCAGCAGTAATGAGTTTAAACATGGTTTATAGGTTACACAATACACACTATGAAACAACACATCTTATGCTGCATTGGTATTTAATTAAAACATTTAATTATATCTGGCCTAGTGGTGGTATTATTCTTCAGATACTTTTTGTATTTACAATGAAGTACAATTATTTTATTGATGTAATCTAACTACCTGAATTCTTGAGCAAGTATTTTAAGATCATACTTTTGTGGATTTAAGGTTTCTTACAATGCATGAATCTAAATTAGAAAATAATAATAGCAGCTGTATACATATATTTTATTTAATTAAATAAGGTAGTTATAAGAGATTAATTATGGACACACATTGAGTTGAGAGTGAATTTTTGTCATATAATGTAAAGATGGAGTCATACTCGGAAAGATGAAATTAATAATAAAGAAACACATGGTACATTTAGAACTGCAATGCAAATGTGACAGTATATTAAAACTGCAAAGCCAATGTATGAAATTAAAATAACAGGCTGGCATTTGCCATAGGCCCAAAGGTAAAGAGGTCACATAAGCATCATAATGTGTAAGGGTCTGTGCGACAGTTACTTCCTGGATGTATGGCAGGTATCAAGCCCTACAGCAACATTACTTATGTCCACTTGTGTAGGATGACTATGATCCAGTATTTACTCTGTGATCCGAAATATCCAAGCTCGAATATGGATTATTGCATCTCTAAACTATAAGACATGTTTAAGAAACATAATATACTTTAAGACAATGATCTTCAACCTTTTGTCTGTGGACCAGTGCCAGACTGCAGTACTTTTTACTGGGCTGCAGGAAAGTTTGTAATAACAAAATAATAAGAGTTTAAACTTTTAATTAATAACAATTTTTATTCATTTTTTAATCTCATTTTTACCCAATTAAAAAAAAAAACAGAATGAAAACAAAATCTAATCATTCATACATAAATTAATTTATTTTTTTAGTTACCACAGATGTTTATGGTAGGAGGGGTTAGATTTAATTTTTTATTACTTTTCTAAAAAAATTCAAATTAAAAAAAAGTTATTTATTCTACAAACTCCATATATATATATATATATATATATATATATATATATATATATATATATATATATATATATATATATATATATATATATATATATATATATATATATAATTAAGTTCCAACCAGTAACCACCTAAACATTCACAGTAAAATATAGTAATCAATATTTCTCTCTGCTGTCAAGACAACCTTCACACCTTTTATTTATATATATATATATATATATATATATATATATATATATATATATATATATATATATATATATATATATATATATATATATGAGTGTCTGTGTGTGTGTGAGTAATTTCATCTTGTATATATAATGTTTTTTTGATCAGTTATAATAATTCTGCTCATCTAAAGCTAAGCAGTTTACATGTTTAAGAAAATTTATCTATAGACTTCTGCTGGGCTGCGAAACCTTATTCTTATTTTTGCCGGGCCACAAAACCTTATCCTTATTTTTACTGGTCTGCAGGTGTGAAAAGGTTGAAGACCACTGCTTTAAGATATAATGCAAAATTTATGATTTGGTCTCACATTACCAACATTTAATAACTAGATTTATTTTGTTCCCAAAGAAATGCATTTAATGGATTTATTGAAATAATAACTTTATTATTTAAAAATAAAAGTAAGTTTAAAAGGTAATTGTAAATTGGGGTGATTATTCTAAGAACTAATATGCCTGTTACCTGATACCTAGTAGATCATACATTTACTATAAGTGAAACAATGAATGTGTGTCGATTAATATGAAAATAACTGAAACAAAATAATCTATCATAAATAAATATTAATCATATGATTTACAGTACACACATCCACTATTTCATGTAATCATGTATTTATCTATCAAGGAATCATGGTGATTTCTGAGCTGACTAGTCAACATAAGTATAAAAAAGGAATTTACTATCTGGTTGCTGCACAAGATTGTAACCATTTTAATTTGGATTTACGTTTAAAATTTGGTGAGGTCCAGTCAGAAATCGTATTGGCATGCTATTATTAAATAATAAAGAAAATGCAAAAGTAAAAATGCAAAACCAAGAAATAGACAGAATTAGGTAAGCTAATTTTTTTAAAGAATTTACAGAATAGATCAACAATTAATATTATAAGTGTACAATTTATATAAAGTTGGCTATATCTTATGAATTGAATTTAGAGTACTCTGAAGTCCTTGTGTACAGGTACCTGTTTTATAAAAAGCTTTAATTTATATTTAAATAGACCAAGCTGAAGCACATTGATTTGAAAGCATGGAGATATCACTCTTTTTTTTCACATTTAAATCTGCTATTTCCTTTGACAAATTAACTTATGCAAAATTTTGCAATTTACAATGAGTTAATATTAAGATATTTTTAATGAAAATATAAAAAAAAAGTTATGTAACATTCTGATTATTTATCAAGTGCACAGGAAGTCAGAACATTACATTAGTTTTTATATTTTCATTAAAATAACTTACTATTAACTCATTGTAAATCACAAATTTCGTATAAGGTAATTTGTGAATGAAAATTGTTGACTTAAATATGAATTTTAACAATATTTTTATGCTCTCAATCATGACGCTTAAGATTGGTCTACATAAACAAAAACTTAGTTAAATAAATGACAGTCACACTTACCTTTATAATTGGCTGTTTTGTGATAAAGTTTGAGAGTCCATCTATTGTCAATCCATACAAACATTTAAGATGCATGTGAAAATGGTTAAAGTATTTATCTTTCTAATTACAAACGTCCTTTGTACTTGAACTAATAAGAATGTTAAACTATATTTTATAAAATTTATAATGTTAAATGAGAAATATTGGTATGTAATGGAAAATAAAATATGGTTTAGCCAAAATAATAATAATATATCTATACCATACAACTGAGAAAACATTATATATATATATATATATATATATTGTAACGTTTTTCATATTACTAGGCCCTTATACGCCTCAAATTTATATTTGAGCGTGAGTTGATCAAGCTGCATCAAAAGAAAAAAGAAAGTTGTATTTCAATTCTCAACACAGCTATTTTTCCTGATCAACTTCGGCCTAGAATTATTACCGAGTACAATCGTAAGCAGAACCAGTTTTTAATTTCTACTTGAGGGCGCCAGAGTCATTAGACCCACTGAGACAGGCATCAAATATTGTAGCCCGTAAGGTAATAATTATACGATCTAAGTTAAATAACTAAAGGTAAAACTTAAATAGAATAGCATTAATTTTATACACGTACAATGAAAGTGAAGTTAATAATAAAGATTTATTCTAACTCGTCAAGCATTCAATATTTATGATTAAGACAAAATTACAACGTTGGAAAAGATTGTGCATATGAATTCAATAATTTGATTCAAATATTGGAGTATTAATTATTTAGTCTGATTTTCCGTAGTAACAGTTTGGTTCATTTCTCAGTTCGCAAATCTTCTGATCCAAGAAAAATTTATGGGATAACATTTCCATTCAATTCACTATTCATAAAGCTTTATGTAAAAAAAAATTATGTACATTTACTTACCGGTAAGTTAACATTAAGTAGGTCATCGATCTTCCCGACGTACAATTCAGTTAGTGAGTAGTCCACAGTAGTTGTTTTTCTTTTAGTTTTATTTCCGAATCTCCGATCTAATTTAGGTAGCCAGATGACGATCTAGGTGACTTTTTCCGAGAGAAAGTGTCGGCAAACGATATCGTTCTACTCACTCATGGTGAGCGATTTCAGTTTGTATCTAAGTGAACACATTTTATTAAAAGAATATGAAGCACTTCCAATTGCTCAGCACTATTGGAACAATAAGATAAAAAAGACCCCTTTTCAAATCTGTCGGCTCCTTTTATACTCCTAGATTCTTTTTAGAAGCTCTGCACATGTTCTTTTTTTTTTCTTTGTTCTACTTTATAAACTTCTACATTCTTCTCCTTTTCTTATTACAAAGTCTGTTTTTCCGCTAAGAATTTCTGCCATTTTTAATTACTATCAGAAAGTTGTTTCTGATAGCAATCTTTCGCCTTTTGAAATTTCCTTTCACTATTTGAATCAATGATTCAATATGCACTTTTCCAACATGGAATTTATTTTAGTTAACTTATTTCTAAAAAAAAAGAAAAATTAAACTTTCACTGTACATTTTTTTTTCTTTAAAACATTATGCTACAAAAAAAATAAAGATCGTGTTCGCTTTCTTTTTTTTTTTTATAATACCTAATATCAAAAAGTAATTTGTACTTTATATATAAATAAATGGTACAATATATATATATATATATCTGTATTTTTTTTAAAAGCAATATACCTAATTATATAAATAAATATTTATAAATACAGTAATTAGATAATTAAACATTTAATCCACTTATGAGTGCTGTCGATTAACCCAGTATTCTTTATCAACTTACACTATTAGGATACCCTCTATAACACTACCTGTAAAATCACAAATAAATCTTAAAGAAAAACCATCTTTATGAGTCTTAATATTCACAAACTCTTAGTTGTAAAAAATATGAAAGAAAATTAAAGTGGTTGTTTGGGAAAGATAATAAAATTTATTGTAGTGATAAAGGGTATGAGAGTAATGTTTCTGATGATAGAGTTGTTAATATTTCTGATATAAAGTTAAATGATAGAGAATTAGATATTCTTGGTAGAAGCCCTAATTTTGTTCCATTTCATTCAAAAAATATATTTTTGATACAATTTCATCTATTGAATCTAGTAATTTGAGTGATGAGCAGAAAGTTGGTATTCAATTGATTTTAAAAAAAAGTTTAAAAATGAAAGAAAAAATTGTTATTAATCCTGCTGAGATTAAACATTTTAAGAATAAGTTAATTGCTAATGATGTAATTATTTCTCATGAAGACAAAGCTGGTAGGTTTGTCATTATGAAAAGAGATGAATTCAAAGAGAAAATGGATAGAGAATTAAATAATGGTAAATATATGTTTTTAGACAAAGATACAGGTAATTTGATTAAAAGAAAATTGATAGATATTATGAAGAAAATGGTTAATTTAATTTTTTTTAATAGAGTAGATTATTTAAAATGCTATCCTAATGATTTCAATTCAGCAAAGATGTTTGTGAATATTAAGACTCATAAAGATGGTTTTCCTTTAAGGTTTATTTGTGATTTTACAGATAGTGTTGTAGAGGGTATTTC
This sequence comes from Epiperipatus broadwayi, assembly GCA_028023455.1. Lineage (NCBI taxonomy): Eukaryota > Metazoa > Onychophora > Udeonychophora > Euonychophora > Peripatidae > Epiperipatus > Epiperipatus broadwayi. Next base: position 73,065 of record JAQFVV010006322.1, on the reverse strand, counting down.
TAGATTCTTGAATAATTTTTTTAAAACAATTTGTTGATTTTGGTCATTACACACTTTCTTCTTCTTTTGAGGCTTTTGATAAGATTAATAATTTTAAAATGAAAAGTAATTGGGTATTTGGCAGTTTAGATATTGAAAATGTGTATCAGTCTGTTAATAGGTTAAGCAGTATTGATATTCTTATGTCTGTATTGATTAAGAAAAGTTATTTATCAAAAAATAAAATTAAGATAATTAAAGATTTGCTCTTGTTATTGAAATATTCTTTGTATTTTACTTATAAAAGTAATTTTTATAAGATTAAGGAAGAGTGGAAAATAGATTATATTATTTCTCTTTTAGTACATTCAGTTTATATTAATTATATGGAAGAGGGAATTATTATTAAAAATAATTGTGTATATGGAAAGTTATTTTAGATATGTTGATGATTGTTTATTTGTAGTTGAAAATGATAAATTGAAGGAATTTGTAAATGATTTTAATTGTTTTGTTCCTTCTATAAAATTTGTGTTAGAAGGAGGGGGGTTAGATTTTGTTAAGTTATTTTTTTAGATCTTTTGGTGATTAGAAATGTAGAGACTAATTGTTTACTGTACAGTCATTTTATTAAAAGTAAAAAATTAAGATCTATATTTAAACCTGATAGCTATCAGTCTGTATCTCATAAGGTAGCTGCTTTAAGGAATTATTATCATAGGAATAATTAATTAAGTAATTCTAGTGGGGTAGCTTTGTTTCAGATATATCAATTTTGTAAAGATTACTTGAGGATTGGTTACTCTGATAAATTTGTTAAAAGTATTTTATTTAATAGTAATATTTGTAAGAATGTAAAGGTTAAATAAATATATGATTTTATTTCATTGCCATTTAAATTGTCTTATTATAAAATTGTATGTAGAAATAGCAAATTGTTTTGAAAGAAGAAAATTGCTTGGAAAAGGGGTGTTACATTGAATAATTTATTAAATAATACAAAATAAGTTTTTGATAGAAAGACTATTCCTGGTGTAGTATATTTTATTCCTTGTTTATTTTGTAAGAAGGTTTACATAGGTCAGAGTAGTTTGAGTTTAAATGAAAGAATAAAGGTCCATAAAAGTAGAGTTAAAAATAGATATCTTAGTTCTGCTTTGTATGTCCATGAAAAAAATACAGGCCACACTACTGATTTTGATGAAGCTAAGGTTGTCTTCTTTGAGAGAAATGAAATCAAAAGAAGAATTAAAGAGTCTTTATTATTGAAAATGTATTATTCTGAAGCAATTAACTTATTTAAGAGTTCTTTTAATATTAAGGGTGGATGGGAAGTGAATGGATTTGTGGGTAATGTTTAATAGTATATATATTGTGTAGTGTTTGTAGTTTTTACACTTCAGAAGTCTGCTTGTAGCAGTGAAACCTTTGGTAGTGTTTTGATGTTATTTTTATGCTGGTCTGATTGAATTTTGAATTCGGGGTGGTTTTGATTATATATATATATATATATATATGATTACAATTATATATATATATATATATATATGATTACAATCTAAATTACGTTTAAAATGAACATACGTATTGGAAAACATATCATGTAATAACAGAATCGCTTATTGTCACATTTCAAGCCATTCATGCTATGGCAATAAAAAGAAAGGAAATTACATATGTAAATGAAATTAACTCCTGAGAAAAAATGGTAAAAAAAATACCTGCTTCAAACACAAATTTAAATTTTTGTAGGATAATATATTTTTACTTTAAAAAAAGACTTTTGAAGATACTTACATATTAATATTGAATTTTCTTATAACATGAAGAACATATATTTAGTTTTCCATCTTACCTGAAAACTCTAGAGTGTATTTAAAACATACCTAGTTCATTAGTCATATTATTTTATGTTAGGCAACAGTTAATATTAAAGTTTAAATTTGCTTTAGAGTGTGCTAAAATGTTTAGCTTTATTGAATTTATTTTATATGCTTTTAAGTTATATTAACTCAAAGTGTATTTAAATGTTTGAAATAATATTATGACTGTCACTTCTGGGAATTATAAGTGTTTAATGTTACAGAATAAGAGAAGTAAAATTTAAAATTATGATTGTCCGTTAAGTGCTACGATATTAACAATTTTAAAATAAATTATATAAGTATAAGCTAAAAAGACAGTAATTATAACACTTACGAAAAATTCCTTAATAAAAAAATATAAGAATATTTAACGATAAACTTTATTATGTACAATTCTCTGACAAAATATATTGATCAATAAAAGACAATCCAATTTCTTAAATTATACCTTCATGCAAACATGTATTATAAACAAACACACACACACCGTATTAACAAAATTTAAGTCAGTGCGCAAACATCACATAAATTTACCGATATTATTTTTAGTATTCCTTAAATACGACGTAATAATTGTGCTGCAAATTTTATGATATATATATTTTTTTCCAAATTAAATGACGCTTCTTTTCTGAATTCACTTTTGAGAGTTAAAAATCTTTTTTTTTTTTCTTTTTAAATGTTATAAATGATGGTTCTGTATAAAATATTTATATTGGGGAATTTTTTTTTTTTTTTTTTTTCACATGTGTGTGGTAATTTATTTCGGTTGTTTGGGATTGAGGTGAAGAATGAATATAGTTTGAAAATCCTAAGTTCAGTTCCTTCTTATTACAATAATAAACATTCAGTATACCGAATGGGTAAGTTAATTACATGTTGTCATGAAAATAGGTAATATCATAATATATATCCAGCCCTTCTCTTTTCTATTAATATAAATGAATATGGAATGGTTGGATAATATGAAAGGTTAAAATGATGTAATGTCTATGTGACTAAATTCAAATACACCAAGAAATATGGGCATTTTGTGTTGGGTTTTTAATAAAATGGACAGTTCTTTTGTTGGAATAATGAGAATATTGAAACCAGTCTATTAAAGTTTAAAGAAATGTATCTTAATATAAATCAAACACTGATTGTGTATATGTGTGAAGGATTATGATCTTCCCAACTGATGTAGGTTGGTTGTGCAGGATATATGTGTTTCAGAGATCCTTTATCAGTTTTATATATGTGGATGATCTTATGTATATTTTGAGATGTAGTGGAGGATTAATATAGACTGAACATCCTAAGTTCAAATTCCTATATTTATTTACAAAATATTAAATATAATTTAAAAATATAAATTAATGGAAAGTGAAATAACTTACAGAGGTAACAAAATAAAACCTTGAAATTATTCATGACTTCAAACAAAATATTGATTAAGGATTATTCTGAAATTGTTGTTTTACATGTGGTAAATTGCTGTTTGCATCAATGAAACACATTACCCCTTCCATAATGATTTCTCCAGATGCTATATAAGGATAAAAAATAACCTCATGGCTTAAACACCTCTTCCATCTTTTATTTACCCAAAATTTAATTTTTTAGATATTTGTACATGAATTAAATGAAAATACAAAAAAAAAAAAAAAGATAATAGAATGATAAATTCTTAGAAAGTTAGCCTATTGTTTAATCTTTCAAATATGCTAATAATATCCAGATTACAAAATTAAACCATAGAAACTTTATAACTAGTTAAGAAAATTTCAGGAAGCAAATATCCTGTTCTATTTTTTTTGTAAATTTTTCCATGGTTCCATCCTTTTATTTAATCATATATTTATTTCTTTATAGGTTTCTTCCTTAATAAATTTATTTCCATTTAGTACTTATTTTCAGCCTTTCATTATTATCTTAATTATCAGATTTCCAAACAAAATTTATAAGTGCATATTAACCCTTTTAGACTTTAGTTTTTTTTTTGTTTTTTTTTTATAATATATACACTTTAGTAACCATTCTCTGTGAGGCATTTCCTAAATAACTTCTTGTAAAATATTTTTAAAAAATGTTTTCTTCAAAAGGATATAACATTTACTTTTATAATATGATATTTCTATAAAATTATCATAAAGTATACTTGTCATATTGTTTCTTAACTCTGGAGAAGGTTATCTTACTATATAAAATTATGCATCTTTACTTTTAGATGGCAAACAATTATTCCATTTAAATTTCTTGTATAATGTCAATACTGCTATTTTATTTATTAGAACCTCTTGTTCAGCATTAATGAAACTGTATCAACAAATATTATATACATTTTCAAAATATTATAAATTGAATATATTTTACTTCTTGGTATATCCATTTTATTATTGCAAAGTTCTAAATTATATTTTGATAAAATACTTCTGGTAAGAAAACTTTTTAAAATTAGCAACACATATTAAATGAAGTTATTAAAATATATTTTTTTTAATTTACTCTCTCTTTTTGAAAAAATACTTTTTAAAATAATACCTATTAGCTTTTGCAAATAAAAATATAAGAGAGCACCAAAATTGACTAAAATAATAAAATTAAAATTACAATTACCTTGATAGCTTCTGATATGATTCAGCTACCTTTAATACATTATTAATCACACACTGATAAATCAACTGTAATGGTATTTATACCCTGTAAGAATACTTTTTCCTATTGGTTGATTCTTACTTTTAGTTTGATATCAAATTTGCATAATGTTGCAAACTTGCACAATTAAATTTCAAAATAAAAATTATGACGTATTAAAACTTAAAAAAAATATTTAAAAATATTACTTTTAAGTCAATTATTACTTTACTAAATTAATCAAATACCTTTAAAATAACTTTTAAAACATTATTTAATGAGTTTATCTCACTTTTAATATTTAATTTATCTATTTTTATTTTAATAAAATATTTAACCTTTCTTTTAACTCTATTTGCCTATATTACTTTATTTAAAACATTTTATATGATAGTTAACTTAATATTTATTATTTGCTTCATGATAGGTAATAATTATATTCAACTCTATAATGTAATTTTACAATATTTTTAACTTTATTAATAAATACTAACAAGCAAATGTGTGTAACCATTATACAGGTCACATGAGTAATAATCAAGACAGACTATCAAATTTTTTCTCTGTCTGGGAATAAATAATAAATTGCTACCCTTATTGTATTAAGTAAAATAATACAATATAAAATTTGGAACAATAATTTGGAAAATATAGAATTAAATATAATTTTCACTACCATAAAACTTACTTTTAAAATATACGATATTAATTATGATTATTAACAATGATTATAAATTTAAATATAACATTTATTAAGTATAAGTTTAAAACTATTAAAATTGAACTTTTAAATATATTTTTTAAATATATATAGCTGTGTTATTTATTATGGCCAGCTTTTGCAACCCTATGTAATAATATTTTTAACTTTATTTACTGTTCTTAAGTGATTCATTATAATTTTGTGCATTCCATATTTTATTTTCGCTTCATATTGTACTTTAAGATATTATTAACAAAATACAATCAACACATCAAGAGAACTCATTCTAACATTTAAATTTTTTAGTAATTTACTGTATTATTATTGTTATATATATATATATATATATATATATATATATATATAATTTTAATAACAATAATAATGGATTGTTCTCCTGTACATGAGGGGTCAGAATTACTAGTGGCAACATGGGTAGCATGACACATTTGGCACTAACATGGGCTATGAATATTCTATCAACAGATTTTTAATGAAATGGATGGGTGAAGAGTTGTGGCTTGGAGTAGTTTGAAGCCTGTCCATTAAAATATGAAGATTGGTTATTTTAATATAAAGCAGAACACAGATTATATATATATATATATATATATATATATATATATATATATATATATATATATATATATATATATATATATATATATATATATATATATATGTATAAGATAATCTGGACCAACTGATGAGTGCTGGTTTAGCACAAAATACATATATTGATTTTTATGTTTTCAATATGTGTCTAATCATGTGGGTCAGCAATATGAGGAATGTGTGAAAGTCTGAGTTCAAATCCCTTATATAATAAATAATATAGTAAGTTTGATTTTTTATTTTGATGATAAATACCATGGAAATGACATTTTTTAATACAATTGATTTCAAATATCTAATACTTCATTCTACTAACTTTTTAAATAGAAAAATTATATATAATTCAGCAAATACCATTTTTATAGATAATAAATTTGTTCAATTATTTATTTTTATATTTTTAAAACATTAAATATGTTTTACTGTGCCCATTACTTGAAAGCTTATATTTGTAATAAATAATGTAAGTTTATTAATAAGATTACTATTAAATAGAAATATGGAGTTTGTTCTAAACATTTTAATCATATGCATGCTTTGCATTAATACTGCTATCTTAAGGTGCATTGTGCTGTTTTCAATAGTAGTTCCATGATTCCCTCTAATATTAATACATGTTCCACAATGCTTAATAAATGATTGGGCAATCCAGCAATAATATCATTCAAATTAATTTATATACAGTTAATATTTCCTTTTTCATCGATTTATGTATTCATTATTCACATAGTCTTGACTTTAAAAACAAAAAATCAATGTGAATTTGAGATATAAATATTTAATGTATAATAATATGTTAGTGTTTAAAGAAATTATAAATATTACTCTAAATAATAGTAATTCAACCTTTGATCTGTAAATATTTTTTCATATTTTTTACATATTTTTTTTATTTACTGCTTAAATAAAAGTATATATTTATTTGCTTTTTTTTCAATTATTTGAAAAAGAAAACAATCAAGTAAATTATTACATTGGAATTAAACCAATTTATTTCCTCAATCTGGCGTTAAAATGGCTAAATTTAATTCACAAATCCTTGATTGCAGTTTATCAACAGTTAGTACTAAAATTTCGAGAAGTGGATTTAAATTGAAATTACGACAATTAAATATTATTAATTTTTAATATGATTTTACATATATTTGTAATTTTAATAATATTGGAAAAGTATTAGCAATAATGGCATGCAAATTATGGCAACTTAAGTGACAGAAATTTATTTTATAAAAGTTATATTTTATTTTTGTATATATATATATATTACATTCAATTTTAAAAGATTATATATATATATATTGTAACCCACACACACACAACACCGCTTCTATACATCATATGAACAAATGCCAAATACACCAGTTCTATTAATGAATAGAACAATTTATCTGACTTACAATTCATACTGAGACTCTTTTACTTATGTCTACCTTACAGCTTAGCTCAGTGGGATCTTACACAAAGTTCATAACATATAAAATATAAATAAATGAATTAAGAAATACTATAAACTATTAAATAAAATATAAACCTTATTTACAAATGAACTATGTGATAAAAGCTAGCAGAGTTTTATTTATTCCAACTAATAAAATATAATTTTAATTTGAACTCTTCCATCATTCAGTTACACTCCATATTATCTCAATGTAACTTTGACAGAATAGAATATCATAACACTAAATAATTCTATTATTTTACACACCATAATTTTAATAATTAAATTAATGTTAATCTAAGAATCTAAAATCAGATCTCAGAGAACCTACAACACAGTTAGACCAAATAAACTATTTTAACCAGTAACTTATAACTCTAAATCATAATAAAAATATAATGGAATAAACTAAATAATGATTTACTAGGCTAGCTAGCAATTAGATAATGAAGGAAATAGGGTATCTTTTAATCTCACATCATCATCTAAATAATACACTAACTTGGCAACCTTTTTATAAATTCATCAAGTGGTAAAGTAGTTCATGTATTGTTTAGATCAAATAAACAATATTATCAGATTTCAGCACATGCAGTATCAGAGTTATAAACAATATTCTTATTTTGTAATAGATGTATGAGATGTGGAAATGTGGAAACTAGAATAGGAATGCACATACGAATAACTCAAGACACAGTTTTTAATAAATAAACAAAACATTTATTTACACTTAAGATTAAATTAAATGCAATCGGTTCACAATAAAATTATTTGTCCCACTCTTTAAATTTACACCTAGATCCATAAACTCAAGTTTGGGGGTATCCCTCTTACATGTTGCATCATTTATTAGCTATACACTTATGAACGCAAATTAACAAACACATACGGTCTTAATATTCTGACTTTGAATATCTGGACTATCTAAACATCTCATATGCTGCACTGAATAAATAATCTATTATATTATGGACACAATATACGCATTTGAGAGGATACATTATCAATTGTTGGAATAAAACAAATTAATACATTTGGTTATCAAAAGAGCAGCTTTAAATAACGTAATTAAATAATAATTTAAACAACTACACTTTTCAAGCATAGCAATACAATCATACTCATTCTGATGATTTTGATGATCTCTAACGTGTGGTAAATTAATTTGATATGTTTTAAAACATGTATTTCCTATTTTAAGTTTAACAGTCTTATACCTTTATATATGCGATATCATTTCCATTACACGTGTGTGTCATATCCTAAGCAATAATAAGACAAAACAATTTTTTCTGACACATTATCATTTTATCTAGGAATTATCAGACAAGTGTTTTATTTCGGAAATGACATAGACCAGCCAACAAAATAGGACATTATATCTACTCTAATATTCAATAAAGAATTTAATTTAACTATTTATCCAACCACTAACTGAATTACACAGAGTTATATTTTATGATAATACAAACTAAACGTTCAAGTGGAATTGAAGCTCATGAATAGCAAATAAACTATATAACTAATACTACAACATCTTATTTAAATCTGAAATACACTATTGGTGTGGAACTAGTTTCAACACCGGGACAGTAAGAAAACATCACTAACTTCATAAATATCACTTCATAATATGTATGTATACAATCAAAAATAGACTCTACTCATGGCAAAATAATTAAAATATACGAAAAGGGAAAAAATATCTCATCCCTACAAACATAGAACGTATCAAGAAAAATTTCCTTTCCAACAGCTCCTCTACATATCTAACACTATATGCTGGTAGATAAATACATACTTATAAATCATGCATCCCTTCAATTCTTTTAGAATATGACAATATCCGAAATTTATATTGAGAAATAATTGTAAATCTGAATGATTACTAAGTAAATAAAATAATTGCATAAAATAGACACACGGATGCATAAATAAGAGTATGTAAAATAATTCTGAGTTATATAATATGCAAACAATATGGTAAGTAAATGATACATTAAAATATAAATTTTTAGCTTTAATAGACTTTCATTTGTTTCAAATTTAAATAGTAATAATTACTATGAACGAGGCTTCTTTGCTATCTGTGATATGATATTTCATCCATATGCTTGCTACTTTGAAAGCCCAAAATTTTCACTACGAGATGAAGAAAAATATGTATAATAAACTAAACACTTCACCTTATTAATATACATATATATATATATTACCTTCGTAAAAGAAAACAAATCATATTTAAGTAACAATATTTACCAGAATATTCACAATTTGCGAATATGGTCCTCCGTGAAGTGATGATCTTGAAGTTAAAAAAAAAATAGCATAACCATATAAGCAAAATCTAACAATAAATCTGTCTAACTATCTATGATATTCACCATTAATAATAAATACAAAAAAAAAAAAATCACTCTTTTTTTAAATTAAACAAAAAGTTCACTTGTAGAGTTCGTTTTCCAAGTTTATTAAATAATACACAGATAAATTCCAATGTGAGTGCGTGTTTAATAAAAATATGAAACATAAAAGAAAATAAATTCTTGTAGGACAAAACAGTTATAATTCAAACATAATTTAGTAATCTTCACTGTTCTTAGCAAAAGCTCGTAGAGTTTACATATATAGCACGTAAGTAATATTTTTTTTATAATGACACTAATATGAAAAAAAGAATAGTTTCAGCTGTATTTGTACTATAATAATTATTTAATTCATTCCCTAGTAATTTTTAACTTAGGGATAGGTTTTAACAGATTTCCTGGAGAGCATTTGTTTTTCCTATAAGTTATAAGCTAGCATACACATAATTAATTTTATTCATTGCAAATTAATTGTTCATATAAAATGTGTGCTTCCTTAAGCAATAATATTTTGTTTTATAATACATACATCGAAGAGAACAGAAATATACAATATTAACGCCCTTCTATCCGACTTAAGCTTATGCACATTCTACAAATAGTAGTAATTAATTAATCATTTATAGGTCATATATTTATTCTTAAATAAAACATATTTTATTTTTATAAGCATGGATAAATACAAAGTTGTCATTCTGTAATAATTTAAAGTATAGCATAATAATGTACACACATCCTTTTATTTTAGTCTCATTTTTATAGAAGCAAAATATAAGTTTAGCAGAGAATTAAAAATAAATCCTATTAAATTGTTCTGCGTAAGTTTCCATAAAGTGTTATAAAATTCACACAATTTAGTCAGCAGATTAGAGAGTTCATGCACTTTAACTTTCTTCTTAATAATAATAATTACAAATAAAGAAAGTAGCATAAATTTAATAATGTAGACAAACATTTTAGAATGAAAATAATATTAGAGTGTGAATTTAAATGTTTATTATGAGCAAAAGACGAGATTGATATGCTTTTTTCTTTATATTTTAGCCAGACATTTTAGTTGAAGACTTTCTGAGAACTAGAACTTTTTTATGATTTTTTTAAAATTTACTTTACAGCTTTAAAATTTTATTTGACACTTCTGGAAGAGATATATACTTTTACAGGCAGAAATGAACTAAGGCAATTGTTACACTAATAATAATTTCACTAATGACTATTAGTTAAATAGACATCCCTTTCTTCCATCAAAAGATCATTTTCATGCTCCAAAGTTCAACTCCACCCTTTGCAGTCAGGAGTTAATTAAATATTCAAGAAGTCTTTTCTTAAAAAATAATCATTTTGACCTTCACAATTATCAAGTCAAATAAAACAAAAAAAAATTTTTTTTACAAACTTGAAACAAATGAATATTAATTAACAATTAAATAAAATGTTTGATAAAATTATTTAAATTGGTCAAATAATTTATCAATCCAAACATGCATCAATCACTTCTAAAAATATATTTTTGCAAAATTATTAAAGATAATTACTATAATTTATAGGTTTTATTGTGATTGTAATATTGTTTATTGTAATTAAAATATAAAAATGAAATGAAAATGATAGACACAAACATGCATGCATCTATACTGCAAAAAAAAATGTTAAATTACCCTGACTAAATATAATTGACATGGCTATGGGTGTAACATATCTCACTGACTATAATATTACTAAATGGATGGGTGTCAATGAATAATAAATCAGAAAACCACTCAGACAAACACCAACTCTATCTTATAAATAAATAATACAGCTTTGCACCAATCTAACTATTACAACAACACTTTCTCTATTGATCCATGACCCTCTTTTATGCATTAAACTCTCTATCAAATATAATAATAACAATAAATGCTTATAAAACTGCTAACCAAAATTCACAGGTGAACAGCACAGAAGTTTTTAGATGATTAATATACAAATTTTATAATTTTAAGGTTATTTCATTTTTTTTTAGTACAATGCAGTTATCCACTACTGATACAATATAGTTTATTTTTTTGTGCCCATTCATAAGGTCACTATATATATATATATATATATATATATATATATATATATATATATATATATATATATATATATATATATATATATATATATATATATATATATATATATATATATATATATATATATCCATCCCAAAACCAAAATTGAACCAGACAAGCCAAAAAGTAATATTGAAACACAACCAACACTATTAATTTTGATGAAGCTAAGGTTGTCTTCTTTGAGTGAAATGAAATCAAAAGAAGAATTAAAGAATCCTTATTATTGAAAATTTGTTATTCTGAAGCAATTGACTTATTTAAGAGTTGTCTTAATCTTAAGGGTGGATGGAAAGTGAATGGATTTGTGGGTTATGTTTAATATTATATATATTGTGTAGTTTTTGTAGTTCTTTACACATGAGAAGTCTGCTTGTAGCAACAAAACCTTTGGTTATGTTTTAATATTATTTTTTTTGCTGGTCTGTTTAATTTTGGATTTGGGGTAATTTTAATTATATATTGACTAGTTTAGTTTTATGATTGTAATATATATATATATATATATATATATATATATATATTACAATCATAAAACTAAACTATATATATATATATATATATATATATATATATATATATAACACTGCTGGAAATTTATGTTTTTTTCTTCTCATTACCATCCATAACAATTATTTTCAATGGCAAAACTGATGGCAAACCATTTCTACTAATATGTCTCTGCTACTAAAAAAATGCTTATTCATAATGGTTTTGAGCACAAAATTATTAATAGATTATTCCATATAATAAGAAAAAGATTTTGATACTTCTGAAATTAAGTCAGTTTTCCATATATAAAGAGAGAAACTGTTTACATTGACACTGTTTTTTTAAATAATATCCATAAAGTTTACACTATGATTAAAAAATAATGAAGAATTTTTACACCCTAAATATACAATTTCTTTTGGGAGTCATGGTGTATATGAAATTCCATTTGTCATTTGGTCACACTTTCAAAGAAGAAAAAAAAATATTAGAAAGGAAGAGCACATTTTGGAAATTAAAAAAAAAATCAATTCATCTGCCATTTATTAAACAGATAAAATTAAATAACAATGACGTCAATTATAATAAAACACATTATTGCAAAAATTGAACTGTGTGATATGAGACTGCTAAATAATACTATAGAGATTTTGAAATGGCCCATGTAAATTGAAGGAAATTAACAATATTTGAAAAAAGTTAGTGCAGGATTTTTTTTTTAACTTTTCAACCAATACAATTTGACAAACAAGGAAAAAAAAAGATTTTAAATTTCAACACATATATTCTGATCAATGGAGTAACAAAAAACTCTGAGGAAAACACTTCTTATGCTAAATAGCTATTATATTTTTACTACATGGATATATTATTGATAGCTTTACCTATCAACAATACCCATGATCAGATCATGGCCCACCTCAGTTGCTAGCTTCAAACCCCTACTATCCAAACACTTTACTTATTTTGGAGTAAACCCCAGGTGACAGCTAGTCTAAGACTAACATATTCAGACAGTAGGCTCATAATCCAGTGCTCAAAACAAACCCTGAAACTAACTCAGCCTAATTTTAATTCAGTAACAATACATTATTAAATTAATGGTGAAAGAATTTATAAAAGAATTGATGGAAATAATTGATGAAAAGATTGGTAAAAGAATTGGTAAAAAGAATTGACTGACAAATAAAGTTTTAGTTTAAAGACAATTTATTTTAACTAACATTAATTATACTAAATTTAAATAATTTATAAATCTCATCTAATTAATAACACTGATGTAATTATCATGCACATATTAACACACACACTCACATATAATAATAAAGCATTAAATAGTATTTGAAATTTAACACACAAATTAATAGTAAATTTTTATGTGCTATATAGTTCATATCTTTGACTCTTGGAGGATTCACACAAATCTTTACAAATGTGATGGGCTACTTAGGAAAGAATATAAGAAAAGGTGTTATTCACCTACAATTTTGAACTTGCTGCTTCTAATGAGATATCTCTAACTGGTTAGATTCGAAGTTTCTTGAGGATGATTTGTTCTTATTCATTGGTAGTATTCCTGGAGACAATTAGATATTGACAGAGATTCTTCAAGCTGTTACGAAGACATTATTTTCACAGACAGATCTGGACTTAGGATAGAGACAGCTGCATGTTTCCAATGGCAACTAACATTGCATTTCTAACTGAATGAACTGAACTCAACTTTATGCAACTGGTTTGACTGAACAGTTTTCTGAACTGATTGTCTGATAAAATTTGGATATTTATATATGCAAAGTGTTTTTGTTTTGATATCCTCTGGCAATTTGTATTATCGAAATTCCTTTGGTAGCTAATCCTCTTACAATGTGTTTTTGAAGATTGTTTAATTAGTAGCCATGCAAACATGTTGTTTTTATACATTTAATTAGTAGCCCATCGCTGAAATCTTTACTGATAATCTTCTGTATCCATTTATTTCATCTTAACATTTATGTTTAACATTTACATTTGTAACAGTTTTTTTAATGCAATTTGAATCTAGTTGATAACGACTACATAGATAGTTGAAAGTACTTCTATTAAATTGTAGTATATATTTGTTTTAAATTAATTTTTACAGTATTAATTATTGCATTGTTTTGACTAATTATATATATATGGAAATGAAGATGAAAAATAAAAGTTATATAAAAATTAATCCTTAAAAAATGATATTTTCATATTTTATTTTATTTATTTTATCTAGAGACATAAAATAGCTTTACACTTAATATTAGTTATAGAAATAAAATTGAAAAAAAAAAAAAACATTTTTTTTTTTAATAAGACATAATAAAGAGAAGTAAATGATTGTTTTATTATTTGTATAATGTTTTATTATTTATATATGTAAAAATAGAACAATCAATTTGGTTGGGAACATTATAAAGTTTATATAAACATCAGATATCTTAATATTTTAATTATGTTTATGTATAGAAAAGTAATAATTTGTTAGAAGAAAAATCAATTCTTGACGTTTTCAAATAATTTTATAATCATCATTGTTGATTCATAGATTTTCAAAAATCAACAGCTTACAACATTTTTTTTCAAGATAGCAATAGTTGACTCTGGATATAAAATTGAAAAAATATACTTTGATATGTTGAAATGTTGAAATTCAACCTCGAAATCTATATATAACCATAAATATAATCCATATCTTATTTATCTTTTTTATATATTTAATAATTGTTTTCATCAAATGATTATTGTTTGCAACCACCTGAAAGACGTATTTAATATATTTTACTCGTGAACATATTTGTATTATTATATACACAATATAAGTGATTAATAATGTTATTATATTTATTTAAAAAGGAAGTTTAGCGCATGTATGTTTTGATATCGACACAAACATAAGATAACATCATAGGAGAAAATAATAAGAAAATGATTATAACTATATAATTTGGGACTTTAAATTGTGATAAAATTATAGCTTTTGCTTAAATTATGATTTATTATCATTACAATACAACTTAATTCATCTATAAACAAACAGATATAATTCTTAAACATAATATTTTTTTGTAATGATAGAACCATTAATATTGTTATTTTGAGCTACACACACACACACACAAAAAAAAAAAAAACACAATTTCTATTATTTTTTTTTTAGCTTTTAATTTCTATAACATAATTTTAGACATATAATTTAAGCAACAATAATAAAGAGACATATCTATATGTTAGACATTTTTTATTTTATAGTATCAAAATATCTAGTGTTACACTAAATTAGGTAGCCCTACAAAAAACTATAGGCTATTGTATGTTGACTGATGTGTGAAATTATATTGAAAAATATAAAAAGTAAAGACTGCATCTACCAAATAATATATATATCATAATCAACAATATCATTATGTTATTTTTATGAACAAAAAATTTTGAACATTTTTTAAAGTGTTTTTTAAATTTTTTTCTTAGTTATACTTTATTATATCCATATGAATTTTTTTTTATAATTTTGAAGCAATATTTTTAAAAATAGCATCATTATCTCCATAATTTATGTGAATTAAATAACAGCTCATATAAACCTCCCTGAAAGTTAATGTATTAAAGCAAATAATTATTTTAAAATATGGAGTATGGAAATAAATAAATAAATTTTTGAGTTCAATATAAAAAAGCATCATTATTATTATTATTTTTTTTCTGATAATGTTTTTATTAGTAGTAATTCCTGTAAATGTTAACATGTATATTTTCTATTTAGATGATTAATAAATTAAATGTACAGCAGTCTCAGAAAAACTTAAGTACTTGAATATAAAAGTTTAATGAATGACAGGAGTGTTACATGTGATTTGAGAATTTAAACTGAATATAAAATACTAACATATGCTCATCATGATCACTCTAGATCTTAATTGTTGAACTGAAAGAAACCTATGCACTTCATAAATTGTATTACAATCCTATTACACCCAACAAAATATACTTATGTATAATGACAATGAATTTTGCAGCAGAAAAATCAGTATTGGTTCATCTTGATATATCTATTTTATCAACTTCTTTATATTTGGATAAAGATTCCTAGCTTAGAATAGACAAAACAGATTTTTATAATCTTAAAAATAGAAAGGCTCTCATACCAGAGTAAACACATGAAAAAGTTTATAAATATTGTGTTCATTATTTTGTTGTACAAATATTGATTTTTCAAAATATATATATATATATATATATATATATATATATATATATATATATATATATATATATATATATATATATATATATATATATATATATATATATATATATATATATTGAAATGGATTGATTTTCGATTCAATGGTTTTATTAGTAATGTTAAAATTCCTTATTATTATTTAATAAAAATAATGTACGTGTATTAAAACATATACTCAGTTATATTTAAATAGGGCATTTTAATTTTTGTTTATAGAATTGATTTATTTTAAAATAGTTTACTTTCACCACCTGTTTTAATCAATTTGATTAAAAACAGGCAAGCTTGCTAATTATATATTCCTGTTGTTTTTATTTTTAAAATCATTTTTAAAGTTAATTCTAAAAGTCTAAAAGCGGAGATTTAGTTTTGTATTTGTTATTTTGGATACAATAATCCCTGGTTGGAATTCTTAAATTGGATTGAGCGGGAAATTAATATTTGCCCTGACTGAGGTATAGAATTTGTCAATAAGGAGGGTTTTTCATGGGAAATGTAGCAAAGTAACTAGAGCCCACCAGAAAGGAGGTAGTTGCTATTATTCTAGAGATTAAGACAAGGTTGCTTGTTAGGAGATGAGCAAGAAGCTGTTTTTTAAATGCTTAGTTCAACTTCTTATTAATAGCTGTTTGAACATTTAAGAGATCTTTGAAATTTGTTTTCAAGATGTCAACAAATGCTGCTATTCACATTGAAAACCTTAAGATGCCATGCTAATTCAAATAAGGATGAGCCTTGGGCTCCAAGCTGTTCTTCTGTCATGCCATAAAACTCTGACATAGCCGGATTCCCAATTTGCCTCAACACTTGCCTTTGACCTTAAGAGAAATCACCTAAAAGGTGAACTATTATCAAAAGTGTGCACTCGTCAGGAAATCCCTAGAACTCTGCCTTACTGTAAGCTATTTTTTTGTCTATTCTAGCCAGGGTAAATCAATTGCATTTAATTAAATCTCCACTCAATCTAATGATAAGTATGTTTTAAAATGGTGTTAATTGTTTTTAATTATTTATTATCTGTATGTACTTTTTCTAGTATTTAAAGTGTGTCTTGGAATCTTAGTTTTAAGATTCCAAGTTTGTTTGCAATTTTCGTTTATCAGGAGGTGCTTTAGGAGATTGTATTTTATATGTTTAATATATACCTGATTATTTTGTTAACTATTACCAAATGCATTGGCAGTTTTTGTAGTCTTTATTTATTCACCAGCCCTTAGTTGTAAAATAAAGAATCTTTAAGCATGTTTCATTTGCGCTTTTTGTGCAAACAACAAAATCTTTTTGCTGGCTATTTGTCAGGTTATTTCTTCGGGTTGTCTGAAAGTAGTCATTTCTTTCTGGATTACATAAGATCATAATCAAATATCTTTTGCTGTCTTGTATGTGAGATCAACCATGTTTACTTTAAATGTAGTATTACATGCAGCAGTCCTGCGGCATTTTAACGACAGTAGTTAGAATATTACTGCACGGATGTTCATGCTGGTTTCATTGATTTCCAGTGGGACAGTAACAGTTTTATTATATCTGATTCAGGAAGCTAGAGTTTTTATTTGTTTTTGTAATTTTACAACTGGACAGCAAGAATATATTATCCTAACCAGTTCTTCTATTTTAAGTGAGAGAATTTTGCTGCTAAAATGTTTAATGCCTTCATGTTTGTCGTACACTTGTGCACTCTCTGATAAATATGTGTATATTACTATAAGCCACTTCTGTAGTCATGGCTAGATGTTTTCACTCTATTGCCCAACTTTTATTAAAATTAATAAATTGTTTAAACTTAATTTGGCTGATTTTTGTCTTTGTGCTTTGATTTCTCAACTGTCTAAACAATATTTAAGATATCTTGTTACTCCCTGAGTTTAGTTCATTGCATTTTGATTCGCATATCCTGTCCACCCTTAAAATAAATGTCTAGTTTTTAATTTCGGACTAGTGGCGTTCCCATGGTCAGTATATGTGAATCTCAAAGATCTTTCTCCTGTTACAATTATTAACAATATTAAGGATGCTAATTTTTTTTTTAAAAAGCAGCAATAATGTGATTATTATTCTGTACAACAAGGTATTTCAAAACATTTGATGAATGTATTTTTACAGTTATTAGCACATATTCACTAGAGATTCAATGTGGTCTTAGAGAATAAAAATAAAAAATCTTTACAGACATTCTTAAATTACCATCAAATGCAAGAAATGTCTCAGGTAACAAAAAGTGATTTACATTTTTCTTTCATTGATTTGCTCAAGTATGTTACTTAGCTAATGAAATAATTTTATGATATTGTTTGAAATTAGTAAGTATCTACCAATTTTAATTATGATTACCCAGAATTTTCTTGATAAAATGAAATGAAGTATCATTAATATAAATGAAAAATATGGATTTTCTAGATGAAAGTAGATGTTAAACAGCAATTTTTACTTGCTCCAACTTTTTTTTCCATAGATTAATAATATTTTTATCATTTATAGTAGCATGCTGAAACAGTGAACATGATGCAATATGCATTTGATAGTGGAATTTTTAAGTTGAATCCATTTTATTAAAAATACAACAAGAACTTTTTTTTTGATTCTGGATTTGAAATAGGTTAATTATTATGCTATTTTTGCTTTCAGTGGTCAGTAAAGATTTGCAAATTATTAATGCAAATATTTTTTTTCATTCAATAATTAATGTTTAAAAGGTTTTTCGGTTCGATGTTTATCAATTTGAGAATGAAATCCAATTTAAATACGATGGAAGTTTTATAAATAAAAAGAGAGGCATTGTTTCCAATAAATACCTGCTGGAATTAAATTAACATCATATGCAGCTATTAATTTATCTAGTTTACTGTATAGAAATGACACTTGCGTTCCATATTGCAATAATCTAGAGGCATTTAAAAATTCTCATTATGAATGCTATTTAAAAGGTTAAAATGCTATGGCAAAATCATAAAAAAAACACTTAATGAAAATCGTTATTGTTGCTGAACATTTATTTAATATGTATAATATACATGGAGAGCGAGTGGCACAAAAATTTCAATTATTGAAAAAAGTATTGCTTAGGAGAAAGAAAACAGAAGACATATTTAGTTTTAAAACGGGAATATATATCTATATATGAGAAATATAAAAGTGTGTTAAAGAGTTTAGGGTTGTTTTTTTTTTTAATCTTGAAGACTTTTAAAATATATTTTAGTTATATATTGTAAAAAATAAATAAATAAAAAAAAAATTAATGTAGTAATATGAATTCAAAAAAGTACTTAGTATTTACTTAAAGTAAATCAATATACAATAGCGAGTTAATTTTAAAAGTAATAGTTTCTCAATAAAAGAAAACAACAAACAGTTAAAAAATAGTTTGCACAGCCCGTCAAACATGATGAAGTTAAAAATAACTGTTGTTTTGAGTGCGAGTTTCTATAAAAACAAAATTGATCGTGTACTTATCAAAATCAAGCATATTAAATCTCTTTTAAATAGTGCTATTTTGACACTATATTTTTCTTTTAGTAATTATTGACTTTGTATTTTAGAAGTAACTGACAGGAATTTTGGAAAGAATTTCAAAATGAATATTTTTTTTCCTCTTATATTTTTTAAATATAATTAACTCTTATAATGATAGAAATAATATTCTCTCAAAAACTTAAGTTTCATCTATCTTAATGAGAATATGTATCATGGGAGTGATAGCGGTAATCGCTATGTACAAAGGACTTGATTGTTGTTGTTATTATTATTATTATTATTCATAGGAGAAGATTTACATTTCTGAATGTGACAAATTCATTGGATTATTTAGAAGACGTTGAAGTGAGATAATTGCATATATGTGAACTATAGTGTATATGAACAAAGATTAAACACAACTTGTCTACAAATTTACAAGTCAGTGTTGAGACATGAATAAATATACCTAGAAATATTTTAGATTTTTACATATGTCTTTTGGAGTTTTAAATTGCATTTCAAACAGGGTTGTATTATTTATTATCAATGCAATTTCAAAGTCTGTTATTTATTAACCATGCAATTTTCAAAGTTTTTTTCATTACTATAGATCAATATATGTAAGCTAGTATGCACATGATAAAAGTGGGTTTTGTTGAAAATATTTTTTTCATTATGGTTGCATTTAGGCAAGTATGCTGGGGGTGTTAATGCATTAATGTGTTTGTTTTCTATTTGCATGTAAGTTGAATTATAAGAATTCAGTTGATTTTGGTTGGTAATGTACACATAGATATTTGTGTTGGGCTGGATTGTTAGCTTGAATTGTTTTCAACAGTTTTAGGCTGTGCTTTTTTGATTGGTGTTGCAGTGGTTATTCAAGTGTTGGCAAACAGCAGAATACATAATTTTGACATTACATATTTTAATTTCTATAGTCTGTTCAAGTGGAGTAATATGGAAGTGAAATGTGGTATTTGCTATATATAAACATGTTTAATGCTAGGATTGATGATATGTGTGAATTGATGAGCTTGTTGTTTCACTGGGTAGCATGTTTTGTGATTTGAGTTGATATTATTAATAATATTAGAATGGAAACTATATGATTTTCAAATTAATGTTATATTCTTTCATATATTTATACATCTATGATTTTATTGATATAATAAATATGATCATAATACATTTACTAAAAGGTAGTATTTTTGTTACAATTAATAAATATAAAATTAGAGTGGGCAGAACCTATCTGTAAATTATTTTACTAACTTTTTCAAATCATTATGGTTTGTAGTCCATTGACCTAGTTTCATTGTTGGACATAAACCATTGCGACTGGTCAATGGGCTTCAGACTGTAATTGAACACTACATAAAATGATAATAAGTGTAATTTAAAATTAATTCCATTGGTAATAGTCAATTTAAGATTTTACTGAAAGTAAAATTTACTAGATTAATTAATATATTATGGATGACATAATAACAAGATGTGTAAAATTAGTTTATGATAATTGTTTACTAGTAAATTAACTTAATGATTAAATATTGACCTTAATATATGTATATATATATATATATATATGTCCACAGATGGCGTTTCTACCAAAAACACCAATCAAGCGTATATTCTGTTTACATAAACGTCAGAGTAGCATTCACTATCTCTAACTATAATTCCACTTTCAGATCATGATTTCAAGCTATTTGCTATCGTCAGTGAAAGACAGGAATAAAGAAACTAGATCTAAACACAAACTCTGAGCGTTTATGAAACAATTTCTATTCAGCTTGCAAGCGTGAATTTTTTAGACACGTAATGTCTTCAAACTCAGCATAGCAAACCAGATAGCTATATGGGTCTGATCTCAGTTCAGCATCACCACATAGTAGAAGCCTCTGCAATCTATATCATTGCAAGAAAGACCTCAAAGGTACATTTATGATAAACAAAAATGCAAGTTAGCAAGTTTTTTAACTTGCTAACGCTTGTATTTATGTCCACAGATGGCGTTTCTACCAAAAACACCAATCAAGCGTATATTCTGTTTACATAAACGTCAGAGTAGCATTCACTATCTCTAACTATAATTCCACTTTCAGATCATGATTTCAAGCTATTTGCTATCGTCAGTGAAAGACAGGAATAAAGAAACTAGATCTAAACACAAACTCTGAGCGTTTATGAAACAATTTCTATTCAGCTTGCAAGCGTGAATTTTTTAGACACGTAATGTCTTCAAACTCAGCATAGCAAACCAGATAGCTATATGGGTCTGATCTCAGTTCAGCATCACCACATAGTAGAAGCCTCTGCAATCTATATCATTGCAAGAAAGACCTCAAAGGTACATTTATGATAAACAACGTTAGCAAGTTTTTTAACTTGCTAACGCTTGTATTTATGTCCACAGATGGCGTTTCTACCAAAAACACCAATCAAGCGTATATTCTGTTTACATAAACGTCAGAGTAGCATTCACTATCTCTAACTATAATTCCACTTTCAGATCATGATTTCAAGCTATTTGCTATCGTCAGTGAAAGACAGGAATAAAGAAACTAGATCTAAACACAAACTCTGAGCGTTTATGAAACAATTTCTATTCAGCTTGCAAGCGTGAATTTTTTAGACACGTAATGTCTTCAAACTCAGCATAGCAAACCAGATAGCTATATGGGTCTGATCTCAGTTCAGCATCACCACATAGTAGAAGCCTCTGCAATCTATATCATTGCAAGAAAGACCTCAAAGGTACATTTATGATAAACAAAAATGCAAGTTAAAAAACTTGCTAACGCTTGTATTTATGTCCACAGATGGCGTTTCTACCAAAAACACCAATCAAGCGTATATTCTGTTTACATAAACGTCAGAGTAGCATTCACTATCTCTAACTATAATTCCACTTTCAGATCATGATTTCAAGCTATTTGCTATCGTCAGTGAAAGACAGGAATAAAGAAACTAGATCTAAACACAAACTCTGAGCGT
Source organism: Epiperipatus broadwayi (assembly GCA_028023455.1). Taxonomy (NCBI): domain Eukaryota; kingdom Metazoa; phylum Onychophora; class Udeonychophora; order Euonychophora; family Peripatidae; genus Epiperipatus; species Epiperipatus broadwayi. The sequence goes on along the minus strand of JAQFVV010006322.1, from coordinate 50,184 downwards.
TTATGAAACAATTTCTATTCAGCTTGCAAGCGTGAATTTTTTAGACACGTAATGTCTTCAAACTCAGCATAGCAAACCAGATAGCTATATGGGTCTGATCTCAGTTCAGCATCACCACATAGTAGAAGCCTCTGCAATCTATATCATTGCAAGAAAGACCTCAAAGGTACATTTATGATAAACAAAAATGCAAGTTAAAAAACTTGCTAACGCTTGTATTTATGTCCACAGATGGCGTTTCTACCAAAAACACCAATCAAGCGTATATTCTGTTTACATAAACGTCAGAGTAGCATTCACTATCTCTAACTATAATTCCACTTTCAGATCATGATTTCAAGCTATTTGCTATCGTCAGTGAAAGACAGGAATAAAGAAACTAGATCTAAACACAAACTCTGAGCGTTTATGAAACAATTTCTATTCACGCTTGCAAGCTGAATAGAAATTGTTTCATAAACGCTCAGAGTTTGTGTTTAGATCTAGTTTCTTTATTCCTGTCTTTCACTGACGATAGCAAATAGCTTGAAATCATGATCTGAAAGTGGAATTATAGTTAGAGATAGTGAATGCTACTCTGACGTTTATGTAAACAGAATATACGCTTGATTGGTGTTTTTGGTAGAAACGCCATCTGTGGACATATATACAAGCGTTAGCAAGTTTTTTAACTTGCATTTTTGTTTATCATAAATGTACCTTTGAGGTCTTTCTTGCAATGATATAGATTGCAGAGGCTTCTACTATGTGGTGATGCTGAACTGAGATCAGACCCATATAGCTATCTGGTTTGCTATGCTGAGTTTGAAGACATTACGTGTCTAAAAAATTCACGCTTGCAAGCTGAATAGAAATTGTTTCATAAACGCTCAGAGTTTGTGTTTAGATCTAGTTTCTTTATTCCTGTCTTTCACTGACGATAGCAAATAGCTTGAAATCATGATCTGAAAGTGGAATTATAGTTAGAGATAGTGAATGCTACTCTGACGTTTATGTAAACAGAATATACGCTTGATTGGTGTTTTTGGTAGAAACGCCATCTGTGGACATATATACAAGCGTTAGCAAGTTTTTTAACTTGCATTTTTGTTTATCATAAATGTACCTTTGAGGTCTTTCTTGCAATGATATAGATTGCAGAGGCTTCTTCTATGTGGTGATGCTGAACTGAGATCAGACCCATATAGCTATCTGGTTTGCTATGCTGAGTTTGAAGACATTACGTGTCTAAAAAATTCACGCTTGCAAGCTGAATAGAAATTGTTTCATAAACGCTCAGAGTTTGTGTTTAGATCTAGTTTCTTTATTCCTGTCTTTCACTGACGATAGCAAATAGCTTGAAATCATGATCTGAAAGTGGAATTATAGTTAGAGATAGTGAATGCTACTCTGACGTTTATGTAAACAGAATATACGCTTGATTGGTGTTTTTGGTAGAAACGCCATCTGTGGACATATATACAAGCGTTAGCAAGTTTTTTAACTTGCATTTTTGTTTATCATAAATGTACCTTTGAGGTCTTTCTTGCAATGATATAGATTGCAGAGGCTTCTACTATGTGGTGATGCTGAACTGAGATCAGACCCATATAGCTATCTGGTTTGCTATGCTGAGTTTGAAGACATTACGTGTCTAAAAAATTCACGCTTGCAAGCTGAATAGAAATTGTTTCATAAACGCTCAGAGTTTGTGTTTAGATCTAGTTTCTTTATTCCTGTCTTTCACTGACGATAGCAAATAGCTTGAAATCATGATCTGAAAGTGGAATTATAGTTAGAGATAGTGAATGCTACTCTGACGTTTATGTAAACAGAATATACGCTTGATTGGTGTTTTTGGTAGAAACGCCATCTGTGGACATATATACAAGCGTTAGCAAGTTTTTTAACTTGCATTTTTGTTTATCATAAATGTACCTTTGAGGTCTTTCTTGCAATGATATAGATTGCAGAGGCTTCTACTATGTGGTGATGCTGAACTGAGATCAGACCCATATAGCTATCTGGTTTGCTATGCTGAGTTTGAAGACATTACGTGTCTAAAAAATTCACGCTTGCAAGCTGAATAGAAATTGTTTCATAAACGCTCAGAGTTTGTGTTTAGATCTAGTTTCTTTATTCCTGTCTTTCACTGACGATAGCAAATAGCTTGAAATCATGATCTGAAAGTGGAATTATAGTTAGAGATAGTGAATGCTACTCTGACGTTTATGTAAACAGAATATACGCTTGATTGGTGTTTTTGGTAGAAACGCCATCTGTGGACATATATACAAGCGTTAGCAAGTTTTTTAACTTGCATTTTTGTTTATCATAAATGTACCTTTGAGGTCTTTCTTGCAATGATATAGATTGCAGAGGCTTCTACTATGTGGTGATGCTGAACTGAGATCAGACCCATATAGCTATCTGGTTTGCTATGCTGAGTTTGAAGACGACATTACGTGTCTAAAAAATTCACGCTTGCAAGCTGAATAGAAATTGTTTCATAAACGCTCAGAGTTTGTGTTTAGATCTAGTTTCTTTATTCCTGTCTTTCACTGACGATAGCAAATAGCTTGAAATCATGATCTGAAAGTGGAATTATAGTTAGAGATAGTGAATGCTACTCTGACGTTTATGTAAACAGAATATACGCTTGATTGGTGTTTTTGGTAGAAACGCCATCTGTGGACATATATACAAGCGTTAGCAAGTTTTTTAACTTGCATTTTTGTTTATCATAAATGTACCTTTGAGGTCTTTCTTGCAATGATATAGATTGCAGAGGCTTCTACTATGTGGTGATGCTGAACTGAGATCAGACCCATATAGCTATCTGGTTTGCTATGCTGAGTTTGAAGACATTACGTGTCTAAAAAATTCACGCTTGCAAGCTGAATAGAAATTGTTTCATAAACGCTCAGAGTTTGTGTTTAGATCTAGTTTCTTTATTCCTGTCTTTCACTGACGATAGCAAATAGCTTGAAATCATGATCTGAAAGTGGAATTATAGTTAGAGATAGTGAATGCTACTCTGACGTTTATGTAAACAGAATATACGCTTGATTGGTGTTTTTGGTAGAAACGCCATCTGTGGACATAAATACAAGCGTTAGCAAGTTTTTTAACTTGCATTTTTGTTTATCATAAATGTACCTTTGAGGTCTTTCTTGCAATGATATAGATTGCAGAGGCTTCTACTATGTGGTGATGCTGAACTGAGATCAGACCCATATAGCTATCTGGTTTGCTATGCTGAGTTTGAAGACATTACGTGTCTAAAAAATTCACGCTTGCAAGCTGAATAGAAATTGTTTCATAAACGCTCAGAGTTTGTGTTTAGATCTAGTTTCTTTATTCCTGTCTTTCACTGACGATAGCAAATAGCTTGAAATCATGATCTGAAAGTGGAATTATAGTTAGAGATAGTGAATGCTACTCTGACGTTTATGTAAACAGAATATACGCTTGATTGGTGTTTTTGGTAGAAACGCCATCTGTGGACATAAATACAAGCGTTAGCAAGTTTTTTAACTTGCATTTTTGTTTATCATAAATGTACCTTTGAGGTCTTTCTTGCAATGATATAGATTGCAGAGGCTTCTACTATGTGGTGATGCTGAACTGAGATCAGACCCATATAGCTATCTGGTTTGCTATGCTGAGTTTGAAGACATTACGTGTCTAAAAAATTCACGCTTGCAAGCTGAATAGAAATTGTTTCATAAACGCTCAGAGTTTGTGTTTAGATCTAGTTTCTTTATTCCTGTCTTTCACTGACGATAGCAAATAGCTTGAAATCATGATCTGAAAGTGGAATTATAGTTAGAGATAGTGAATGCTACTCTGACGTTTATGTAAACAGAATATACGCTTGATTGGTGTTTTTGGTAGAAACGCCATCTGTGGACATAAATACAAGCGTTAGCAAGTTTTTTAACTTGCATTTTTGTTTATCATAAATGTACCTTTGAGGTCTTTCTTGCAATGATATAGATTGCAGAGGCTTCTACTATGTGGTGATGCTGAACTGAGATCAGACCCATATAGCTATCTGGTTTGCTATGCTGAGTTTGAAGACATTACGTGTCTAAAAAATTCACGCTTGCAAGCTGAATAGAAATTGTTTCATAAACGCTCAGAGTTTGTGTTTAGATCTAGTTTCTTTATTCCTGTCTTTCACTGACGATAGCAAATAGCTTGAAATCATGATCTGAAAGTGGAATTATAGTTAGAGATAGTGAATGCTACTCTGACGTTTATGTAAACAGAATATACGCTTGATTGGTGTTTTTGGTAGAAACGCCATCTGTGGACATAAATACAAGCGTTAGCAAGTTTTTTAACTTGCATTTTTGTTTATCATAAATGTACCTTTGAGGTCTTTCTTGCAATGATATAGATTGCAGAGGCTTCTACTATGTGGTGATGCTGAACTGAGATCAGACCCATATAGCTATCTGGTTTGCTATGCTGAGTTTGAAGACATTACGTGTCTAAAAAATTCACGCTTGCAAGCTGAATAGAAATTGTTTCATAAACGCTCAGAGTTTGTGTTTAGATCTAGTTTCTTTATTCCTGTCTTTCACTGACGATAGCAAATAGCTTGAAATCATGATCTGAAAGTGGAATTATAGTTAGAGATAGTGAATGCTACTCTGACGTTTATGTAAACAGAATATACGCTTGATTGGTGTTTTTGGTAGAAACGCCATCTGTGGACATAAATACAAGCGTTAGCAAGTTTTTTAACTTGCATTTTTGTTTATCATAAATGTACCTTTGAGGTCTTTCTTGCAATGATATAGATTGCAGAGGCTTCTACTATGTGGTGATGCTGAACTGAGATCAGACCCATATAGCTATCTGGTTTGCTATGCTGAGTTTGAAGACATTACGTGTCTAAAAAATTCACGCTTGCAAGCTGAATAGAAATTGTTTCATAAACGCTCAGAGTTTGTGTTTAGATCTAGTTTCTTTATTCCTGTCTTTCACTGACGATAGCAAATAGCTTGAAATCATGATCTGAAAGTGGAATTATAGTTAGAGATAGTGAATGCTACTCTGACGTTTATGTAAACAGAATATATGCTTGATTGGTGTTTTTGGTAGAAACGCCATCTGTGGACATAAATACAAGCGTTAGCAAGTTTTTTAACTTGCATTTTTGTTTATCATAAATGTACCTTTGAGGTCTTTCTTGCAATGATATAGATTGCAGAGGCTTCTACTATGTGGTGATGCTGAACTGAGATCAGACCCATATAGCTATCTGGTTTGCTATGCTGAGTTTGAAGACATTACGTGTCTAAAAAATTCACGCTTGCAAGCTGAATAGAAATTGTTTCATAAACGCTCAGAGTTTGTGTTTAGATCTAGTTTCTTTATTCCTGTCTTTCACTGACGATAGCAAATAGCTTGAAATCATGATCTGAAAGTGGAATTATAGTTAGAGATAGTGAATGCTACTCTGACGTTTATGTAAACAGAATATACGCTTGATTGGTGTTTTTGGTAGAAACGCCATCTGTGGACATAAATACAAGCGTTAGCAAGTTTTTTAACTTGCATTTTTGTTTATCATAAATGTACCTTTGAGGTCTTTCTTGCAATGATATAGATTGCAGAGGCTTCTACTATGTGGTGATGCTGAACTGAGATCAGACCCATATAGCTATCTGGTTTGCTATGCTGAGTTTGAAGACATTACGTGTCTAAAAAATTCACGCTTGCAAGCTGAATAGAAATTGTTTCATAAACGCTCAGAGTTTGTGTTTAGATCTAGTTTCTTTATTCCTGTCTTTCACTGACGATAGCAAATAGCTTGAAATCATGATCTGAAAGTGGAATTATAGTTAGAGATAGTGAATGCTACTCTGACGTTTATGTAAACAGAATATACGCTTGATTGGTGTTTTTGGTAGAAACGCCATCTGTGGACATATATACAAGCGTTAGCAAGTTTTTTAACTTGCATTTTTGTTTATCATATATATATATATATATATATATATATATATATATATGTTAAGACGAAGATTTGCACGGGTTAAATATATAAAATACATATTTTTCAGGTTCATCCGTGTTAAAAACTTTTAATATTAATATACTGACATTTCGACTTGGTCACACAATCCATCCACAGAGTTATAAAAGGTAGAAAGACGGTTGTAGAGGTGCTACAATCACTGATTTGAATAAAATGTTAAAATTCCACCAATAGCAAAAAATGTTAAATTTAGGAATGTTTTTTAAAAAAATCTTTCCAAATAGGAGGAAGTTTGCATGTATCATCTCGCTTATTGATACAATCTGGCCTTTTAAGTATCTCAATGGCTTCTCTAATTTTGCATTGGTAGAGATTATCACATCTGGATATGATCCTGGTAAGAGAAAAATCAATTTTATGACCGAATCTATAGTATGGAGTGAGAGTGCTGATGAAGATGAGTGTTGTTTAACTGCATTAGCATGCTCATCTCTCCTAACACTGATGTGATGATTATTCATACCTATGTAAGAAGCTTTACAATTTTTACATGAGATTTGATAGACACTATGAGATTCAAGAGGGATTGAATCCTTAGGCTTGGTTATTATATTGCTGATCTTTTGATGAGCAGAAAATGCTTTATCTATATTATAGCATTTTAATATACATCCGATACTGTCTGTAGTTCCTTTTACATATGGAACACAAATCCTAATAGCTGATTTATCATCTTTTTGTTTCCTATTTTGTCTATTTTGGGCTTGAAATAAGGCTTTTTTTATAAATTTGTAATTATAACTATTTGCTAATAAAACACTATTAATATGATTTATTTCTCCTTTCAGATGTGTCTCATCTGAAAGGTTAATTGCTCTATTTAAAAGAGTTTTGGCTACAGAAACTATCTGAGTTGGGTGATGATGAGAATGGAAATGCAAATATCTGTCTGTGTGCGTATCCTTTCTGTAAATAGAAAAAGATAAACTATTTGGTGTTCTGGTGACTAGAACATCAAGCAAAGGGAGTTTTCCATCAGACTCTGTCTCCATTGTAAATTTAATATGAGGATGCATATTATTTAAATGTAAGAAAAAATCATCTAATTTATTTTTTCCATGTTGCCATATGACAAAAGTGTCATCTATATATCTGAGCCAAATGAGAGGTTTTAAAGATGATGATTCTAAAGCACGAGTTTCTATATATTCCATGAATAAATCAGCTATTACTCCAGAGATAGGTGAGGCCATAGGAGTACCAAAAACTTGTCTGTAATGCTGTCCATTGTATACAAAATATATATTTAAGAGACAATGTTTAATTAAAGCAATAATATGGTCTGGTAAATTGCAACGTTGTGAGATTATATTTAAAGCTTCATCAATTGGAATGTTTGTAAACAAAGACATGACATAAAAACTGACCAGAATGTCATTAGCATTAATTTTTAAACTTTTTAAAACAGAAATAAAATGAAGAGAGTTTTTAATATATGATTTAATAGATGGGATTGAAGGTTTAATGAAATCCAATAAGTCTCTGGCTAAAATATGAGTTGTAGAACCTATTGCACTTACTATTGGATGAAGGGGGGTATCTGGTTTGTGAATTTTTGGAACTCCATAAAATTTTGGACAGACACAATATTTTTCACGAGGGATTATTTTATTTTTTATCTCTGTTTCAATAGGTGATTTATTAATAATAGCTTTTGTTGTTTTTTCCAAATATGTAGTATGATCTCTTTTTGATAGTTTATAAGTTTTATCATTAAGCAGATCTAAAATTTTATTATGGTAAATATCACGATCCATTACAACTGTGGTATTACCTTTGTCAGCTGGAAGTACAACAATTGATTTGTCTGATTTTATATTATTTAATGCTTGTCTTTCTTTCTTTGAAATATTATTTTTAGGAAGCTTAGCTTTTTTAAAAATATTACAAATCTCAGATCTAGCCAAATCAGCCAATGTAGAATCAATTTTATTGAGAGCTGATTCAATATTACAAACAATTTTCTCAAAAGGTATCCGGGAAGGTGTTAAAGCAAAATTGAAACCTTTTTCTAAAACCAAAATTTCATCTGTAGAAAGGGCTTTCCTAGATAAATTATAAACGGTTTTTTGATTTGGATACATAATGTTTGGGGATTGTGTTCTAATTAGCATTTGCAATATTTTCTTTTGCTTTGCTGTTACAAATTGTGAATCTTTAAACGATCTAAAACTTGCAATATGATCAAAACTAGTCCACAGTAAAGGATGTAAAAGGAACTACAGACAGTATCGGAAGTATATTAAAACGCTATAATATAGATACAGCATTTTCTGCACATCAAAAGATCAGCAATATAATAACCAAGCCTAAGGATTCAATCCCTCTTGAATCTCATGGTGTCTATCAAATCTCATGTAAAAATTGTAAAGCTTCTTACATAGGTATGAGTAATTGTCGCATCAGTGTTAGGAGAGATGAGCATGCTAATGCAGTTAAACAACACTCATCACCATCAGCACTCTCACTGCATACTATAGATTCAGGTCATAAAATTAATTTTTATAGTACCAGGATTATATCCAGATGTGATAATCTCTACCAATGCAAAATTAGAGAAGCCATTGAGATACTTAAAAGGCCAGATTGTTCCAATAAGCAAGATGATACATGCAAACTTCCTTCTATTTGGAAAGATTTTTTTAAAAAACATTCCTAAATTTAACATTTTTTGCTATTGGTGGAATTTTAACATTTTATTCAAATCAGTGATTGTAGCGCCTCTACAACTGTCTTTCTACCTTTTATAACTCTGTGGATGGCTTGTGTGACCAAGTCGAAATGTCAGTATATTAATATTAAAAGTTTTTAACATGGATGAACCCGCAAAATATGTATTAAATATGGATGAACCCGCAAAATATGTATTTTATATATATATATATATAACAGTCACTCAATCTATCTTTTATCATGGAGGGTGCTGTCCGATCACTGCATATCAGGAAAATTTATTTACCATGATCAAAAGTGGATGGTGATGATGGTTTGCACTGACTAGAATCAAGGAAAAGCAAAAGATCTTAAATATTGTTCAGACAATTCAGAAAATAAAATAACTAAGACAAGTGTCAGCAAAATTAAATATAAAGTTTTTTTTTTCATAATTTTATTAAGAATTGGAAAGTAGAGATTTACACACAATAAATGTGGTTATATCAGGCATGTGCTAATAAAAATAAAGTATCAACACACTGGCAGACAGTCTAATTTTTTAAAAGTGGATTACAAAAGGATGCAATGATTTTCCTTCAGCTGACATTTCACCTACAATTTTGGTTTCCTTCTTCAAAAATTCTAAAAAGAATAGCAAAGGAAAGATTATTGCATGAATCAACAAAAGCAGAATGGGTGAGAAATCACTACCTTATTGACTAATGATGTCACATTGCAGCAGAACTTGCTGCATGGCCCATCACTTTTAAGGTCTCCAAGATTTTTTACAATGCAAGAACACATAAATGGTAAATTCATATGATGGAGTATGAATTATAAAATAAGATAAAACTTAAATCTCAAATTTAACAAAAATAGTAAATTTAGATAATACTCTGGTGTAAAGGATTTTAAATTGACAAAACATTAAATACCAGATTTAAAGAAAACAGACATATAATATGTGTGCATTATCAACCAAATGACTGGTCAAACTAAGCTGAGTATAATAATTAAATATTTCAATAGGAGACAGGTAAGTAGTTTAGAAAACTATTTATGTCCGCCTAAGCATTTATCCAGAAAGTGAAATAATTAGAATTATAAATAACTTTACAAACTAAATTTCCAGCACACACTCTCACAAATAAATTTAAAGCAAAAACATTAAAAGTTCAAATAAATTTAGCAAACAAAAGACTAAAGTTTGTCCCATATTTTTATAAGCTTATTCATCAGAGAGTGTATATGAGCTGAAAATATTAAACATTAAATGCCTTAGCAGAAAGAATTGTTCTCTTTCCTACAATTCAAAATGGGATTAATAGTATCTTCCTGCTTTTGATTTACAAAAGAACAACAATTCTAGTTTTTTTATTCAGAGATATAAAAAAATATGGTCTTGAAGGAAATCAAGAAAAGAGCACAGGAGAGCATTATGTAGTACATAGGATTAGAGACATCCTATTGTCCACAAAACAACTCATTTAAGGACATCCATGGTTGATTTCACATACAAGGCATCTACTGGAAGAATGATTATTATCTTACATAATCTGAATATGACACAAAATCTTCAACTACAGAAAAACTAGAATAACAAACAGAATAAAATGCCAGCCAAAAAATTTGTGGTTTACAAAAAACACAAACCCAGTAATTTAAATTAATTATTGGACAATAAAAATAAAGACAGATGAGCAAATTAAAATTATGAAAACTGCAAAAGCATATAACACTAGTTAATAAAATAAATGAACACATATTATGCATATAAAATATAATCACACAATTCTCCAATAAACAAAATTGAAAACTAACTTGGAATCTTAAAACTAAGATTTCAAGACACACTAGAAATACAATGAAAGCAAAAAAAAAACAGAAAATAATTATGAGATTAAATAATTATTAAAACTACATATTTACTTTTAGATTGAGTGGAGATATAATTCAAAGATTTATATACCATTGAAAAAATAAGAAATATTTTTTTACCTTACAGTAAAGCTGAATCTTCTGAATTTAAAAAAAAGGGCACACTTTTATTTTGAGTCTCAATTTTCTAGTTTCTTCAGTTTTTTACAGCAACACGTGTAGAAGCATATTTCAGGATCCTTTCTACTTCAGACTTTCTTAGCATGATGTAAGAACAGCTTGGAATCAGAGGTCCATCATTAGGTAAGTTGGAAAGGCATGTTTCAGGTTATATTATGTATAGAAGTAAATTTTGACATCTTGTAAAACCAAATTTTAAGTAACAAAATCTTTTATTAACTGCAAATTTTGAAAGGAAATTAAATGTCTAAACTGCAAACACAGAACAAATCTCAGCAGGCTAAGATCAAGTGAATAGTGGAATTATAGAAAGCTGAATCAATCAATTTGAATAGTTTGTTCTAGCCAAAAATAATTTAATGTTACCAAAATTGTGTGGTTTATTTATACACTCTGTCTTCATTCTGTATAAACATTCTTGTTTTTCAAATATAAGCCTTAACCAAGGCAAATATTTATCTCCCACTCAACCTTACTTAAGAATTCTAACTAGGGATTATTTTATAGAAAAACAACAACACAAAATTAAATCTCTGCTTTTAAAATTAAACTAAATTTATCGTAATTAAAATAAAAGAAACAAGATTGCAATTACAAAATTTGCTTGCTTTTAATCAATTCAATAAAAAACCATCCAGCAAAAAAAAAAAAAAAAAATTAAAAATCAAACTTTATTAAAATAAAAATGACCTATTTTAAAACATGACAGACTATTTCTTATTACACATACTCTTGTAAACAACTTTTTATTAGTCTTAAACATAGAATTTAAAGGAAATAAAAATTGGTTTTATTTTTAGCAATGAAAACATGAAATCAGGTAAAGCATCCGATTCTATATATATATTACAAATCAATGTCTGTTTTTCTACAAAATAATACATGTAAATTTATAAATCAATATTAGAAAATACAATATTTAAAAGTATATAAAAATATATCTATAACCGTAAGAAGTAGGAGTAAAATTATTATGAATATATTATGAAAATGGAGATTTAAATAATGAAAGAACTATATTAAATAAAATAGTTTAATTATCCTTATAATAAAATATGTTTTTGAAAATAAATTGTTTACTTTAATAAAAGCTAATATAAAAATAAATACTTCAATATTTTTTTAAATGTAATTTATTTATTTGCATCCATACAGTTTGAAATATACAAACTATTTACATGAAGATAATAATAAAAAAAAACATCATATGTAAGGCTTTATATAGCATTGATACTAAAAAAGGATAGAATTGGCAATTCAGGTTTGAATAGAGTGATGTTACTTTATATTAAAGAGGTTACTGATAAAATCAGTAGAAGACTATTATGTTTTTATATGAAAACTACTTTTTCTTCTGGCAATAAAATTGTTGATTTTTTGTTACATAAATCCCAAAACATAATTTTTGGAACACCATGGAGTTTATAAAATTCCATATTGGAAGGGCTCAAAGAGTTATGTAAGTCAGTCTAATAGACAAAAATTGTCAGAATTAAGAAATATAAAATGCTTTGAATCAAAAAATTAACATATTCGTTTTTTAAGTCCCATTTTTTAGAAATTGCTCACAAACCTGACTTTGACAATGCAAAAATGCTTGTTAATTTGAAGAGATATACTTTGAGAACAATGAGAGTGTCAATTAAAATATTAAAGAGACCTACTGGTTTAAATAGGAATGCTGAAGCACAATGTATTACAGTCATATGAAACCATTTCATTTTATCTATGTCTTCTAATATTGACTTTAAATTAATGAGTTGCAAAATAATGGGTTATATACATTTTGATAAACCTCATATTCTAAATACTAAACTATTTCTAACTGATTTTCATGCATCAACTTGCACTCAGTCACGTTCCCTTGACAATGGTGGATGCTAGCTCATTGAAATATCTGGATATAATAAAAAAAAATACATTGTTTTAACCAAAAAATAATTTAGCTACATCATACAACCGTGAATACATTAGATATAATATTAAGCTTATATATATATATATATATATATATATATATATAAATGTTAGAAAATACAGTATATAAAAGTTTATAAAAATATATCTATAACTCTCACTTAGAAGCGCTTTCAACTATCCTTGTAGTTTTTGTCAACAAATACTTTTAAAATATCATCTTTCCCATAATTTCATGATATTCAAATTATTCAAATTTTGTGACCTTATCATTTTCTGCTTGCCAATTAATTAAATCTTGTTTTTATTTATATATTAACACTGCTTCCTTAATTTTTCTTTTATTATTATTTTTTTCAGTTTCTAATATTTTTACATTACTAAAATTAAAATCAAAACAATATATGCATGATTTATTATGTAATAACTGAAACACAGGCTTATTATATATGCAACAGGGTTTATATATGTAATATATAGGGTATATGAGCACAGATTTTCACACAACCCATCACCCTCCAGTCTATCTAATAACATCAATACACTCAAGCATATATATATATGATGAAAAGATAAATAATCACCAATATATGTATTTCATGCTAAATCAGCAATCATGGTATATTATTTTGAAGAAATATAGACATCGATTTGTTATATATATATATATATATATAACATATACATATAGACATCTATTATTTTGAAGAAATACAGACATCGATTTGTTATATATATATCTTGTACAAATGTTCTCATAAATTTGCAAAAAATAAGTTAAAGTTAAATTAATTTGTGTAGGCCACTATAAAATTACGTTAAACTAACATAATTATTGCTTTATTAATTCTGTTAGAACATTTATTTAGATATTTAAAACTTTGAATAATTTTACAGATAATGTGCTATTACTAAATTTTAAATTAGTATATGTGTGTACATGAAAATCAATGTAGTATTACTTTACTGGATTTTGCTATTGGATACAAGATACTTAATAAGTTCTAATAGGCCATCAACATATTGTAATTATAAGGATCAGATTTATAAGATATGTAATTTTAAATAATAACGTCATCTCTGCAATAAGCTAATATATATATATATATATATGAAAATATTCACAGGTTGCATATATAAAAACATATTTTGCGGCATGTTACTATTTATATACTAATGTTTTTACTTCATCACATAAGTCATCTACTGAGTGGTAGAGGCGCTACAATATCTGATTTGAAAGAAAAAATGTTATATATATATATATATGAAAATATTCACAGGTTGCATATATAAAAACATATTTTGCAGCATGTTACTATTTATATACTAATGTTTTTACTTCATCACATAAGTCATCTACTGGGTGGCAGAGGCGCTACAATATCTGATTTGAAAGAAAAAAAAACGTTATATATATATATTGTAAGTGTTCAAATTGATGATCCAGGTATAGATATAAAAAAAAAAAAATTGTAAGAAAAGAAAAGAAAAACATAGTAAACCATTCAGCATAATATAAATTTAACTAAATCGGATTGATATTATTTTATACTTTTCAGATATGAATGCAGACACCATAGTAACATTATTACATACAGTTTAATGTTTACATATATGTTGTGTACATTTTATTTATAGATTTTTTTTTTAAAAATATTATTATTAAAGGGAAGTATATAGATAGGTGTAAATCATTGATGTGTATCAATAATTTAAAAGGTTATTATATCAATTTTGTATTTTGGTTTATAAAATGATATTAAAAAAAAAAGAAAAATTGTAATCGAATTTGGATTTAATCTTCACGTATCTTCTTATCTATAACCGTGTGTGGTCGCCAGGATAAGACAACGTCAGAAAGAGAACATATAAAAATGACGTTTCAGAAGATAACAGGACACACAAGCTTTATCATTTTGCAATAGTAAAGGACAGATTTATTTTCCGTGTCTTTAAAAAAAAAAAAAATGAATTTTTTTTTTAATATTTTGGATGTAAAACTATAAAACATGAAAAAATAAAGGAATTGTCTGCCCGTTCAATCATTCAGCGGGCAGTGGAAAGGGAGTCTCGGAAGGCGGCAACAATAAAAAAAAAAAAAATAAGAAGAAACCTATGAAGTAAAAATAAAAAATAAAAAAAATGGATTTGCATAAACATCGGAACATGAACCCAATGGATCACTTCACCTCATAATGGGAATAGTCAAAGTGCACTCACATCTTCAGGAGAGAAGAGAAAGGAGAAAGGAGAAAAAAAAAAAAAAGAAAAAGAAAAAAAAATTGAAAAGGAAACTTTTTAATGAAGTATTGCAGGGTTTACGATTACCATTTCTGACGGAGAAACTTTTCTATACACTATGGTTGAGGTCGATCGATAGACCAGTAAACAGTGAACGAACTGATTTATAAAAATATGGTATGATTTTTTTTTTATATAAAATGTATGTGTGTTATATTTTTTTTATGTAGTAAAATATGATGATTTTTTTTTTATCTAAAAGTAGTATAAGCTATTAGATGAAAATGATCGGAGAGGCTCAAAATATTCTTTATTTTATATTCATTTATCCGTAATTATTTTGATAAACAAATAGATTTTGATATCCTCCTATTTCACATTTTGGTATAGGTTATATGTATATTTTATTTTAGTAAAATATCTAAGGGCCTTTCCTGTCATTTATTCATTTATTTTTTTTTTGTTTGTGTCGTTATTGTTATTGCAACACGTATATAGAGAAACACATAGCAATATGATCATTTTATTTAATCAACCCATCTAAAATATAAAGTCATTTCGGATGTATTATATCATGAATATTGTCAATTTTCTTTCTTATAATCTAATAAATTGAGTTAATTTGAATATCAAGACTAGTTTAATTATTTTGTCTTATTTGGATTATGTAAGACGGCGTAGCCATTTAAGTAGCGGAATTCAGGCTCAGCTTGGTAAGCAAATTGGAATATAAGATAAGGTATGTTTAGCTTACTAGTAAATTTATTTTGTTTCTATATAATTTTCATATTTATATTTGCATGGAAAATTATACATACATATTATCATTTATCTTAGTTAATAGTACAAAGTCAATCATTTCATGTTTGTCTGATTCCGTTATAAAGATCTAAATTATACTTTATCGTTTAGTTTGGAATAATTCGTCTTGGATATTTTCTTAGACTCTTATAACATGAAGAGAATAAATTTCATTGACCGATTCAAGTGAATATTATTTCAATCTATATAAATATCAAATATAATCATGTGTTTTAATTGTTATCAATCAATTTTACTCAATTGTTTAAAATTTTCAAACAAGGTGTATTAAGGCTCACAGTTTAATAAACATCCAATAGAAGCTCTATATGTCTTTTATATAATGTGATTGGACATGATAAAGTTAGAAATGAGCTAATAGAGTGTTTATCTGTCTATTTAGCGTTTGCTAAAATAGATATATGCATATTTGGGTTCAGGCATTATTTTGTTTTGTTGTTTAAATAATGTCTGTTTGCAAACAAATGTTTTGTAAAGTGCTATTACAGGTACTTAGAAGCTTATCCATTAATTCATAAAAGCAGCATCTTTAAATAATAAAGTAGAGTTAAATTACTGTAATAAGTAACAGGCTAATAAAATATATATATATATATATATGTGTTGGAGTCTGTGTTAGTTATTAATGGGATTTGGTTTTGATTAGATTGCCAATCAAGTAATTAGCCTAATCCTATATTATTGTTTAGGGCAATAGTAGTTGGTTTCACTGCTCTATACAATTTATATTGTAATTGTGACGGATTTGTTGATGTCTGGAGCAGATGGTCGCATTATCTCTTCATTTTACATATAGCTTAGGTAAATGAAACTTTAAAAGAGATTATTTGTGCTTTGTGATGGTTTATTATATAATGGCGACCCGATTGAGCTAGACCAGATTAATTTATATTGGATTTTTAGATTTTTATGAGATCAGATTGATCATCCTAACCATCACCTTCATCCATCAATTCAGTCAGTTTCAATTGGCACCAACGTTTTGGGCCTTTCTTTCTTCGATTGAAAGGGACTACAGCATTCGACAATTCCGACGGTTACAATATATATATATATATAAGGTACAAATCACCTACTAACATTTTTGTATTTGTATTTTTAGATATGTAGTGTAATATTTTACAGTATATTGTTTCAATACTGATTGCAATACATATTGTTCACATTATACATTAATTACTGCTAAAATGAAGAGTGCAACACTTGCTAAAATTTTCATTGCCCTCATTATTCCATTTTATTTTAATGACGATTGAAAGATGCAGTAGTAATCTGACTCTACATTTAAGATCATCTATAATATTTTTATCTTTCCCACAATTATCTTTATTAGTAATTCCTTACAGGTTTTAATGTATAAGCCATGATCTAATTAATGATTAAAAAGTTACTTGAATTAAATAAGGAAAATTTGTAGTTATTATTATTTGATTTTAAATGTACCATTCTTGATCACCTTTTAATCCTTTTTGCAGTCTTTTCATGAAACTAACAAAGACAATTTTAGTTTTAAAATGCACCATCCTAAAGTTAATTTAGCACATGTAAAAAATTGCAATGTTTTTGATGCTGATGTATATATCTTCAATATTATCTCTTTAAATGCTTTTTTTTTTTCATTATTGGTTTATTTTTATCTCCATAAACTTATTTTATATATTATAATAACTTATTTTATGAGCAGAAAACCTTGAAAGCTCAAAAAAAAATAAACAATTTATATCTCCTTTCTAAAATTTAATTATTTCTTCTTATTTTTCTCATTTTTATTTATTATTCTTTTAAATAAATATTTTTATAAAGCATTTTTAAAATAGTTGTTATTAAAAAAATATTTAAATTATAAAAAAAAAAATGTTTATAAACTGTAGTTTAAAATATTAAAAGTGAAAAAAAAAAGGTTTATTGTGTGTGTTTATGTGACTTTATGCAGTTTAATGCTTCCCTTTACATATAAAAAGTATGTATTAAAAATAATGAATTGTAAAATAATTTAATAAGAAATAAACTTGAATCAACTTTAAAAAACATCAGAGTTCAGTTTATTCATTCTTTCATTTATTTATATAAAAATAGAGTATCCTAGAAATCCACATAAAAATAAACAAACCCTAAACACATGATTGTTTATGGTACCATGAGTAATCTATTTATATATAAATAATAAAAATGACAATAATTAACACACAAATGAATGTTGATAAAAAAATTAAATGTTCAGGTTTGTTTTAGGAGATAGAATGACACTTTAAATCAATATGTGTTCACATAATATATATTTGTTAGAAAATTAATATCAAGTTATTCTTAGATAAATAATTATTTGACAATAGACAATTCCCTGAATTTGCAAATTATAAAATTAGATAGACAATGACAGTAAGTCCTTATTTGTTAATTCATTTTTTTTCCTAAGTTTTGTAAACTATTTCTTAGGATAGTTCATTTGAAATGAAGATTAGTTTTTGTAAACTTATCAATCTTGACTAATTAATTATTTTAACATTCAATAATGTATCTTTATATGCTTTAAAAATTTTTTTTGGGAAATTTTGGTTTGTATTTTTAATACATAATTAACAAAAACATAACTTAACATATAAAATTGAATGTTTTCTTATGTAAATGCAGTTAAGTTTCTCTTTGAAGCAATGTTGTTGTCATTCCTTTATCATGGTTATCCTAAACAAAATTAAAACAACAACTTTGATTTTTCAACTTTTCGGTATTATTTCTGCTATAAGTGGATTGTCAGGATCAGCAGTTAAGTTGCAATGAAGACTAATTTAACTTACTCCATGGTGTTTATAATTACATTATATTTCATACCCTTATATAGCTTTTTGAATAGGATGTTTTTTTTTACTGCTTAATGCATTAAATAATACTACATCTATTTTTTGCATTATTTATTTATTATTTATTTATAAATGGCTGTGTGTTTGTGGAAAGGCATATATAGATGAATCTTGACATACATTGGAGGAAATATCAAAGGAGCATTTGTTGTTATATAAACAAGTAAAATAATCAAGACAAGAGAATGTTAGAAATTAATATGTATAACCATCAGTATTTTTTGATTATAATGTAACATGTAATTATAGTTTTAATTTTGATTTTAAAAAGTTAAGATTTTGTGTATTGAAAGAAATAATAATAAACACAAAATTAAAGAAGTTATGTTAATAAAAAGTGAAAAGCAACATTTGATAAATAGACAGGCTGCCAATATAAAAATTAATGAATTGTGGGAAAGTTGATGTATGATGTATTACTTTTTGTTTATAATTTGTACTGTTTTTTGTAATACAATTTGAATCTAGTTGATAATGACTACGTAGAAAGTTGAAAGTACTTCTATTAAATTTAACACCAAATTTATATGTAATGAAGTTTCTTTAGATTTACAACTATTAAATTAAAATTAGATAATATTTTATACTATCATGGTTATATATAATGATTATTATAATATCTTTACATAATTCTTTTTTAATCATATATATTTTTATCATTTATTTCTACTATACCAAAGATTTAATTTATTACTATTATCTTAATTCATAAATTTAAAATATTGGAGCTATACTTTACATTTTGTATGTCATTCTGCCCATGGATAACTAATCAAAAGGTTACAACCCCCCAATATCAAAAACAAAATTTTGAATTTGCTGTCTTCTTTAAAGCTTTATTTAATATATATTAGATTGGGGAAAATAGAGAAACAATAAAACTTTTGGTTACTGCATCATAAATCATTCACTTAGCATTTTTGTCTTGTCTTAAATATTACATTTGTTTTGGAATTGTATACTTATCTTTTAATCATAAAATATATTTCAAGTCAGATATACCTTTTAAAATCATCTACATTCTTCATCTATTACTTTCCTCAAAAGACTTGTTCTTTTTATTACTGCATTGATTCAAATACGCCAATTTCCTAAAAATAAATTTAATTTTACATGGAATCTTTCTTTCTTCTGTTAACAGTTCTTGGTTAATATCAGCTAAATGATACAATATTCTTCTTTTATTATTCAATTTCATTTTACAATTGATTTTATGGCTACATATCTTTTTATAATCATATAATAAAATTAAATTATTGTACTTTCTTTTCATTTTACATTTAATTTTATGAACAAATGATGAACAACTATTATTATTCCCTAAATCAATCAAAATGAATTTTTATGAGACACCAATTTTCTTTTTACAACAAATTTTATTATTCATCATTATAATTTTATCATTATCTGTTAAATCAAATAATAAGTTATTACTGGTAATAGTCTTCCATTCGCAATTTCATTTATAATTCATAATCAATCTATGATTAAGTAAATCATGATCACATATACCATTTCGATTTAAGACATCTTCTCTCCTATTAGATGCATTTTCAATTTATTTCTTCATTTTCATAATATGGTCACTCATCATAGATATAAACTTATGGGCATCTATAAGTTTTCTTATACTATATTCATATCTCTAAATATTTCATTCTTATTTTTTCTCTAAATTTAATAGATATTAAGAAAATATTTTGAAAAAGAAGTATTATCAAAAAAAATATTACTGCATATTATCGATATGTTGATGATGTTTTTGTATGTGGTAAACCAAATACAATTAATGAGTTGTTTATAGAATTAAATGGTTTGAAAGACCTAAGATGGATAAAAACAGATGAAGATTTGTGTGTTCAGTTTCTTGATCTTAAAATAACTAGAAATCAATGCATGCTGGATTACTATTTGACCATTAAACCGATAGTAAAAAGAAGTCAAAAGTGTCAATGTCACACAAAATGGCAGGTTTGAAATCTTTCTTATTTAAAAATAATAGTCTTTGCAAATATTCATCGTATAAAGGCAAAAAAATATTGAAATATATTCAAATTAATTGTTAAATGTTGGCTACAGTTATAATCATATATATAATGTTATTAGAAATTTTAATACAAAATATAAAAATAAAAAAAATTAATAATAATATTGATTTTTCTGCTAATAAAAAAATATGGATATCAATCCCATATATTTCAAATTATCAAGTAAAGTTTATAAGGAAAATTTATAAAGATATATGTGATATTGCATTTTACACATCTCCTACATTAAACACATTAATAAATAACTCCAAAGATAATACCTCATTTATAAATAAAAAATATGTCATTTATAAATGGATATGTAGGTGTGGCAGTTGATATATATGTGAATCTAGATGCTAGTTGGAAAAAAGAACTATAGAACACTTGCTATTATTAAAACATATTCAGAAATCAAAACAAAATTGCATAGTAGATAATAATATTTCAGCATCTGTTTTTTATGACCATAATAAATCATGTATTTATGGTTTTGACTTCAATTTTAACAATGTAAAAATATTGCAAATTAAAAAAATATAACAATAAAATAAAAATAAAAGGAAGCTATGCTAATATACAAATATAAACATGACTTAATTAATAGGAAAGCAGCAAACATTAAGATCATGGAATTGTGGGAAAGTTAGCATTTCAAAGCTTTAGTTGACACAGATTACTGGGATAATCAAAAGCGCTCCAAAGTGGATAATTTTTTTTTAATTATTTAGTTAATGTATTTACAGATATTCAGTTTTATATTATATATATATATATATATATATATATATATATATATATATATATATATATATATATATATATATATATATATATATATATATATATATATATATATATATATGTTAAAACGAAGATTTGCATGGGTTAAATATATAAAATACATATTTTGCGGGTTCATCCATGTTAAAAACTTTTAATATTAATATACTGACATTTCGACTTGGTCACACAAGCCATCCACAGAGTTATAAAAGGTAGAAAGATGGTTGTAGAGGCGCTACAATCACTGATTTGAATAAAATGTTAAAATTCCACCAATAGCAAAAAATGTTAAATTTAG
Source organism: Epiperipatus broadwayi (assembly GCA_028023455.1). Taxonomy (NCBI): domain Eukaryota; kingdom Metazoa; phylum Onychophora; class Udeonychophora; order Euonychophora; family Peripatidae; genus Epiperipatus; species Epiperipatus broadwayi. The sequence goes on along the minus strand of JAQFVV010006322.1, from coordinate 28,485 downwards.
GAATGTTTTTTAAAAAAATCTTTCCAAATAGGAGGAAGTTTGCATGTATCATCTCGCTTATTGATACAATCTGGCCTTTTACGTATTTCAATGGCTTCTCTAATTTTGCATTGGTAGAGATTATCACATCTGGATATGATCCTGGTACTAGAAAAATCAATTTTATGACCTGAATCTATAGTATGGAGTGAGAGTGCTGATGATGATGAGTGTTGTTTAACTGCATTAGAATGCTCATCTCTCCTAACACTGATGCGACAATTACTCATACCTATGTAAGAAGCTTTACAATTTTTACATGAGATTTGATAGACACCATGAGATTCAAGAGGGATTGAATCCTTAGGCTTGGTTATTATATTGCTGATCTTTTGATGAGCAGAAAATGTTGTATCTATATTATAGCGTTTTAATATATGTCCGATACTGTCTGTAGTTCCTTTTACATATGAAACACAAATCCTAATAGCTGATTTATCATCTTTTTGTTTCCTATTTTGTCTATTTTGGGCTTGAAATAAGGCTTTTTTTATAAATTTGTAATTATAACTATTTGCTAATAAAACACTATTAATATGATTTATTTCTTCTTTCAGATGTGTCTCATCTGAAAGGTTAATTGCTCTATTTAAAAGAGTTTTGGCTACAGAAACTATCTGAGTTGGGTGATGATGAGAATGGAAATGCAAATATCTGTCTGTGTGTGTATCCTTTCTGTAAATAGAAAAAGATAAACTATTTGGTGTTCTGGCAACTAGAACATCAAGAAAAGGGAGTTTTCCATCAGACTCTGTCTCCATTGTAAATTTAATATGATGATGCATATTATTTAAATTGAAGAAAAAATCATCTAATTTACTTTTTTCCATGTTGCCATATGACAAAAGTGTCATCTATGTATCTGAGCCAAATGAGAGGTTTTAAAGATGATGATTCTAAAGGGCGAGTTTCTAAAGTGCGAGTTTAACTCGCACTTTAGAATCATCATCTTTAAAACCTCTCATTTAACTCGCACTTTAGAATCATCATCTTTAAAACCTCTCATTTGGCTCAGATACATAGATGACACTTTTGTCATATGGCAACATGGAAAAAATAAATTAGATTTTTTTTATCTTCAATTTAAATAATATGCATCCTCATATTAAATTTACAATGGAGACAGAGTCTGATGGAAAACTCCCTTTTCTTGATGTTCTAGTCACCAGAACACCAAAAAGTTTATCTTTTTCTATTTACAGAAAGGATACACACAGAGAGAGATATTTGCATTTCCATTCTCATCATCACCCTACTCAGATAGTTTCTGTAGCCAAAACTCTTTTAAATAGAGCAATTAACCTTTCAGATGAGACACATCTGAAAGAAGAAATAAATCATATTAATAGTGTTTTATTAGCAAATAGTTATAATTACAAATTTATATAAAAAGCCTTATTTCAAGCCCAAAATAGACAAAATAGGAAACAAAAAGCTGATAAATCAGTTATTAGGATTTGTGTTCCATATGTAAAAAGAACTACAGACAGTATCAGATGTATATTAAAACGCTATAATATAGATACAGCATTTTCTGCTCATCAAAAGATCAGCAATATAATAACCAAGCCTAATGATTCAATCCCTCTTGAATCGAATGGTGTCTATCAAATCTCATGTAAAAATTGTAAAGCTTCTTACATAGGTATGAGTAATCATCACATCAGTGTTAGGAGAGATGAGCATGCTAATGCAGTTAAACAACACTCATCATCAGCAGCACTCTCACTCCATACTATAGATTCAGGTCATAAAATTGATTTGTATAGTACCAGGATCATATCCAGATGTGATAATCTCTACCAATGTAAAATTAGAGAAGCCATTGAGATATTTAAAAGGCCAGATTATATCAATAAGCGAGATGATACATGCAAACTTCCTCCTATTTGGAAATATTTTTTTAAAAAACATTCCTAAATTTAACATTTTTTGCTATTGGTGGAATTTTAACATTTTATTCAAATCAGTGATTGTAGCGCCTCCACAACCGTCTTTATACCTTTTATAACTCTGTGGATGGCTTGTGTGACCAAGTTGAAACGTCAGTATATTAATATTAAAAGTTTTTAACATGGATGAACCCGCAAAATATGTATTATATATATATATATCAATGTTGGGAACTTATTATTATTGTTCTTTAATTTTTAAATATTTTATTATTTATGGTTATTAGATTATTTGTATATTTTTTTCAATTGTATAGTTCTTTATCATTAATTAGTTAATACTCATTATTTCCTAAGTTTACAAAAATATGTGCATATGATTTTATAATTATATACACTATTCAAATATATACTTTTTGATACAAAATTATTCATTATTGTTTATACACTTACACCATAATCATTTAAATATTTTGTTGCCTAAAATATGAATAAATTACAATAAAATGCACATTGCTATTTAGTCATAAATAGTTTGTGAATAGCATTTAATATATTTTAATCATATATCCATGAGATATCTTTAACTCAAATTTATGTAGTATTAAAGAGAAAAAATATTGTTAGCCCAAATATAGTAATGTTAAAAGATTTATTTATTCTTGCTAATCCATCATTATTCTTTAAGCTATATTATAACCCTGAGATATTATTATGACTAATTATATTAACATATCTCCATAGTACTTTATAATACATATTTGTTTATTATAAACAAGCTCATAAAGTGACCATCTAAGTGTTTTAAAAGTTATTCATGACCTTGTGTTGATCTGTGTATTGGTTGGAGTCACATTTTCTGTCTTATTGGTCAGTTACAATATAGATATATTAAAATAAGTAAATGAATACATAACTTCTTAAATATAACATCCACGCTTACATTATATGAAACCATACAAATGTAGTGTATTCTTCATACAATTGTGTATAAAACTATTGATATAAATTTACCATATTGCATTTACCTCTTCTTGGTAACTTTATTTTTTTTCTTATTTCAGAGCTAAATTTCAACCTTTGTTTTTTTTAAAAAAAATCAAATATATGTGTAATAAAAATGAAATAACATTTATTTATATAATAGGTAAATTAAGGAGTTTGTTTTCTTGGAAATGATAAAGAATGAGTATCCATAGAGAAGATGAACTGAACAATAAGTTGAATCAAATGTCCATTGGCAACTGGTTATCCATAGGTGATTAAACAATTCTAACCAATATTCTTCTAATAAATAAATAGTCTATTAATATAACGTAAATTAATTGTTTTATATATAGTTTAGCAAATTTTTAATTAATAATTACATTCAGCTCTGAATTTTTTTTTTACTGAACTTACAATGTGAGTCCAGAAAAAATGAAAAAAAAAAAAACTCTTGTACCTTATTAATTAACTAAGATGTTATTTCACATTTTTAAAAAAGTGATGATATTGAAAATAGTTTTTTTTATCCAATTGTTTTTGGAAAAGTAAGTGATTACTGGGATCCATTGTTGATCTCATCCTGGAACAATTCTATTTTCTCATTTCTTAGTTATTTACACATCTAAGACCAAAATAAGAGTAATCACAATTATAGTACATTTTTTTTTAGAATTTAGAGTAAATATGTAACTTTCTATTGACATCAGAAAATTGTTTAGTAAATGTTTGAACACTTGAAAATTATTACAAATGCTCATGTTAAAATTCTAATTAAACATTCTGCAATGTAAATTTTCAAATGAATAATGTTATTCTCACTTATTTTTAAAATAATGGACGAGTCACATTCCATCTTATCTTGATTGAATTGATCACTCTTATTCAAGATACAATGTATATAATAATATGTATCAAATAATGTATGTCCAATGGCAAGAATAGTCCAAATGTCAATGTTATTCACTGAATTCTAATGCTGTCATCATGGATAAGGATCTGACCAATTTGGAGGTGACAGAACAAGTGTCAAAGCTGAATTTCAGTATGTTGTCTGTTTATTATTTGGTTAAAACAGTGAGGCACAGCCATATTCAAAATCACAAAACACTAAAGCAGAATTAGATATGAGGCATTCTACCATAGTACAAACAGATATGCCACTATATATATTCATGTATATATATATATATATATGGCATATATGATAACTTTTTACATTACCATATACAAACAGATATGCCACTATATATATTCATGTAAAAAGTTATCATAGTACAGCTGGAGGTGGGTGTGTAAATGTAAATAAGAACACTGCATATATTGCTTCTATAGTTGGCATGCCTCATGAACAGGTACAGTGACATTTCCAGATGTACTATAATAGCTTCCCTTAACTCTCATTTAGGTGATAGCAACTTTTAGTTCTGAACATGGACTTGTTTTTAAACATTAACCCTATAGTGTACTATGAGCATACTGCTGTTCTGCATTGATAGTTGTTGCCTCTCTTATCTCGAAATGGATTGTCTGTTTGTTACCAAATTCCAATCCATGATGAGAGCAAACTGAAACAGTGAGCATTAACACCTATTCGTCCAATTTTGCCATTTGAGTATGTTAATTATTTATATATACATCGACTTTTGATAATAAATGCTCAATCTATTCAAAATAAGATGGAATATGAATTAATATTAATCAAATTAGTAAATAATTTATACAATTATTAAAAGTAATAACATATTTTTCACTGACATATTTTTATTTTTAAACTTTCTATCATTTCTTTCGAATAATTTAAAGTTGTTTAAAGTAACATTAAATTCGAAGAATAAGATAATACAATGTACGTGTAATATATTTGTTATTATTAATATATTTTTGTCGCCAATTCTACAGTTATGTATAAATAAATCATTTATGCGTATACATTTCACCAAATGTATATGTTAGACGTAAAGAATGTGATATTTTTTAAATAAAATATTATCTGTCTTAAATTATTTTAGCGCAAATAAACTAAAGAAATAATTATTTGTATTAAAGAAAAATAAATTAAATATTACCCTAATTTATTGCATGTAAAATAATGTATTATATGTAATACTAAAATAATTTTAAGGTAAGATTTTTTAATTAGCTTTATTTCTTACAGCTAATATATATATATATATTAGATGGATAGACGGATAGATAAAACATTCTTCAATAATCTATTGCATATAAAAAAAAATAGTAAATATATGGGGGAAAAAATATTTCTGCACTAAAAGATTTTAAAAGGTTTGTGTGTGTGTGTGTGTGTGCGTGTGTGAGTGAGTTGCTTTATTAAATACAATTAGCTATTTACTATCTTACCAAATTGTGTCTAACTAAAAATGAACAATTGTGAGGTTCATTGGAGATGAAAAATTGCAATGTTTTATAGAGATTCAGATTTCAAATTATATAAACGCTATATCAAATGTAATAACTGCAATACACAATATACCCTATTTATATGTGACTGTTGGAATATGTTTTTCTGCCTATTAAGACAGTAAAGTTAAAAGTATATTAAATTATTGGTTTGTTAATTTTTCATTTGGATGAAATACAATAATTTAGTCAAAATTAAGTAAATATTTTAACATTTAAAATACTTCTAATAAATTGAATACATTAATTAAAGTGAGTTGATAAAAAGTTTATTCTATCAATTAAACAAAGTCTATATATATAGTAATTATTACTTGACAGTTTAATTATAGATCAAGATTAATAATTACAATATTTGAGATTTAACAGATACTTTTATCAGAACTGAATTATAATCAAAGTATTTTTTTTTAATTCGGAAAGAGAAACTGTAAAATTGTTTAATAAAAACGTTCTTAGATTCCCTTTTTTTAACTTTAATAATATATTTACATTTAGTCTTTTTCTTAAGTAGATTGAATTAATACACTGTACAGACTTACACACACCTGTACATATATAATGTAATATATAAGGAATTCAAACGCATAATTTCACATAACCCTCAGCTATCCATGCCATCTCATATTACTAACCCACCTGATTATACCCATGTTGAAGAGATAAATAATCACCAATATATGTATTTCATTTTTAATATGGATTTTATCTGAATATATGTTTCACAATTCATTTTATGACATTGTATAATGTGAATATCTAAAAATTGGTGGTACTAAACATTATGTAGAGATAGTAAATAAAGAGTGTCAGTACAACAATTAGGTAGAAAATTATTGTTATTGAATCCTGAAAAATTTATATGTATAAATAGAACTACTTTTTAGAATTATTTGTTGTAGATTGTGATCTGTAAATTTTCAAAGATTATGCAAATACAGTGGCCATTGAAGGGTGCCTCCAATCATTTCTAGCATGGGACCAGATTGTCAAGGTTTCCACAGTCACAGTCGATTATTTATTAATGAATAACAATCATCATATATATTTTTAAAAGCTAATCTTACGCAAAATTTATTTCAGCCAAATGAACACTGAATTAAATTACTAAACCAGTTTAAACAACAACACTCAAATATGACATTTAATATATTTTTTCATCTTTTCTTTTCTTATAGCATTCGAAACTGTCTCTAATCTTTTTTTATAAAAAGCAAATACAAGCTTAAATTTAAACACAAACGTTATCAATTTTTAAATAACGGTACAAATTATTTAACTAATATTCTTTTCTATGTGGAACATGCATTGTCACTTATTCTATGTACAACAGAAAAACCTGAACAAGTACATGTGAACACAAGGGTGATGTACTAATAAGATCATGCTGAATTGCAACACGCTGATCCCCTCTTTCTAATGTTGAACGATTTATTCTAATCTCAATGTATGGCATAAGTGTTATTTATTTGCTTAACCACCATTGGGCCTTACATTTACCCTACATCATGTTTTGACATAAGGTTCAACTGTTGCATATTGTCAAAAATACAACTGCCTAAATCATTCCTTCCTTCATTTGTCTTTCAAGATTGGGCAGTTAACATTATTAGAAAAAATGTAATCTGAATCACACATAAATTATAATAAAATGCATAAAAACATATTTAAAGAATACATTAGTTTAACTCCCTTTCCCTTTTATTTTAACTAATTTAACATCATATAATAAAATTCATAGCTATAACCCCACATTCTATTGTTGAAACATTTAAGACAATAGTATATATTATATTTTTATTATGCATAATGAAAACAAAGTTCACTCAGTAACAGTTTATAGTTACTCTGAGTAATCAGTGATGGTCCTGTGGAAGGAGTGTTCCATCCTTATGTTTGTCATGGTTTGTTCTAGATTTTCAAGTTACTCCAATTTCCTAGGCTAATTCTACAAATCCTCTGCAAGGTTGGCATTTCCAATGGCAGTTCCAGGTTGTAATGGAAGGAGATATTCCCCAAATGGGGGAAGTTCTGATACCTCTAGACACTCAGAATATGAGGTTTATCAAAATGTACGTTTCTCTTAGTTTTACCACCTATTAATTTAAAATCAATATTAAAAGATATGGATAATATGAGAGGTTTACATATGGCTGGAATATGTTATGCTTCTTCAGATCTATTTAAATGAGTAGGTACCTTTAATATTTCAATTGACTCTCTCATGGATCTCAAATATATCTCTCAAAATTAGCAAAAAAAATTGCATAGTCAATGTCAGGTATATGACAAATTTCTAAAAAATGGGAAGAAAAAACTGATGTGTTATTTTTTTTAGTTAAAATCATTATTATGTTTCTTAATTCTGACATTTATTCATCTATTAGACTGATCTACATAGCTTCTTAAGTACTGCAAATAGGGAATTTCATAAACTCTTTGGTGTTTCAAAAATATTCTGTCTTTAGGTTTATGTAACAATTCACCAATTTTTTTGCCAGTGGAAACAATTTTCTTTATATTAAAACAAGATAGTCTTCTACTGATTTTGTCAATATGTAAAATTACTCTACCAAAAGATGAATTGTCAATTCTATTCTCTTTTTTTTCCTTTTAGTATTAGTGCTACGTAAAACCTTACATATGTTAATTTTATTATAATTATTAGAAAGTAGAAGATTTTTGTAAGTTCTATTTCTTGACCAAGAAACAAAGGATGTCTCCATTAATAGCATTAGATTCATGAAAACTTATGATGAGAAATTCTTTAACTCTTTTTTTATTTCATTTCTTTGATAAAAGATAATCTATACATAGTCAATAATATTTTATGATCTGTATTTAGTATATAAATAAATATGTAAAACTGAATTGTAATATCCATTTTTAACTCTTAATCTTATAAGCTTTAACTGTTGAATTAAGATTTAATTTCATTTGACATATATTAATTTTATGACAACTGTCAGGAATGGTATAAACTGCTTCAGGAATAGATTTTCTATCATTTGACTATTTTAAATTATTTACTCATGAATTTAAACCAATGCCTTGCTTCAGGGTCGTTTTTGTGCCACAATATAAAAAACAACTTTTTTAAGTTTATTTATATTGATGACTTAAATTGTAAATAAATAAACTCTTTATTCTCACTAACAAATAAATCTTTATCATTATCCAGACTTATATATATATATATATATATATATATATATATATATATATATATATATATATATATATATATATATATATATATATATATATATATATATATATATATTGTAACGGATTGAAAAATATACTATCAACAGTCCTTTAAGAATAAGCTATATATTTAGGTTATATACTCATCCATTCCTCTAAAGATCTGACAGATACTGACAGCCAAAAGAATGATTAGCATTTCACAATTTTGAGATAGATAAAAGAACCTACTCACTGCTCTTAAAGTATACAATGTTTCATGATCACTCAGATGATCATCACATTTCAGTCACTCTAAGCTACTACAACCCATTATAGTTTTCTGCAAACACTATTGCACTGCCCTGCTTACATCCAAGTCTTAGGGGCTATTATTTATAAAATATTGCCTTGCTCATCTTTGGGAGTCTTAAAGGCAAATATTATTCAAATATATAAAAAAAACCTATACCTTACTCTCTTTGGAGTCTTAGAGGTAAAATCATGGCAGGACTACTGTTAACTGCTTCATGATAAATAGTAACTAACATTACAATTTGGGTTGGAGCAGTGAATGAGATCAATCAGTCACAAGTGACATGAATACATCACATCCTCAAGACAATGACAAAAATTCCCCATCCAACATCAATACTTGCAACAAAACCAACCAAACTTCAACAATCAAATATCCAATCCAACCTTAAAAATTATGGATTTTCTACAACACAAATTTTCCAAATATGGATAATATTACTACTCTACAATTTAACACCATCAATATTATTTTTAAATTGAACTTACCTTTTTTTTTTCTTTTTTTTTTTTCTCAAAAAAAAAAAAATTAAACCTCTCTCTATTTTTTCCTCCCTTATGTAACAGACTGCATATCATATATGATCTCAAATGAAAATAAACATATGTAGCAGACCGAATTATATTTGATGCCTGGAAATCATTGATTTAATGTCACACAATTGGGCTCACCAAATATGTAACGGACAGGCGAATAGATAAACATATAGCCGACTGCATTGTGACATCAAAATGCAATGGGATATAAATAAATGATGAAAATTATAATGGAAAATTCCCCATCCATCATCAACACTTGCAGTAGAACCAACCATTTACCTAAATCCATCCCATTACATTTACTGAAACAATAATCCAGCCATCCACAGAAAAACTGGAAAGATCCAATAACACTACAACCAAGAGGAATCTTTACTATCATTCAACCCCCATTCATTTGGCAATATGCACTGGATCCACCCAATTTCATGTCAATCCATTAGATTCCCTAGAATTCAAACTCAGTCATAATTTAAGTACTTACTCTGTTCAGGTATAAATTATAAGAATATATCTAGCCAATGTGGGCAATGACGTGATGTTATGGCTTATATAGTACACTCATTGGATACATATTACATATATATTTAATATCAAGAGATATGTGAATTCAATGATGTATTCTCAACAAATTATAGATAATCCTTGATGTAAAATCAATTAAAAATCAACAAATTTATTTTATGTTAACATAGCATATGTAACTATATAAATATACATTAAAAAAAAAAAAAAACACTATAAATATGATTCTTACAGTTCCACTTAATCTCATTAAAATAATAACACAAAAAATACATAAAATAATAATAACATTAACTATAGGTCATTCTTAGTATACATAGGTCTCTACCTTTCATGCCATCATATTAAAAAATAATAATTATGATCTTTCATACCAATCTAAACAAATGACATTGTTTATTTATTTATTTTTTTTAAAAAATAAGGTATCATCATATCAATATACAATTTATTATTTTATAAATATAATTGAACTAATGGGTTCGTATGTGAATATTATAAATCATGAGAACTGGAATTGCCATCAATTGATTTTATAAGTAATTGTTAGTATGTGTCTTGTTAATAAAGGATAATATAGGTTTTATTAATAATTAATTTTGTTACTAATTTTATGTTGTTAGTAAGTCAAAAATAAGTCTTACCTTCATTTATATTCATTTCATCATAGTCTCATCCTTTTTTTTTAAACAGAACCATTTATATATTTTTTATTTATTTCAAAAATACATTTTATATCATGAAATTAATACATCTAAATTCTTTAGTACTTCCATCTCAAAAAATCCAATGTGGAAATAATAATAAAAAATAAATAAATACATAAATGAAGAAGAGAAAACCTTAAAATTATAGCATCAGTATGTTAACCATAACGAACAAACAGTTACATATTCCCATAAAATTATGAACAATTTAGTAAACCTCTTGATCAAACATGAGCATCTTCTTTAAATAAAAAAAAATTCATGGTAGATTGAGAATTCTCAGCATCTTTTATTCGCTTCATTATCCAAGGTAGTGTCTTCCACGATCTATCCAATTTCCACAAGTTGACCAAGTAGTTTGGATGATCTTTGATTTGGCCACTTTCACCACTGATCTATGCAACTTCACATAATATCTGGTTGCCATTTTATATATATGTGATGGTGAGAATTTACACCTTTGGATCGTGTTCATTGCCTTCTTCAAAACCCATCTGAGTTGCCTTGACCTTCACAACGATTTTTTTAGCACACCTGCATCATTTTTATGTTATTATATATATCCATAAAATTCTTTTTTTATATCAGCAGTAGAAACATTATAGCTATATACCAAAATGAAATACGATTAAAGTCAGTTTTTTATTTTATTTTGATGATAAACATTATTAAATTTAAAACTTCCAACAGTTCTATAATTATTAAATGCTTGATTATGTAAATGAAAATTTTATCATATTTTTATAGCAAATAGTTCAATATAATTATCAATAACAAAAAAGAAAAAAAATCTTGGTCCCTGTTGTGCTTTAATCAACAGTTTATAATTTGTTTATTTTTAAATTTTCATAGTTTATAAAGTTCAATTTCAATGGATATATAGCGATATTCTTTCGTTTCAGTTTTTTTTTTTTACACATATAGATCAAATTAACAACTTACAGTCTATGCATATTTACTGTTTAATAATTCTTTCTTTCAAAATGCTGAAAACGTTTTACCAAAATACAATTTTAAATTAACTGTCTTGCCATCATTAGTGAATAAATAAATGAAAATCTCATGTAAAATCTTCTCGATACATATTTTTAACTTTCCAGCCATTAAAGAACCACAACAAAAAATAGCTGTTTGTTGTTATGGTTACATTATAATTATCAGATTTTTTTTTCTCTCTCATTTTTTAACATTAGATTATAAAAGCTGTTTTATTTTTTTTATAAAACTTTCTCAATTGTTCTGTCAAATTTGTTACTTTAAAATATTAATAAAATTAAATTTAATAACAAATCTTTGATTTTGTTTTAAGCATTTTCAGTTCATTAAACTACAATATAGAATTGATTCATACTGTTATATATCATCAATTCATGATTTCAATAGATGTATTACTTTTATAAATCAACACATTCATGTATATATTTATGTTTAATGCATTTAATGATAAGGAGAGGTATGAGACTTATAGTGATCCTTACAATTCCCCCAATCCAAAAAGGTTAAAAGTTTAATCCTTTTAAACTTTTGACATTTACTAGAATAAAAAAAAAAAAAATATATTTAATCTTCCCCCCCCCCATAGTGGGTTATTTTCTTTTTCATATAATAAAATATTATCTATAATTATCTATCTCTTTCTTCCTGTCAGGTGGTTTGCTAAATTATCATTTTATGTCTGTATGAGATTTGACCTTTTTTAACACTCATATTCAATAATTCATTTTACTTTCTCTATTTAATTTCTACTTAAATAGTACTGTCTATCCTATAATTGTATTATGATGGATTGAAACAGAATCTGACTGGTTCCATACTCCTATTTAGGCAGCATAAAAACTTGTCTCATCGGCTTCTTGTCTTGCTCCACAGAGTTACAAGATCCTATAATAACTGCATGGAATATGGAGTGTCCATATACATATATAGTAAGATACACCCTCATATCTCTGTCAGTTCTGAAAGTAGCCAATACATGCTCAATTATGCAGTCAGACATACTCTCACCACAAAATGCCTTTTCCATTTTCACTAGTTTCCATGTTATCTCCTTTCAAACAACATATAAATGGTAATTATGAGTGCCCTCAAAAATCCACTTTCCACTCCTTTCATACCCAACCTGCACTGATTTCCTCTATATTTCTTTTCTAACTAAAAACATGGTTTCAGACTTCTAGGTTTGTAAGTCCCTTTTATTTCTCCATTGTTATTCAACCAAAATGCATTAGAATTAGCTTGTTTAACAATAACAAATGGACCATCATATTTTGGAAAAAAATTTATGATACTTATATTCGGTCAGTTTACTAACAGGCTGCACTTTCACAAAAACTCTATCCCCTACTTCAAATTTATGTACCTTCCTCCTCCTATTTTTATTATTCCTTAAACACGCTTGCTGTGCTAGTCGCTGTCATGCCAAGCAAATATTGGCTTCCTCTTCATGTAGGTTCAGTCCAACAGTGGGTTTGTATTTTTTAAATAAAAGTGGTACAAGTTTATTAAAATGAAGTTCACTGGGTGTGAATCCAGTAGATTCATTCACACTCCAAGTTTATGTAATTTGTTACTTTCTCAGTCTGTTTTACCCAACCTCTGTGCTCATCCACTAGGTAAGTCCTAAACAGACATCCAAGCTCCCACATTATGCGTTCGCAAGGATTGGACTGTGGATTTCTAATAGATGTGAGCACATGTTTGATCTTCAGCTTTTCCACCCAACCTTTCCATTGCTTAGATAAGAAAGGAGTACCATGGTCAGTTAGTATGACCTTTGGCTTCCCTATCTTAAGAAATTGCAAGGTGTCTAATGCCTTGATGGTGTATCTAGCATTAGCTTGAGGTATAGGGTATGCAGAGACATATTTTGAAAAGAGATCATATGTAACCAACAAGTACTTTTGCTTGTTGAACAGAGGCAAAGGTCCATAGTAGTCGATTGCCAAGATCTCATTATGTCTATTTGGAATGATGGACTTTGACATTTCACTGTAGTTTTGGTTGACTGGCTTGGCTCTAAGGCACACTATACAACCTCGAATTAACTTCAGGATGTCTTTGTACATACCTGGCCAACAAAACCAATTTTTGATGGTATGCTCTGTTTTCCGAGCACCATAGTGTCCATACAAACAGTGAATATACATGATCAGTGGGATGTGCAATACTTCCGATACTACTACTACCTCCACTCTTCTGTATTTTCATCAATCCTATATAATAATACTTGATCCCTTAATTGGTATAAAGTAAGATTTTCATGTGTGTTCAAAACCTCTTCATCTTTCAAACTTCTCATAATAGGGCCTAGTCTCTGATCCATAAGTTGTAACTCAGGTAACATTTCCAATCCATCCTCTACATTGCTATCAATGCTTGCCTCAATATTTGCAATGTATGCTTTCTCTATAGATAGATGGTTCTGTTCTGACTCACATGGATTCCGACTGAGTGCATCAGCTATGACATTCTCAGATCCTTTACAGTACTGTATGGTGTAATTAAATTTCTGTAACAGCAAACTCCACCTAATAAGGCAAGCATTTCTTAAATAGCTGTGATTTAGGAATTGGAGGCTTTTATGATCTGTGATAACAATTACCTCCGATCCGAGAAGTAGTTGTCGGAACTTTTGAAAAGCCCATACTATCGCTAATGCCTCCTTCTCTGTCACAGTATAATTAATTTCAGGGCCTTTCAAGAGTTGGCTTATAAAATAGAGGACACCTGGACATCCGTCTGCCTGTATTTGAGATAATGTTACTCCCAATCCATAACTGCTGCTATCTGTTTGGACTACAAAGGGTTTGTCAAAATCAGGGAAGGCCAGCATAACCTGTTTCAAAAACCCTGCATTGATTTTCTCAAAATCACTATCCTGCTCTTCAGTCCACTTCCATTTCTTCTTTCTTTCATATTAGTTTCAATAATGGTTCCACATGGTTAGAAAAATTACAGTAAAAACAGTGGTAAAAATTTTACAACCCTAGAAAGGAACATATTTGTTTTTTATTAACAGACCTAGGAAAGTTTTTAATTGCACTAATTTTGTTTGGGTGAGGCTTTATTCCATTACAACTCACAATATGGCCTAAAAATAACACCTGGTTAGAAACTAATGTCCTTTTTTTAAAAATTACCCTTAATACCTTTTTTGAAACATACCTGAAAAAAACAATCAAATGTTGAAGATGTTCTTCAACCGATGTGGATGCAATGATTACATCATCCACATATATAGTCATAATTCGCTTAACCTCAGGAGATAGGGTTTCATCCAGGCATTGGATTAGACCAGCTCCACTATTTATCAATCCAAATGGCATCATATTAAACTGGTATGTGTAACCCTCATACCTAAAGGCAGTGTATTGATGATTGTCTGAGTGAAGCTTGATCTGCCAATAACTTGATGTTAGATCAACGGTGGAAAACATTCTTATTTCCAAATCTTACGAACAAGTCGTGTATGGCCAGTGGAATGTTTCTGTGAGGAACAGTAATCTTGTTTAGTTGCTGGGCATCCAAACAAAATCTCATTGACCCATCTTTCTTCTTCACCATTACGATTGGATTACAATACGGTGAAAAACATTTGGAAATAATTCCCCACTCTAACATTTTGCTAAGTTGTTTTGAAATTGCCTGCCTATACTGATAAGGTATATGATATGATCTGGATGGAAATGGCTGATCAGTCATCAATTTAATCCTTTGCTGGAAACTTCAATAACTCTGGAATTTCTGAAAAAATGGGATTGAATTGATAAATTAGAGGACATAACTCTTTCACGTTCTTGCCTTCAAGTAGATTTGATTCTGCAAGTTTAGTATCAACCAATGATTCTGGTACACTAGATAAGACACAATTTACTTCAGATACACTATACCTTGTAGGTAATGTCATTTCTAAAATATCTTCATTTATTTTTATAATCCTATTTGAGAAATCAACTAAAATATCTTCATTTATTTTTATAATCCTATTTGAGAAATCAACAATACCATAGTTCATGTGCAAGAAGTCTGCCCCTAAAATTACATCATGAATTAATCCATTTAGTATCAAGAAAACATGATGCAATGTATTTTGGTTAAACTTGATCTCTACCCAGATCTGTTTTTGTTCCAACTTTGCCTTCCTACTATTGGCCATTGTCACTTGCATAGACTGTAAAGGTAACATGTTAATTGTCAAATTTTTACTCAGTATCCTTTTATAAAATTGATCAGAAATGACCGAAATTTGACTTCCTGAGTTCAATAGTGCTTTAACTGGCAAATTTTCACACAGCACTTCTATTATAGGGCAACTTTGTTGAGCATAATTTGGCACTCCATCGTCCCATGAAAATGTCATATTGGTTATTTCCCACTTTGTCAAAAGTCCTTTGTTTTTCAGAGTATTTATGGTTTCTTGAGGTGAAAAACTAGGCCTCAAGTCTATCTTTAGTTTGATTTTTTTTAAAATCTGAGGTGCAGACTTACTGCATCCTGGTTTTGGAAAGCCTCCTGAACTCAGTGATGAGTCTCCTGTGGCTTTGCTCTTGTTTGGTTGCATGTGCTTTGAAGACCATAACTGTGATGCATTGGTTGGTGGTATCTTCTCCTTTTGCGGATTTGTATAAGTGTTATCATTTTTTTTTCGATAGAATATAGCATTAACTGAACACCCATCCTTTCTTTTTTTCTGGATCTCGTGTAGATAAATTGGTATTATTTATATCTATACTGGCTAAAAGTTCAGCAACTTGCTCTATGTTTCTTGTAATATATCTATACTGGCCAAAAGTTCAGCAACTTGCTCTGTTTCCTGAAAAAGTACATAGAAGGGATTTCTCTATCTGCAAAGGCAAGTTTCTTTTAACTATCCGAATGATTTCCGATTCACTGAGATGGTAAGTATCTAATGTGTGTAATTTGGTGACCTGTCATCAAAAGAACTTCACAAATGTTTCCCCTGGTATGGGCTTGTACCCTTCCTGGAGTATATGGTATAGAATAGCTTCTTGTCTATCTCGATTCCAGAAATTATGCACCAATAAAGTTCGATATTCCTCAAATGTGGATGGGGTTTGATACAGTGATTCCCACTACATTAATGCCTCACCCTGGAGGTGACTATAAGCAATAATAACTCTTTCAGCTTCTGATAAACCTTTGTTAACTGAAATATATAATTCTAAACTTTGAAGATGTTCTGTTGGTGCTTCGTTCGAAAAGCCTTTAAACACTTTAAGTTTCATGAACTGGTTTATCACATTTATCTGTGAAGTGATCCCTTGAGTTTTATTCACTTCTTGAGAATCCATATGATTCTTTATTTAATAAAGTTCATCAGCCATCCACTGATCATTGGTTTGTTTCTCAGTTAAGCATGGATAAAGCAAATTCGTCTCCTCTAACTCGGTAAATGTTTAAGAAGCAACTATACTCTTCCCATATTGATCTAGAGTTCGTAGATCATCCCTTAAGGTCTGACTTATGAGAAACTCTATTATTTGGTTTTTTCCAACACCCATCAATTCCTTCATTTCCTTTCAAAGCTTGACTAGCTGACTTTCCATTCAACTGCACATCTGGATGTCCCCAGATTGTGATTTACGTTGTAAGACCTCATTTAAAGAATTCAACCTCTCATGTGTTTCATTAATAGACTCAATTAACTTATGAAGGTTGGTCTTCCCAATCATTGTATCAGTCTCCATGGAAGCTACCTTATCCCCCAACTGATCTAAACAATGGGTAATAGATCCAAGAGTCTCTTCATGGCCTTCGTTTTCAACATTGTGGGACATGGAAAGATTGTTCAGATTTGCTTGGACCATCTCAAGCTCAACTCATATATCTTCCCTAAAAGTGTTCTGCTTACTACAAATTTTTTTTTTATTCATGACCTCTTGTGTCTGATAAACTTGTTTGATCTCTCGGTCAATATGAACAGTAATATGTTCAGCAAATTCATTGACACGCTCTTGACACTTTGTACTTTCTTCTTCAACCTTGTGCTTTACTTCATCATTATCAGTTTGCACTTTTCCAATATCTTGGAGCAACTGTCCTACTCTATTGGATAGTAAGGTATCGACTTTCTGAATCCTCACCTACAATTTCTCTTCAATTTTGACTAATTTTTTCCTCATGTCTTCTTGGAATTGAGATATATCTCCTTTTAAACTTACCTCAACTTGGGTGACATCGGCTCTTGTTGCCATATTGTCCAACATACTATTTAAATCATTAATTTGTCTATACATCTCATGTCCCATATTGGTCATATTTGACTCTAACTTCAATTTCATGTTGGCCATATTTGACTCTAACTTCAATTCCGTGTTGGCCATATTTGATTCTAATTTAGACTCGAATATTGTTTCCATGTTAGCCATATTTGTTTCTAATTTAGACTTGAATCTTGTTTCCATGTTAGCCATATTTGTTCCCAGAGCAGTCATCTTCAGCATCATCTCCCACAGGATTTGTACTGTGATGGATTCATTTTCATTAGATGACATTAATTGATCCCCTAGCATAGGAATCACTTTTTGGTGAGGGGTCTCTGGGATTTGAACCATCGTTTGGTCCTCTTCTAATGATTGAGTATATTGCTGCATTTCTTCTGCAGGTTCCTTAAATGCTTGTTAGCACACCAACCTTTCTTATGTACTTGTGTCTGTATCTAAATTTTCACCCTTTTGATTTACTTGTGTGTCATCAACTCTTTCATCCATCTTAAAAACGATCTGGCCACTTCTTAATAGCATAAAGGCAGATATGTCAATGTAATCATTGTTATGAGACATAATATTTCCTTATTTATTGCTTCTACAAAATAACTATATTTTTTTACAATATGGATATTCGGATGTGTTGTCTCAGCTTCCCCTTCTGGTTTTCTGAAGATGATGAAATGAAACCAAAAAAAAATTTATACTACCATCACTTGTACATGTACTCATTCCCAATCTACTTCTAACTACAAATCGGTTCAACTATCATGATTAAGATACTCATGTCTAATCACTATATATACAATTTTTTATATCACTACTTCACAATCTATAACATTGATGTTAAATCTCGGATTGCTAACATTCGTCTAAAGACTAGGTTTTCTTTTAATATATATAAGGACTAAATACCTGTTGAGGCCCCCAAAAAGTTGTGCGCCATAAATGTATTAGCAGTCTACAGGGTGTGAGTTTTAATTAATTGTTTGGGTCGCCAAAAATGTAACAGAGTGAAAAATATACTTTCAACAGTCCTTTAAGAATAAGCTATATACTTTGGTTATATACTCAACCATTCCTCTAAAGATCTAACAGATACTGATAGCCAAAAGAATGATTATCATTTCACAATTTTGAGATAGATAAAAGAACCTACTCACTGCTCTTAAAGTATACAATGTTTCATGATCACTCAGATGATCATCACGTTTCAATCACTCTAAGCTACTACAACCCATTCTAGTTTTCTGCAAACACTGTTGCACTGCCCTGCTTACATACAAGTCTTAGGGGATATTATTTATAAAATATTGCCTTGCTCATCTTTGCGAGTCTTAAAGGCAAATATTATACAAATATAAAAAAAAACAACTATACCTTACTATCTCGTGAGTCTTAGAGGTAATATCATGGCAGGCCTACTGTTAACTGCTTCATGATAAATAGTAACTAACATTACAATTTGGGTTGGAGCAGTCAATGAGATCAATCAGTCACAAGTGACATGAATACATCACATTCTCAATACAATGACAAAAAGTCTCCATCCAACATCAATACTTGCAACAAAACTAACCAAACTTCAACAATCAAATATCCAATTCAACCTTAAAAATTATGGATTTTCTACAACACAAATTTTTCAAATATGGATAATATTATGAAACAGACTGCATATCATATATGATCTCAAATGAAAATAAACATATGTAACAGACCAAATTATATTTGATGTCTGGAAATCATTGATTCAATGCCACACAATTGGGCTCACCAAAAATGTAATGGACTGACGAATAGATAAACATATAGCCGACCACATTGTGACATCAAAATGCAATGGTTATATAAATAAATGATGAAAATTATTATGGAAAATTCCCCATCCATCATCAACACTTGCAGTAAAACCAACCATTTATCTAAATCCATAACATTACATTTACCAAAACAATAATCCAGCCATCCACAGAAAAACTGGAAAGATCCAATAACACTACAACAAAAAGGAATCTTTACTATCATTCAACCCCCATTCATTTTGGCAATATGCACCGGATCCACCCAATTTCATGTCAATCCATTAGATTCCCTAGAATTCAAACTCAGTTGTCCAGGTATAAATTATAAGAATATATCTAGCCAATGTGGGCTATGACGTGATGTTATGGCTTATATGATACACTCATTGGATATATATTACATATATATTTAATATCAAACGATATGTGAATTTAATGATGTATTCTCAACAAATTATAGATAATCCTTGATGTAAAATCAATTAAAATCAACAAATTTATTTTATGTTAACATAGAATATGTAACTATATAAATATACATTTAAAAAAAAACACTAGAAATACGATTCTTAGATTTCCACTTAATCTCATTAAAATAATAACACAAAAAATACAATAACACAAAAAATACATAAAATGATAATATTAACTATAGGTCATTCTTAGTATACATAGATCTCTACCTTTCATGCCATCATATTAAAAAAATAATTATGATCTTTCATACCAATCTAAACAAATGGCATTGTTTATTTAAATAAGGTACATCATATCAATATAAAATTTATTATTCTTTAAATATAATTCAACTAATGGGTTTGTATGTGAATATTATAAATCATGAGAACTGGAATTGACATCAATTGATTTTATAAGTAATTGTTAGTATGTGTCTTGTTAATAAAGGATAATATAGGTTTTATTAATAATTAATTTTGTTACTAATTTTATGTTGTTAGTGAGTCAAAAATAAGTCTTACCTTCATTTATATTCATTTCATCATAGTCTCATCCTTTTTTTTTAAACAGAACCATTTATATATTTTTTATTTATTTCAAAAATACATTTTATATCATGAAATTAATACATCTAAATTCTTTAGTACTTCCATCTCAAAAAATCCAATGTGGAAATAGTAAAAAAAAATAAATAAATACATAAATGAAGAAGAAAAAACCTTAAAATTATATCATCAGTATGTTAACCATAACAAACAAACAATTACATATTCCCATAAAATTATGAACAATTTAGTAAACCTCTTGATCAAACATGATCATCTTCTTTAAATGAAATAAAATCATGGTAGATTGAGAATTCTCAGCATCTTTTATTTGCTTCATTATCCAAGGTAGTGTCTTCCACGATCGATCCAATTCCCACAAGTTGACCAAGTAGTTTGGATGATCTTTGATTTGGCCACTTTCATCACTGATCTATGCAACTTCACATAATATCTGGTTGCCATTTTATATGTATGTGATGGTGAGAATGTACACCTATGGTCGTGTTCATTGCCTTCTTCAAAACCCATCTGAGTTGCCTTGACCTTCACAACAATTTTTTTTAGCACACCTGCATCATTTTTATGTTATATATATATATATATATATATCCATAAAATTCTTTTCTTATATCAGCAGTAGAAACGTTATAGCTATATACCAAAATGAAATATGATTAAAGTCAGTTTTTTTTATTTTGATGATAAACGTTATTAAATTTAAAACTTCCAACAGTTCTATAATTATTAAATGCTTGATTATGTAAATCAATATTTTATCATATTTTTTATAGCAAATAGTTCAATATAATTATCAATAACAAAAAGGAAAAAAAATTGGTCCCTGTTATGCTTTAACCCTTAAACCGCTAATTATATTATTGGTTGTATGAGGTAAAAATCAAATCTTTTAATTGGCCAACTCGCAAACTGAAGACAAAGCTTATTGTTAAAACATATTCGCCTATAATATTAAATTCAACTCATATACATTTATAAAAAGTATATTACTAATTTTTCAGGTTATGAAAGAGAACGAAAGTTCTTTCAAAAATAAATTGCTATTTATTTATTATAAAATATATTCAATTTCGGAAAATATAAAGTGAATGTCTAAACAAAAAAGTGCTGACGCAAACGTTTTTTTCCAATTTTATTATATCAAAAAGTAAAGATTTCTTTTTGCTAAATCTTAAATATTTTTACTAAAATCTTCAATATTTTTCGAAAATAATTTTGTTTTTTTGGTATATTTTTTAAAAAACTAGTTTAATTTTTCAAATTATATTTTTTTAATACTTAAATTGCATTCAAAATGAAAATCTCAGCGTTTTTCTTTATTTTCTTTGATCAGGCAGTTTCTTTGTTCTTTCCAACCAATCAGAATGTCTTTTTCAGCTGAGAGCTCACTGACAACCAATCACTGACAATGTTCTTTCTTTGTTTAGGTTTAAATGCAGTTTTTTTGATTTTTTACTTGTAAAATAATTTGGAAGAGGGCACCATCTTACAGAACTTTTAAAAACCTAATCAATATCTGTCAAACGAATATTTTAGCATAAGAACTGGCAGAGTTAGAGTGACGTCAGATGTCGATAAGAGGCCTCGTAAGAGGCAGGAAAAGGGTTTGCTTTAATCAACAGGTTATAAAATGTTTATTATTAAATTTTCATAGTTTATAAAGTTCAATTTCAATGGATATATAGCGATATTCTTTCGTTTCAGTTTTTTTTTTACACATATAGATCAAATTAACAACTTACAGTCTATGCATACTTACTGTTTAATAATTATTTCTTTCAAAATGCTGAAAACGTTTTGCCCAAATACAATTTTAAATTAACTGTCTTGCCATCCTTAGCGAATAAATAAACGAAAATCTCACGTAAAATCTTCTCGATACATATTTTTAACTTTCCAGCCATTAAAGAACCACAACAAAATGAAAATAGCTGTTTGGTGTTATGGTTACATTGTAATTATCAGGTTTTTTTTCTCTCCTGTTTTATAACCCTAGATTATAAAAGCGGTTTTATTTTTTCATAAAACTTTCTCAATTGTTCTGTCAAATTTGTTATTTTAAAATATTAATAAAATTAAATTTAATAACAAATCTTTGATTTTGTTTTAAACATTTCCAGTTCATTAAACTACAATATAGCATTGATTCATACTGTTATATATCATTAATTCAGGATTTCAATAGATGTATTACTTTTATAAGTCAACACATCCAAGTATATATTTATGTTTCATGCATTTAATGATAAGGAGAGGTATGAGACTTATAGCGATCCCTACTATACATATAGATATTTATATAAATAAATATATATATATATATATATATATATATATATATATATATATATATATATATATATATATATATATATATATATATATATATATATAATATTGCTAATAACTTTATTATTATAACCTGTATCAGTATAGTCATAGGCAAATGACTCTTCTGGATAATAATTTTAAAAATAATACTTATATTCATAGGAGTCAATTTGCCTCTGACTACATTCATTTAGATTATAATCATGATTTTATTAGAAACATTATATTTAATAAAGTTATCTATAAGTCTCTTAATAATAACGATTTATCTGGTAATGAGAATAAAAAGTTAATATCTTTAAGTGTTAAGGCTTCAGTTTATAAATTGATTTGTGAGAATAGTTTTTTTATTGGGTAATACAAAATTGACCTGGAAGAAAGGTTTTGTTAAAATTTATTATTAAATAATTAAAAACATTCAATTGTTAGAAAGTCTATTTTTGTTGTAGATGATAAGATGCCTTGCTGTTATTATAAAATTTATATTAAGTCAAAGAAAATTAAATCTTTATTAAAAAGCTAAAGATCACAAGAGTAGACTTAAAAATGGATATCATATTTAAGCTTTGTATTGTGCCAGTCAAAACATGCTTATCCATCTAACACGAGCTGGAACTCACAAAATGTACTTCAAACCCAGTCAAGCCCGAGATTTAGGTCAGGGACCAGCCTGGATTCGAACCCACTCTCCAAGCACCAGATCTAACACCTAATGGATAACATAACAATGATAGCACACAAGATTTAATTCTTCATCCGGCCCACTAGCAAATCGGAGAAAACAATAACACTCATGGACTTAAACATATATATAAACAACGTAAATACTAGACATTCCACAGATAAAATCTAACATATTTAAATAATAGGGGCTTTACTAATGAATACTTATGGGCAATTAGTGAATTGGATTGATTTAAAAATGAGACAGAAACTGATATATGATGAATTAAAATATATTTATTGACAATTGTTGTTGGCAAAATAGGTTTGGGTCTATGATTCAATGGAGCCAAATATCCTGCTATACAACTAATCACTACATTAACTTATTTGTTATGTCCTTTTATAATCAGTTCGAGTGGCTCTTTTACGTAAAATCAAACCAAGTCTGGAGTGAAACTTAATACATCTTAATTATAATAAATTTATTTTAACTATGGGCTTTTAAAGCATCCCAGATAGCTTTAGATCAAAAGGGTTTTCAAGAATGCTTCGGATCAACGCCGAAGACTGCATATTAGGGAGGGAGAGTTGGCTATAACGATTTTACTAATACGCTAGGCACAAGTAAAGTATAATAATAAAGTGGCTCTGCGGATGGAAGAATAGTTTTAGGGTTTTTGTGACAAACAACGGTTTACCCAAGAACCGGTCATCATGCTGCTAATGGGGAACCTTTATTTGGTTCAGAGGCGGGGGACTTACATGCTTATCTGGCCCATAGCTCAGACTTCGCTACTGCACTACCCTATAAGAGAAGATGTGCTGGCAATGCCATGGCTCCATCTTATATATAAAACAGCACAACGAAAGAAATATTAATAAGTTCCACATCCACCAAGCTGAAGGATATTATAAATGAAATATTACATATTAAATGAACACAAGTTTATCAGCTTGATCAAAAGAGCCAACTCTTCTGTAGCATGAGAAATATGTATATGCTACTGACGGGAAGATATACAAACTTTACTTTATCCCATTCAATCTCTTTAGTTATCTATAACTACTAAACTTTTAAAAAGGAGGAAAAGTATATTTAATAAGGGACTTACGAATACTTTACTAAAAAAATATACTTATGCTTGCACTCCAGGCTAGTTTAATCTTTAGTAATATAATAATTAAAGGTTGAAAAGCCACATTTTATATTTATATTAATTAATTTATTAAGTGAAAAATATGAATTTGGGTTTCGAAACAGCACACAAAATGACGCTATATAAATAATTTAAATTTATATGTTTAAAAACATATTCTATAAATAATGCACGCCGTTTCGAAACATAGGCATAACTAATAATAAATAAAATAAGCAAAAGAAAAGCAAAATATAATTGCAGTGATTAAATTATATAGCAAAATATTAATTAATAAAGAAAAATTTGCAAAAGTATTACATTTTCTAGAATTAAAATATTATTTTAGGAAACAATTTAGACAGTTTACACTATTGAATTAAGGAAAAATTAGCAAAAAATATTTCATTTAAATATTATTTCAGAAACAATTTAGTGAGAAAGTTCAATGATATGGTTAGCTAACCTGTTTTGAAGAAACAATGACTGTTTTTGAAATTTACAGAGCTCTGCGATTTTAAATATTAAAACAGTTCTCCTGTAGATGGGCTGGAGATATTCGAACTGGAATGAAGGTGACTTCTTGGGCGGCTTATGGCATCTTTAATTTAGTTGGGAGACGATTTTTAAAATATTGTTTGTTTAGCTGGATTGAAATCGGAATGAAGGCAAATAAATTATTTTTACGGCTTATGGCATCTTCAAATTTAGTTGGTGTAAGCTTGGTTGTTCCTTTGGCATTTGATGGATTGAACTAGGCGTTCCATCACGGGAAAGCAGCAAAATTTTGCCTGACTTTAGCCAGACATGTTAAGGTTGAACAATTTAAAACTTCTCATGTTAACTCTCTTCAAAAGTAAGATGGATTCTCCCTTCCCGCTTAAAATAAGGCCTATTTATATCCTTCTACTAAACTTTAACACCTTTCTGGAATTTTGTAAGCCTCGGGACCAATTGACTTTTAATTAAAGCAAAATAATATAATTCAATTTCTACAACAACTGATAAAATCTCCGAGGTGTTATATTTAATTTCCTTAAAAAATGTATCAAAATATATAAACTATATAATTTGATTCATTTTCATTAATTAAATTCCTTTTCAGGTGTTATTACTTAGCAGAAGGAACGGTATTCTGATTTAATGAAAAAGTCTTTTGTTGCAAACAAAAATCAATCAGAAAACAGATTTTACTTTTTTACCCGGGTGTGTCACTAATTGATATCTTGTTTACAAAAATTCTCATTTTTAATTGCGAACAGATAATTCTTATTTTATAAAACTAAATAACTTTTAACATATTTGTTTATTAAAAAAAAAGCAAATTTAAAGAAAATCCTTGTTTCAACTATATATGTAAAACATTAAATCAGAAAACCGTTAAATAAATTAAAGAAAACATTTACATTACTTTTATTTAAACTTAAATATATATGAATCATTTTGCCATTATTCCAAGGTTTAAATTATCCATCCACATACGAATATTATAGCGAATATAATTAAGAATTGACTGAAAATTAATAAAACATTTTATAATAAATTATGAGCATTTCTCCGCTATAATTTTATCAAACCTGTCTAATTATAGCGTGTTTTCGTATGTAAATAGATGATGCCATTCAAGCGGCCATTGTAGCAAAGTTTTCCCGCTCGACTTATATATTACATTTTTACATTTAAAATAGGTTCGAAACTAGTTCAGATGAGTAGGTCATTAGGTTGATGGTGAAACAGAAAGGGATTGGGGATTTTCGTTTCAGTATATACATGAGCTATATAAGCTCATAAATGAAATAAGAAAAAATTAAAAGAAACTCTGATGACAAACATTCTTGAATCGTAAGCTACCAATATCATGAAGACATCCTTAGATGTTAAAATAAATTGTTTTTTTAAGTAAATGGTGGAATGTCAACTTAGGTTGTATATATTAGTTGTATGTATCCTGCTGAACTTGACTTGAAAATATATAATTATTAATAAATAAAATCATGGTTGTGGAAGCATTTTATTAAAATTGTATTTTTACTTATACTATAATGTTATTATAAATTTATTTAACGCACAATGATTACATAAGTAATATACCTAAAGCATGTGTGGTTGAAAATGCGAAAATAGGGGACTCTGTGGTTAAGACCTGTAGAGGTCCCTACTTTCCCATTTTCAAATGCACATGCTTTAGGTTTATTGCTTTAGTAAATATACTGTTATATAATTTTCTTTTATCTATATCTTTAATTTAATGCATGTATAATATTTAATTAAAGTATTTTTTAACAATTTAATCTAAATGTGCCAAAACTCATACAGTCATCATAATTATGGAAACGATTTTCCAATATAAATACTCCAATGATTATTACATTTAATTTATTAAGTTATAAAATATCATTTTAAGATCAGGTATAAATAATAAATATTAATATATTTATTATATATGTGTATGCGTGTGTCTGTGTATTATAAGTGTGGCGTTTTAATGTATTATAATTTAAATGCTGTCCATAGAAAAAAGTGAATGTAGAATAGTTTTTCATGTGGTTATAAAAGAGGAGATATTCTGCCAACTTTCATATAAAAAATAAAAACCTGATTTGATGTTTCAAATTAAACTTTATTTACATTAAAATGGTTTAATATCAATTTCATTTGATTATTATTTTCAATTTTAATATATATGATGGATATCAATTCAGTTGGACCAAATCACAAAATCTTAAAAGTCTTTTTTTTACAATTTAATCTAAAGGTGCCAAAACTCATGCAATCACTATAACTGTGGAAAGATGTTGCCTAGATAAATACCTCAATGACAATTACATTTCATTTATTAAGTTATAAAATATCATTTTAAGGTCAGATATGAAAAATAAATATTAATTAAATATTAATATATCTATTACTAAATATATAAACAAATAATTTATCACATTATTCATTATATTTGATAGAAAAAAATACAATATTTACTATATTTAAACTTCAAAAACATAAAGAGTGAGAAAGAGATAGAAGGCTGTTGGACAGTCAAACAATTAGCTATGTTGGAAGTTTGCCAATAATAAATATTGTATTTACAATATGTTAGGTTCACAGAAAAAATATTGATAATTCATTGCTTTATTGATTTTAATATAAAGAACATTAAATAAGTGGAAGAAAATAAAATTATATCTACTATCCTGTAAATCCATATTTTATTTTCTTCTATATGTTTTCTTAATTCATTTTGCCTTGTGGAAGCAAAATATCCAAAAGATAATATCATACATAATAACTAGCAAAGTTATGAATTATTCAAGTAAATATTATGGAATTGGGAGAATATAAGTTAAATGTCACATTGTTATATCTAAACTCAACAACTGATTTATTAATCTAGCATGTGACTACACCTAATACATCAATTTCCACACAACAGTCATTCTTGCAAACAAATAGATGTGGAAACAGAACACAAACTTTATGTATATGTTAGATAATATTTTCTAGTTTCCACTTTTAAAGTGGTATTATTTTAAATGTGTGAAAATATGTAACAAAATCTAAATTTCAAATTATTTCTAACAACATATGATGAAATGAGACTGATAATAATAATAATAATAATAATAATAATAATAATAATAATAATAATAATAATGATGATGATGATGATGATGATGATGATGATGATGATGA
>JAQFVV010006321.1:3455332-3737449 GCA_028023455.1 Epiperipatus broadwayi | reverse complement strand
TAATAGATAAAATATTTTTTTACTTTACATAAAGTAAACTTTTATGAATTAGGATTTTCTCTTTATTTCAAAAATGAAGTTGTTTTTAAGAAAGTTAACAGTTTCTCTCTGAACCGAATACATTAATTTAGACCATTTACAATCATGTTTCATACTACACGAGGTACTATAATGTCTTTTATCACTTTCCTAACCTTGAAATTATTTGCAGTTTAGGCTTTTCTTTTTCCACTTTGATTAGAGATTTTTTCAAAATAGTTTGATTAGATTCATCAAAGATATTCAGGTTAGACGTAGCAGCTGTCGGTTTTTTCTTCTTGGTCATCTAATAATAATTCAATGAAACTTGAATAAAGCAAACATCCAGCCTGATTAATTTCAAGAAAAATATGATTATATATACTTTTTAACTTTCTTAATATCTTTAATGGTATTTATTTGTTATACTTTAATAATCTTATATACCCTCTCATACATATATAGACACATGGTATATATTAAGCCTGTGTTTCAGTTATTACATTATAGAAATGTCTGCCCGTCCTTGCATATGTATTTAATGGATTATGTCCTGTACATGTGGGGTTCAGATTGACCTTGGGTCAACATGGGTGTGACAAGAATCTCGGCCTTAGGGTGGCCTTCGAGCATTCCATCATCAGATTTTCAATTGGATGGACGGTTGAAGAGTTGGAGTGTGTAGTAGATTGGAGCCAGTCCATTAAAGTATGAAGATTGTCTATCTTAATATATATCTGAGCACTTATAGTATATATGTGTGGGAGATGATAATCTGGACCAACTGATGATTGCTGGTTTAGCATGAAATACGTATATTGGTGATTATTTATCTTTTCAGCATATATGTGCTTGAGTGTATCAGTGTTATTAGATAGAGTGGAGAGTGGTAGGTCATGTGAAAGTCTGTGCTCATATACCCTATATTACATATATAGACACATGGTATATATTAAGCCTGTGTTTCAGTTATTTTAATAATCTTAGTTATTTTAATAAATGAATTTTTCAAACACTGTTATCATTTAATTGACTGAATTTTCAAGATATTATTTGCATTTTAACCTTGTTTTCAAATCTATCACAAAATGCAAATTATTTTTAATCTAATAATTAAAACCAAAATGTAGATTATTTAATTAAACTTTTAATAACTCTTTCTTTTTCACAATATCGTAATTAATTGCCATGATTTTCCAATATATTCCAGCCAACATAATTTTAAAAAGACACATTCGTTTAATTGTATTTTTATATGGGACTATTTCGACCATCTAATATGAGTATTGGATGTCTTTAGAAAATGTAACATTTATTTAAATATTCCTAATAAATTCAATTGTTAGTAATAGCACACCAAACACGTTAGTATATGCGCAACGTTTCATGAGAGGTTTTATTTCTTCCCTCGTGCCAATGCATATATATTCAATTAGGAAAATACAAAATAATGGATAAGAGAAGAAAAGATACAAGAAGAAAATTTAAAAGGAAGCTGCTCACATGCCCAATGATAGAAAATCTCTATTAGCCAAGAAGAACAGAGAAATACCTCTCGAAAAGTTATGCATATATTAACGTATTTGATGCGCTATTACTAACAGTTAAATATATTTGGAATATTTAAATAAAAATTAATTTTTCTAACCAACTACATTCAATAATCATATTAGATGATGGAAATAGTCCAATATAAAAATACAACTAGAAACTATCATCACAAAACTTCAGGAAAACATTCTTTTATTTTTTTATAAAGGGAAACAGAGTTAACCCAATTTATATAATTTATTAGTTTCTCTTAAACTAATACCTATTTTATTATTTACAATCATATTAAAATATGGCTTTTAGTAATATATTCTAAAATTTAAACACCTATTATTTCTTTTAATACTTTATTTGGTACTTTGGTATTATTCTTATTAAAATGTATTACTCCAATGATGTCTTAATCTAATTTTGCAATATTTTTAGGATAATGCCTCCAAGGGATGTATGTACAAATTTAATCAATAAAATTTATATCCCCTGTAAGCATTATTTAAAATATATCGTAAACCAAGCCCGAGTAATATGTCATACTACATGTAATATCTAACTTCAAATCCAAAAAAAAAAACATTATACTAAATAAAAAAGGTAGTTGTGAGGTTCAGCATAATATGGCATAATACAGCACATTTAATACCAAGTTTCAAATCTAAAAAATAAACACATTTTATTTCCAACGGTGAAGAGTTATAGTCCACTAATGATTCCCACCCACCCCCACGTTATAATACATCTCTAGCATTGTTTGTAAGTAATACTGTTTAATATTAAAAAATATATTTACAGCTAAAAACTTTTTATGGTACTTTGGTATTTGACATGGTTTAATCATGTTAGAATTCATGGATGAAATGACATCATAAACGGAAACTTGGAATAAATATTACCGCCTACACATATCATTGAATTATACTCATAACAGGTATAATACCAATGTTTACCGTTTATTTTAATATATTTCTTTTATTTTATATATATTTCTTTAAATCTTATGTACTGATATATTTATTAGCACGCCTTACAAAGAATTAAAAAACAACTTACTGTCTTGTGGAAGTAACACATGGAAGACCATGATATATTATTTTCAAGAATTATTAGTCCAAGAAGGATTAAGATATCTCCACAACATATCTGCAAATGAATTTACTTACTCTATCAATCTTACATGTGATTTTTTCTCAAATATTTTACAATCTCTTGGAATCGATATTAAAATTCCATTTATCCATCTATTATCAATTCTTTTAGCAATATTCCCAGTCAACACTAAGCTTTGTTTCTCTTACTTCTTTTATTGATATGAGTTACAGCTTCACTTGGCACTTTAGTAAATAGTCTGAACTCTCTCTGAATTACTTGTGAATTATGTAATCTTTGTCAGATAAATAAATAAAAACTTGTTAAACATATCTGGTAAATATCTTCATTTTCAAATACATAGACATATGTCATTTTAATATTAATTTACTTCTACTATAATCACTCAAACAATTATATGATTAATTTCATCCATTATCTTTCCTTCAATATTAATAAACTGACTAAAATATTTGTAGTTGTTAATATTTTCTAATTTATGATTATTAATTTTTATTTTCTTCTTTAGAGAAAATTCATTGAAAATACCTTTTGTTCTTCGCATTTATCTTCAGTCCTATATTTTTACTTTCATCTGACAATTATTGCAACATTTTCTAAATCTCTAAAGAAGGTTTATTTTCAAAACAAACCATATCAGCTACAAAATTCAGGTGTGTTAAATAATCTTTTATTTATACTTCCTTAAATCCCATTTTAATCGATAAAATTCTTTTTGTAAAACCGCTATAAAAAGATTTCGAGATATAGAAGCATTGTGCCATGCACACTTCTCAACGTTAATATTATTAGTATTACCATGCAATCTAAGTCTTACTGTTATATATTTATAAGAAATATATTGTTAATCATACGCTTTACTCAATGCACAAAAACGTATAGAATCAAAGGCATTTAAGGAAATTCATATTCATTGTTCCTTTATACATTGTTGATACAGAATGTGACATATTATACTAAAGTCACTTTTAAATCCATGTTTTCACTGGTTAAACTTCAATATTTGTTGTATACGAATTGCGATTATTTTGGTTAAAAGATGCGTACAACTTATAGAAGACTTTCTTGATCACTTTTCTTAAATATTAATATTTTACTGCATTCTTTTAATTACCTGGTACAACTTCATCTGCTAGACGTTTGTGCATAACTTGACCAACAATTTTCCTATTTCTTCATCTACTTTGTGTAAAATATCAATAATAATTTCATCATTTTCTCATTCTTTTCCTTTCTTAACAGATTTAATTTTACGTCCCACTTCTTTAATTAAAATTCGGAGCCATTCAGATTTATTAACTGCAGTAGATACTTGTTTTTAAATTTTTACAACTATATAATTTTTTATAATAATTCTCCACACAATTCTGGATGACAACTCTTTTTGATTGATTGTTTCATCATTTTTTTTCTTACTGTATAAATAATTTTCCTTCTAACATAAATATATTGTTTTACACTTTTGTGATTTTATTTACTTGTATAGATTTTTCTGCCAGTTCACAATTATATTTGATTATACCATCATAAATTCTTATTCACATCATTATATTAAATTCTAGATATTTAATTCTTTTTAATGGATCATTTTTAAAAATTATTATAATCCCTATCTATTTGATACTTTTTGTCTCAGTAAAAAATGTGAGTAAATTTCTGCTTTTTTAACCAGGTACCTGTAGTTCTTCATAATCTATGTTATCTTTTGATACCAGTCAAGAATGAACCATTTTTGAAAATCTGTTACCATGTTAAAATGAATTGCAAATTATAATTCAAATTAATTAGTACGCGTTTAAAAGTTAAAATATCCATTGCTAAAATTATCATTTTTAATAATTTTTATTTCTCTATTATATATGATACTAATGGATGGTTGCTTCGTGCTTAAATTTATTGATAATATTACAATCCTGGAATACATGTTTTTTATACATGAAAATAGAGTCCGATTTTTTTGTATCATTATTTGGATGCTTTCATATTTATTTTTGTTTAGCATTTTTAATTAAATAAGAAGTACATAAGATAGACGTTTTTCCTCTGTTTGTAATTCTGCAACTTTATCGCAATAACTAAAATTATTCTCAACACTTTCATCGTTCAACTATTTATCAAAAAAGTATTGAAATTTTCCGTGATAGTTTTAAAATGACCATAGATGTACTCCAAAAAATCTATACAACCATACAAAATCTTATACCTTTCGTCACAACGAGAACATATGGAGAATGTTCTGCATTTTGTATTAAACCATTAATTTGAGTAAGGAATTTATCCATATTTTTTGAGACACAGTATCTCCAAAATATTGTTAGTACATTGTACTTGTGATTCCAATATTTGTGTCTTTGTAGTAAAATATATAGTCATATTTTTTAAATCAACTGTCTCTTTAATTTTCTTCCCACTTCACAACTTGCAACAATGTCTTATTTAATATTAGTAGCTTCTCTTTGAAATCGTGCAAATGTGGCTCCATTATTAGTAGTTTGTATGTGTAAATAATGTTCATGGAATTACAGCCTGCGTCTGTAATCAGCAGATTTTTATAGTTATCTGCCTTGTGATCACCAACTGCTAAAGTGGATGGCAACTTTGTGGTCTCCTGGGAATAATGATTGGGTTTGCCATATATATATATATATATATATATATATTATTACTTCAAGCAATATTAATCCAAAATACAGTAAATAAATATTTTAAATATACTTTATTCATAAGTACATTCAAGTAGCTCAGTTGTCAACTATTCAATATATATATATATATATATATATATATATATAAATTATTAATCAATGTCTGTATTCCCAATTATAATAAAATATATATAACTATTCAAAACAATACAATAATTAATACAGTAACAATATTTTAAACAAATATATACCAATTTAATAGAAGTACTTTCAACTATCTATGTAGTCGTTGTCAACTAGACTCAAATTGTATTAGAAAAAAACCGTTACAAATGTAAACAAAAGCAATACGTCATACATCAATTTTCCCACAATTCATTAATTTTTATATTGGCTGTCTGTCTATTTATCAACTGTTGCTTTTCACTTTTTATTAACATAGCCTCTTTAATTTTGCGCTTATTATTATTTCTTTCAATACACAGAATTTTAATTTTATTAAAATCAAAACCATAATTACATGTTACATTATGATCAAAAAATACTGATGGTGATACATCATCATTTCTAACATTCTCTTGTCTTGATTTTTGCACTCGTTTATATAATAACAAATGCTCCCTTGATCTTTTCTCTAATGTACATCGAGATTCCCCAATATAAGCCTTTCCACAAAAACATAGCCATTTATATATTGCACAACTTTGATTTAAAATACCACACCTATTTTTTGAATTATTTATTAATCTATTTAAATTAGGAGTAGTATAAAATGCAACTCGACATATATTTTTATATATCTGTTTTATAAATTTAACCTGTTCATTACAAATAAATGGTATTGATATCCAAGTATATTTTATTTTATCAATATCTATAGCATCTAAAATATTTCTATTATTATTAAACTCATTAACAATATTATAAATTAATTTATGATCATATCCAACATTTAACAAATCCATAATAAATACATTTATGTTACTTATTTTATCAGAACTATATTTACATAATTTATTATTCCTAAATAAAAATGATTTTAAACTGGATAATTTTATGTTGCAATTGGCACATTTGAATACCAAGGAATATATCCTCTTTTTTCAATATCTTTTATTACCATACAATAATCTAATTTATTTTTATTACGTGTAATTTTAATATCTAAATACTGAATTGACTTTTTTTCTTCAAAAGATTTACTCCATTTTAAACCTTCTAAACTATTTAATTCATTGAATAATGCATTTATAATATCTAAACTTCCACAAACGAAAACATCATCGACATACCTGTAATAAATTTTAATACCTTGGCAATATATATTAGTATTAAGAATTATATCTTCATATCTTGATACTACAAAACTACATATTTGTGAAACTACAGGAAGTCCCATAGGCCATCCATAATCTATTTTATAATAATTTTCATTAAATATAGCATATATATTTTTATCAATAAAATATAATAATGATGTATTATATTTTATTGATAAAAATATATATGCTATATTTAATGAAAATTATTATAAAATAGATTATGGATGGCCTATGGGACTTCCTGTAGTTTCACAAATATGTAGTTTTGTAGTATCAAGATATGAAGATATAATTCTTAATACTAATATATATTGCCAAGGTATTAAAATTTATTACAGGTATGTCGATGATGTTTTCGTTTGTGGAAGTTTAGATATTATAAATGCATTATTCAATGAATTAAATAGTTTAGAAGGTTTAAAATGGAGTAAATCTTTTTGAAGAAAAAAGTCAATTCAGTATTTAGATATTAAAATTACACGTAATAAAAATAAATTAGATTATTGTATGGTAATAAAAGATATTGAAAAAAGAGGATATATTCCTTGGTATTCAAATGTGCCAATTGCACATAAATTATCCAGTTTAAAATCATTTTTATTTAGGAATAATAAATTATGTAAATATAGTTCTGATAAAATAAGTAACATAAATGTATTTATTATGGATTTGTTAAATGTTGGATATGATCATAAATTAATTTATAATATTGTTAATGAGTTTAATAATAATAGAAATATTTTAGATGCTATAGATATTGATAAAATAAAATATACTTGGATATCAATACCATTTATTTGTAATGAACAGGTTAAATTTATAAAACAGATATATAAAAATATATGTCGAGTTGCATTTTATACTACTCCTAATTTAAATAGATTAATAAATAATTCAAAAAATAGGTGTGGTATTTTAAATCAAAGTTGTGCAATATATAAATGGCTATGTTTTTGTGGAAAGGCTTATATTGGGGAATCTCGATGTACATTAGAGAAAAGATCAAGGGAGCATTTGTTATTATATAAACGAGTGCAAAAATCAAGACAAGAGAATGTTAGAAATGATGATGTATCACCATCAGTATTTTTTGATCATAATGTAACATGTAATTATGGTTTTGATTTTAATAAAATTAAAATTCTGTGTATTGAAAGAAATAATAATAAGCGCAAAATTAAAGAGGCTATGTTAATAAAAAGTGAAAAGCAACAGTTGATAAATAGACAGACAGCCAATATAAAAATTAATGAATTGTGGGAAAATTGATGTATGACGTATTGCTTTTGTTTACATTTGTAACGGTTTTTTTCTAATACAATTTGAGTCTAGTTGACATCGGACTACATAGATAGTTGAAAGTACTTCTATTAAATTGGTATATATTTGTTTAAAATATTGTTACTGTATTAATTATTGTATTGTTTTGAATAGTTATATATATATATATATATATATATATATATATATATATTAAATATATATATATAGTAACGGGATGGGGTGGGTGAGAAGTTGGTGGAAACAAATGAACCTGGGTGATGGCAAAACATCATCACTCCCAATTCATCAAAATGAAATTTTTCAAATAATTTACAAAGTATATATAAGTATATTTAAAGATATGAGTATGAGATTAAAGAATCTCTGAGATCATTGAGAGATCAAAGCTAACTCAAAAGATCAACTAAAGCATAATTATTATCAACCAGCATTATAAAGTAAATATCAGTATAAGTAAATACTAGACAGAAATAACCATCCATCATCATCATTGATGGGAATAAACAAATTATTACAATAAAATATATAAATCAACAGTCAACTTTGTGATTGGATTGAAAATGGGTCTTCTGTAGACCAGGCTAACTATTGAGCCTTTGCCAGCTTGGGCAATTATATAAACATAACTTGGATGCACCAGTTTAGTGCCCATCCAT
Source organism: Epiperipatus broadwayi (assembly GCA_028023455.1). Taxonomy (NCBI): domain Eukaryota; kingdom Metazoa; phylum Onychophora; class Udeonychophora; order Euonychophora; family Peripatidae; genus Epiperipatus; species Epiperipatus broadwayi. Next base: position 3,728,869 of record JAQFVV010006321.1, on the reverse strand, counting down.
TAAAATACACAATAATCAGAAATAGAACAATAACGCTGGGACATTTAAAGCATGCTGATCATCAAAAATGCTCTGGCCACTAAAGTACTATTAATGTACTAGCCAACTATAAACTTAACTTTTAATAAGACTAAAGTAAAATAAAAGATAATGCATGGGCTTTAAAGAGTATCCTCTTTTGCGCCAACCAGGATGATGATTATCTTTTCTGGATCCCCATTTATCCATGTCCGAAATCTAGCTCAGAGAACATGGGCTCTATTACTGTATGTGACCAAGAGATGATGGAATACAATTTTAACAATTAAATAAAAGTTTATTAATAACAATAAAAAAGATGGTATTTAAGGTCTTATAGGTTAAGGGTTCTGATTTTGAATGATATACAATATTATATACACAATTAAAGTTATCATATTGATTTACAATATTTCTTAATAAGTTTCTACAAACGCATATATATATATATATCCGTACACAGACGTGCGTTTTATAATATACAAGAAATACATTTCAATTAACAAAATAATTGTAAAAAAAAAAGATTAAAATTTACATATGTGTTACAATTGACAAGCATTGTATCTGCAATACAATTGACAGATATACACACACATACATGCGTGTGCGTGAAAATTCTGAACATATTAAACCTGTTCTACAATAATACGTGATTAAGCTTTTAAATTATATTTTAAATAATACAAATACTTATGCCAGGTTTACTACAACACGCATATAGAATTGCACAGAGTATTAACAAATTTAAATTTGTCAAATAATAAATAACAACACTTTTATAATTAATAATTTCATTTTGAATATACATAAAATTTACATATATACGTGTGTATCAATATTAAAAAAAAAAATCAGTTTATCAAATTCTATTATAGCTTTCTTTTATTCTTTTAAAAAATATGTAGTCAATTTTCCAGAGGTTAGAAAGCTTTTATTAAGTTACCTCTTAACTAATTATAAATGTCTTTAAATTTAAAAATATAGATTTAAAAATGTCCATCAAATAAATTATTGAAAAACAACTCACTTTTGTATGCAAGTTTATCAGTGCTTCTCTTCGCATATGTAGACACAGCAGCATACGTATAACTACTTCTTTATTCAGCTGCTCTCTTGGGCAAGCTGTTTTTTGGTCATTCCAGGCAATTGTCATTATCAGGTAAAAGTACATAATTCAGGGATGGTTGGCTTTTTTCCTTCTGTAGTCAGTTCCACTTATACTTGGATTTTATAAGATTAAGGTCAGCAAGCTGTTTCCCAGAACATTTTTAAGGTTATGAATTACAAAGAATCTTGACCCTTTCCTCCATGTAAATTCAAACACCTCTAGTGAAATGTAGAGCAGCCACTTCTGCATTCTTAAATCCTCATGGCAGTTCTCTTGATAATTATACTAGCCATTCTTGCAGCTAGCTTTACTATGGCCATTTTCTGCTACACATACCTACTCTTCACAGGTAGCTCTTCTACTAACTCTTACAAAACTGCCAGCCAAACTGTTCTCTTTAAAATCACTCTCCAGACTGGAGCTAGTTTGTTATCAGCCCTTTTTATAAAATTATCTGAAGTGATAACAACACCTTCATTAAAAACAGAGTTTTTATTTTTAGCTCTTTAATCCCTTTAAAAACATATATGTTTTAATTAATTAAAAAAATTCAAAAACAAGTATTGTGTTTTTACATTTCACAATCAGAATAATAATAATAACAATACAATATTTATATTTATTAAGACCTTTTTTTAAAACATTAATTTCATAATGAAATTTTATTTGAAACCCAGAGTTATTTAACCCTTTACTTGTTATTATTTTATTTTAGCAAATGTAGAAAAAATATCTACAAAAATTTATTCTGTGTTTATTTCTACTTTTCCTTTATTTTCCATATATATATACGCACACACACTATATTATTATGGGTGTACCATGTAACCCAACCGGTTACAATATATATATATATATATATAATTTGTTTTTGTATATTTAAACAACTGAAGGAGAACAGTTTTTTTTAGAGAATTTATTGTTCACTAGTCTTTTTTTTAAATGTCGCTGTCTTTAAAACATATTTTTTTCATTCTGTTATGGACATACCACACTACGACATAAATACTATTTCATCCCATCATAGGTCTAAATTTGATAATATGTTCAACGTTTAGCTACATGTCAAATAAATGTTAGATATTTTAGACTTACATCAATAACACGTACACTATGATAAAATTTAGAATTAAAATTGCTATCTTTATATGCTGTTGTGACAATATTATCTTGTGATAAAAGAATAACTATTGTTTTCAAAATACCCATATCAGATAAATTTTCTTATCATTCCAAGAAAATTTTGTATTTCTGGTGTAATTATATTTAAACGATAAATTATTTTATATGTTTTCTAAACACAGTAGTTGAAATTTATCTTAACAGATAGGTCTATTATTAAAAAAAAAAAAACTATATGACACCCATTTTTTGTGATATTCTAATTCTATAGCGAATATAATTGAGGAGATATGTTGTTGATGTGGGTCCAGAATGCGTGTAATAATACTTCATGAAATAGGTTTACAATGACTGCATCATTTATATAAGAAGCTAAAGTTTTGCTGGGAAAGGAGTAGTATGGATGGAGGTCATTTTGAGCTCTACTGCGTAAATGTTGGTAATCAGTTTGATAATGGTGAAAGAGAAAATTTAAAATATTTTAAGCGATTGGTGTAAAAAAAGTTTATTTTTTTATCTTACCTTAAATCTTAAGCAGTGCATATTTGGCAACGAGATAATCATCATGGATCCCAATAAAACCCTTAAAGAAAACTCAAACATATACATACATTAAATAAAAAGAAAATTATGTCCATATATATATATATATATATATATATATATATATATATATATATTAATAGTAATACTTAAAAATATAATATAAAACAATGGTACTCTATCCCAAATAAAAAGCACTTCTTTCCAACTTTCAAGTTGTGTTTATTAGCAATCAGTTAATTACAATATTTGTTCTTTTCTTAATTAAAAGGTCGATATTTTTTACACTTCAAAAGTTTACCTTATTGATTACAATTTTTAATTCAACCTTTCTATTTAACCATGTTTAATTTTGTATGAAAAATAACAATTACGTAATTTTTTTTGAATTTATTAATTACAATTCAAAAATTTATCAATGTTATATTAATTAATATGCGAAAATAAATAGTTAAAATTTTAATTAATTTTTTTTGCTATTGTTCTCATTAACATTAATAATAATATTTCTGTTTTATTTTTAATTAATATATTTTGAATTATAACTAAAAAAAATTGTCTTCGCTTTTAACTTTAAATTAATCCTTTCGATATATTCCGATTGATTTTTTTTTTTTTAAATGAATCTCCAGAACATAAATGCATTTCTTTTTAATAATACAGGACTTAATAATTATACCAACATTTGGACTATGAATCGAATAATACTTTTGTTTATCCCTACAAGTTTGTCAATTATTGGAACTTTGGGAAATGTTTTATCTCTCATTGTGTTTTCTATGACTAAAAAATCCAAATAAAATCTTTTATTATCACACTAGTTATTGCTGACTTACTCGTCACCGCATATATTTTCCCTATGATGTCTATAGATGTAATATATCAAGGAAATGCTTTAGGGTCTTTACAATGTCAAATAACAGGACACATCGCTCTTTCTTCCTGTATGTTATCCACCACAAGCATCGCGTTAATTGCTCTTGAGCGCTATGTTAAAATTTGTCACAGCTCCAAATATAAAAGCAAATTTTCTAAACAAAATGTAAGAATTATTACTGGTGTTCAATGGTGTTGGCTTTTTGTATCTACAGGACCCGGTTATACTATGTCTTCTTTGTATGAGTATGATTATCGGGTATCTCTGTGTAATTATAATCCAAGAGCTTATTTCTTTTTTAATCTATACATAGTTGGTTGTTCATTTGTAGCACCGATTGCGATCTGTTTCTTCTGCTATTTTAATATATTCTTGGCATTTCGTCAAAGTAAAAGAAAAGTCACCGCAGGTGAGAGTAATCAGGGTGCAGTTTTGTCACCAGCAGAAATAAGTTTATTCAAAACATTATTTGCCATTTTTATTCTGTTTTTAATTTTTTGGATTCCTTATGATTTAAGAACATTTCTTGATTATATTACACCGATGTCAGATTCAGTGTGCAGGGCTGCAGCATGGTTAGCTTTTAGCCATAGTTCTATAAATGGGTACGTTTACGGATTTGGTAACAAGGCTTTACGCTCTACCTATTTTCAGCTCTTGACTTGTGGCAAAAGTTTTCATCTACAACATCTTCTGTAGAAAATACTCAGTCAACAAACTAAATGTTAATGTCATGAACTTTATCAGAATTATTAAAAATAGTTTAATATATATATATATAAAACTAAATCACAAATAATTTAAATAAATCAAATTTATAATAAAAAGATATTTAAAGTTTTCTCATTATAATTTAGCCCGATTTTAAAGTACATAAGTGCTTGCAAAAGTTATTTAAGATTGGTCTGAACCATTTTTTAAAATCTAGGACAAGCAAATAAATGTTTTTATTTTTTTTCCAAATAGAAAATCTAAAATCATAAAAGTATAAATAAAATAAGTAAAAAAATAAATAACTATTTTACAATCAAATTTGGATAATTTATTTATATTATATTTCAATGAAGATTACATTTTCATTAATTTAAACATGTATATCTTTTTTTTTTCTAAATTAGAAGTTAAATCACTTATATTCCATAATAAGGCATAAGAAAAAACTCAACTTTTATAATTACATTAAAAGTGTTGTTTAATTTTTTTTAAAAGTCATATTTACGATTTAAAATTTAAAATTAAAGCTTACGATTTTTAACCAAACTCAAGCATATATATATATGCTTTACTAAATATCCAAATCATAAAATAAAACCACTACCAGTTTTATTTAGGTATCGGCCATCATAATATTGAATTTTTTAATATATATACATATAATAAAAAAATCATATAATATTAAATACTAGCTATAGGACAAATTTATGCTAAAATTTCTTCCTGATCATGGGTTCTTCTACTAAGAAATAAAATTTAAACTACAGTCAAAACAAACAAACAAGTATGTAACAACTATAACTTTCCTGTATATGGTTTATCATTTGTTAGTTGAAAAGATCTATTTGTAAAAGATAAAACAATGGTCTTGAAAAAAATTAACATAAATTTGTTTTCAGCTAGTATTTAATGTTACACCATTGTTTTATTCATTACTATTAGTCTAGTGTTAACCAGTAATTATATATATATATATATATATATATATATATTGCGGATTCATCCGTGTTAAAAAAAACTTTTATTATTAATATACTGACGTTTCGACTTGGTCACACAAGCCATCCACAGAGTTATATATATATCACCATCTAATATATTTTAAATTATTTCAACAAATTATATTTAAAATTATAAACTATGTTAGATAATAATAAAATAATGTAGCGAATGTTGAATAGGAATTTAATATCGATTAGTTCTTCCTTCTTCCTTTTATTCTTATATCATCATTCACAGCACTTTTCATTTTACTCAGAATTGAAATATTGTGAATAAAATACTATGTTGATTAAAACAGGAGTGATATACACTTAAAGATAAATATGCAATAGGTGAGATAGTAATTAAAGCAGTCAAATTATGCCAGTGATCTAAAATAAAAGGCCTTCAAATGGAAGTATTAACAATCAAACATTAAATTTAAAATATTAGATTATTTGTAAGTTTATGTACAATAAAAAATATCACTTAATACAATGTTCCAAGTCAGGAAATATCATATTCTAAAATAAATACTGTCTTATTAAACAAATTTATTTATTTATTTTCTGATCAAAATTAATATTTATAGTGATATAATCAGAAAAATATAAGATACTTTGGATATTTAGTTGGGATAAAAATGTCAACGAGAAGTAAAACTTGAGATTTACAAAATGAATAAGTGTTTCTAATAACATTTATGTAATCAATTATTAGTGAGATAAGTGTATAAATTCAAAAAATGGACATTATGAAACATTTTAGTTTGTTATGCAATAATGTATTTTTTATTTTATTTATTAATAATTATGTAAAATTAATTTTTAAATTTAGGAGTTAATTGTTTAAATTTCAATTCATATAATTAAAAATATTGTTTAAAGCTAAAGAATGAAAATGTAATTATAATTAAATTATTTTGTATTCAAATTGATCACTAAATTAAACATTAACCTGTGACTAATGATTTATAAGGACATAAGTCATAAACAAATTATTATATTTTTCATGAATGTAGTTTTTTTTTGTCTTCATACAAGTACCCACTTTGGTACTATTCTATTAGCTTGTATCAGCCACTTGATGGCATTGATGCTATGCAAAAACACACAAATATAACGTTACTACTACTGGCATAAAATTAATTTATATTATCTTGATATATTAATGAATGTTAGTGTATCTACAAACTCAACAAGTTTGTTTATTTGTTATTTAGTTGTTGATGTGAAATATATGTATATAAATGAGAGGTTGGATGATAGAAATTAAAATAAGTTCAAAACAATTTTTTCTTAAAATTTTACTCTCACCCTGATATGTAAGATGAAACTTGTTTGTAAATAAATTAGACAAGTTATATTTATTATATATGTATACTTAATCAAATCAGTTATATATTAATTAATTATGCATTAGAAGGCCAATAGTTATACACACATCTGCTAATTAAATATTTGGAATAGAGAAGTACTATGTGATGTTTTTCATAGATTTATATATGCAATAAGAATCAGATCTATATGCCTAAATAGTTCAACAATGACAACAATATGTATTAATAATTAGTCATGCTAAGAATAAAATGCTGGTATAATACCTGCATCTAAATTAATTAAATGTCATTAAAGAAAAATGAGTTTTTATTCACTTCATAATGGATTGTTTTTTTTCTTTTATTTTGTAGCACAAAGGGTTGTTTTACTGTATCTATAATACTGTGTAGTACTTGGTATTATGGATCTACATTCTTTTATTGCTTTCTGAAATATTTCATCAGCCAATCCTTAAATAATGGAGATGCCTGGAGTGAACTCCTCCTAAGTGGGCATACCAAAGAAATGGACATAAACTACTAAAGCCTGATTTATTCTTGAATCTAACACACAGTAAGGTTTTCAAAATGAATGGGATTCTGGAGCCATCAAACAAGGTCTCCTTTTGAATAAAACACTTTTACAATCAGTTTTTCATAGTAATGCTTGGGGAGAAAAAATAACTTACAGGATTTTTAAATATTAGTGCAAGCAAAGTTTATTTAAAGTCAATTCAAATAAATTATTATCTTTGCAGAAATATTTTATATTTCCATTTTATAAAATGAATAATTCTTAATTCTTCATAATATTTAGTAATTAATTTTAACATAAGTTTATTATTTTAGAATCCTCAAATTATGGAAGTGATTTCTTTTCTTTAAAAGAGGAGAAAATAAAGCAGTCATAATATGTGAATTGTATTCATGCTGCAACAGACAATAAATAATGTCTTTTCTTAAAATAACAGCACAAATAAAATTATTCATTGAAATACAATATTATTATTAAGTTAAAACATTTTTTAGACTTAAAATAAATTATTTAAATACCTGAAAAATATACTCATCATAGCAAAACATAGCCTTTATCATATGATTTAAAAGTTATTTATTATAAGTAAATAAATTAGGATAATATTTAATATAAAACAAATATTTATGTAAAGTGTCAGAAAATTATTAACAATTTTATTATCATTATTGCTGCTAAGAATTTTGAATTTAAGGCAGATGTTCTTATATGAATGGCAATAATAATAATAACTGTTGAACTTCTTCAATGTAAAAAAATTAAAATACAATATTTTAAATATTGTAATAATTATATTACCACTAAAGCTGACTGAGAAATGAAGATTTCAATTTCTTTGATGTTTTAGTTCATATAATTGTGTCTAGATAGTTTTAAAATAACCTTAACATATTTAGGCTAAAAAAATAAAATTTTAAATAAAATTGCACTGTTAAAATTTAGCTGGAAATTTTAAAATTCAACTCCCAGAAATAATAAAAAAATTAAAATTTACCAATGACCATAAGCAGGTGACAATCTCACCTATTTATAGTAGTAGCCATGTGACCCCTTTACAAGATTTTAGATTAATATTTTATAATGGCTTCTGTGATTATTTCACATCCTTGATTTGTTATAAGTAAGAAAGGTTGTTAAGAAAAAATCTAACTAATTAATATTCCATTTTTTTAAAATAAATTAACCTTTAGAAAATTATTACTTAATTAAAAGTACTTCCTGGCTGCATATAAGATAATTATTTAAAAATTATAGACACCAGAATACAATAAAATATTACATAATTCAATTTACATTGTATTATAAAAATAAAGCAAATATTACAGATAGTATTTAATATATTTATTACAAGTTTCTCAGCATATAAATTGTAAACTATCTTTACAAATAGTTTTAAAATGGATAATTTTAAAATAAATATAACATTTATTCATTCATTCAACATTCATTTATCCCTTGCTTTTAAAATTCTATCTTTAGCTATTAGCTCATTAAACTCTTTCTATACAAATCAATTTAAAATATTTAACTAAAATATTATGTGTGAAAATTAAAATATATTAAAATAGTATAGCTTTAATCTAAATATCTACAAACCAAAATGTAGGGATTGCCTTGATTTCTTAATCTTAAAAATTAATACAATTTTTTAAAACATATTAGCAGTTAAATTAGCAATAATTAATACTATTATCTTCAAAATACATTATTTATTATCTAAATTACTACTTATTTAAAAATGTAAAGACTCTAGCATGATAAACACTTATTTACGATTAAAACTATTATAATTTAAGCTGTGTGAATTTTTCATTACAGCTATATATATAAATGCTGATACAGTAACTTTTCTATAAGATTTATGCCATTATAAAGTGCCAATAAAAATCTATTAATGGTCAATATCTTTATATATACATAACTGCTAGCACATAACTGGATATTATAAATAAACTATAAATGCCATTACTCAATTCTCATATCAAATAAAAAAATAAATTATCAAAAATCTGCTGTCAAGATAGTACTACTATTAGTAATAAATGGATTTTAATGACTGATTGTAGTGTTGTCCTTGACAACAAATTGGGGGTAATCTATGATTTATTTAAACTAGACAATGATATTGAAATAAATAAATTATACTTTTGATGATATTTATGGAAATGTTATTAATTTGATATCAATAAATTGGACTTTAGCTTAGTCAAAGCACATTAAATTTCTTACAATTAACATTATAGCATATACTTAAGTATTCTCTTAGGGTGGTTTTCATTGTACATATACTAGTGTCAGATGTTTCATATAATGCTTCAAAATTTACCAATCCAAAATATTATTGGGATGATGATTTTTTTACAAATAATTCTAATTTCAATAAATCAGTTTAAATATATAAATATTAATTAATTATAAATTTATTTAACGCACATTGATTACATTGATTACGTAAGTAATATTTACTAATATTCCCCTCTTTTCTTCCAATGAATAAGCTTGTGATTTAGGTTTATTGCCTTAGTAAATATTACTTTAATATTAATTAAGTAAATACAACATAAATAAATAGTAAATAATATTCATTATTTGTGTCCCATATACAATTATTACAAATTATGTTGATACACCAAAGCTTTGTTGAATTATCACTAAAATGCATGAGCAATCATTAATATTAAATTGAGCGTGATATGACTATTTTAATGGCAATGGAATTTCTTTATTTGAACTAATCTCAACTGTGTTTTTCCAAGTCACTGATTAAATCAGGTTTGCCAGACAATAACATATTGAAAGAAATTAATTGATTTTTTTTTACTAAATATTGTCCTACAGAATACATTAAGTTTCTATACATTTTAATAGAAAATGTAAATAAATAATGTTAGTAAATTACTTACTTATATTATACTAAATTAACAATTATTTATAGATTTAAAAATTTATTTGATGGTAATGTTATTTAAAAATAAATTGGATTACAAACTCTGACTTGTCCATTATTATTAAGTTAATAGATGGAAAAGTTTGATCAAATTGCTGCTAAAATATAATTAAGTTTAATATTAAATTAATCTGGGTAAATCTAATTAAATAGAATCAGTGTTGCTATGTAATATGTGATCTTAACTCATGATTCAAACAGCTGAAGATTTTAGGATTGATTAACAGAATCACACCACAATAGCAAAAACATATAAACTCCCATTGTTAACACCCAAATAGTGAACAAAAGTAAATTCATTTTTGTCTACATCTGAATATCCTATATCTAAATATTTGATCCTCCATAAACTCTAAGACTCAATGAGAATGCAATATAAAAACTTTCAATATCTTCAATAGTTTTTCAAGCAGTAAAATCATATCTACACACAACAATAGTCATAAAATGGTATTTCTAGAGGTTATAAACAGTTATAAAACACAAATTTATAGTAATAAATATGATGAAACAAAATTATTATTTATATAGAAGAGTTTCCTTACACCAATGAAAGAAAACAACCAAACTTTAAGCCAAGCTTTTCAATAATCATGTGACATAATTATTATTTCTCTAGAAATCAGATGATTACTACTTATCCAGTTGAGGGTAAGTCTTATATTGTCAAAATATCTGGAGATTTACTTTAATTTTGTATTCTTAAACATGATTCCTTCCCAAAATAAAACATGATTTATAAAATATTTTTTGCCTATCAAAATATTTACCACATAAAAAAAAATATTTCTGTCAGCTTTTTAATTCTCATTAAAAATATACTATTCAATTGTTAATGAGATTTGAAAACATTAATATTTGGCTGATAATGAGATTTTAAAATCATTTACCTTCTTGTTTTATTTTCGAGATAAAGAATTTTAATCTTAATCTAAACATCTGATATCTTGGTAAGTTATAACAATGATATTAAGGTGTTTATTATTTCAATATCATCTGTTAAACAAAGAATACTTGCAAAAATGTCCACATAATGATAGTAATTGAACTTCTGTATAATTGAAAAAAGAGAAGCTCTGAGAAAAGTATTTGTTATTGTGCTGAAACATCAACTATCTAGCTATTATATTTTTATTACATGGAAACTCCAGAAAATAATACTATGAATTTATTTATCAATGATAATATTAGAATGATAATATTTTTCAGCTATTGCTGGCTACAATAGTAACAGTAGTCACACAAGAATCAAACCAAGATCCTTAAATTCTTGAATACTGAATTTTCAGGCAATAATGATAATTAACTGAGCATTACCTTAAAATTCAATATTCAAGAATCTAAGAGTCCAGATAGATTCCCATGCTAGTACTGTCACTGGGCAAGCCACTAACACCTGCAAAAGAGAGAAAAATAATACTTCTTAAAATGCCCTGCATAGTTAAATTTGTTTACAGACATTCAATATTTAATACTAAATGATGAAAATAATCCAATATATAAACACAACTAATTTAAATTATGTTTGCATGATTGAATAATAATAATAATAATAATAATAATAATAATAATAATAATAACAATAATAATAATAATAATAATAATAATAATAATAATAATAATAATAATAATAATAATAATAATAATAATAATAATAATAATAATAATAATAATAATAATAATAATAATAATAATAATAACAACAACAACAACAACAACAAAAACAATATATTTACTCACAAAAATATTTGCAAAGTTTGTAAATATTCATTTATATTATCAATATGTCAAGTTATTACAAATTGGTATTTATATTTTTAAATAAACCTAGTATTATATTTATTTGTAAAAAAATATTTCTAAAGTTTCATGTATATTATTAATATGTGCAAATTATATAAAATGTACATTTATATATTTATTAACTTTGTTTAATAATGTTAATTCAATGTTAAACACTATTTTAAAAAGTGAAAAAAAAACTGGAACTAATTAAAGATAAATATAAAGTTTGATTAAAACTAAATTTAATTGAACAAAATATACTTACGATTTAATTAAAGAATTAAGAAAAAATAATAGATTCATGGTTAATTATTACCAAAAGAAAACAGAATCAAAAATAAGAAATAAAATAAGGTAACATTTTTGGAAAAGTTGGTCCTCGAGAAAAAACTGTACAAAGAAAGAAAAAAAGGATAAACAATAATCCCTATGGATGCAAAAATGCATATCACCAGCATCATATAGCTTGAAAACATTTCAACTCTAGATTTGAAAGCATTGTACATTATCTAAAAGGACCACTGCTATTATATTTATTACTATTGACACAAAAACAACTAGAATGTTGAAATTCTGTGAAGGAAAAATACTACTCAAAGCCTAAATCGTTTAGTCCTACTAACATTTAAAAAAAATTCTAGAAGTCTAGAGATGGAAGACACTCTACTTGCATCGTCTGCATATTTCAGTGACAGATTATTAAAATTAATAAAATCTAATCAGCATCAACTGATAAAGACTGATTTAATATCACACCTCAAACATTAGGTTTTAAACCAGTGGTAAGTTATTAAATTGTTTTAAAAAGTCACAGTAAGACTTTTTTTATATTTATATGCTTTCAAATAGTAGTTTTCTTTTAAATGTAAACTTCATCCATAACATTTTAGTGCATATACTTTTGAATATAACACTGTTTTTTTTGACTATTGATGGATTTTTATTAGTGTAGTATAATATATGCATTTAATTTTGACATTTATAATTAATTTTTGATATTCTTTCTTTTTATTATTGATTTATTAATTCAGCCATCAGTAAATCATGTCTATAAGCAATTCCAACTTCAATTGTAACTGTGTAAAATAAATATATATATTTTTAAATTGCTTAGTTTGGGTGAGTTTCTTCTTTTAATAGTCTTATCTCCAATGAGTATCTAGCAATTCCCCAATGCATACTAAATGTTCATGCTTTGAGCTTAATAAATTTGGGTTATTATCAAACAAACTGCAATTATGTATGCAGAGGGTCATACCTTCTTAGATCAATTTTTAGAAGAATTCAGGGTCTTAAATTAAGACTAATGAAGTTTACACCTTATGTATTCAAATAAACATGTGTGAATGGATATTAAATGAAACCCCCTCAGGTCATATTTGATTTATGATGTCTAGAAAATATAACCAATATTTTATATAACTAAAGATATAAGGAACCACAAAGTTTGATTGTCATCATTATCAATATTCATTTTAATAATCTTTAATTAATTGAGTTGCAAGTGTCAACTAATATTTGATAAACTGACAAAATACTTATTTTAAAGTAATTGGGTTATAACCAGAAATGTTGTCTGTGTTTTGTTGTATATATATTTATGAGTCACTAGTATTGGTATTACCATTATTAAGATGAATACCATTACAATATATATATATATATATATTATAATATATTTATATATATATACATATATATATATATATATATATATATATATATATATATATATATATTGTAGATATATATATAGTATTCAATTATTTAAAAAAAAAATTTTTTTTCTTTTATACATACAGAGATTTATATGTATAGATTTATTATTATGAATAAGCAGTTTTGTGATTTATTATATAATTTTTTTTTATTAAATAATATGTGTTAAATTTATTTAACTTTCATTTTGTTAAAATAGAGTAAATCAGAAAAGTGTAAAATAAGGCAATTAAGATTGTTAGATTAGGAGATAAAAAATGTACACGTGTGAAAGAATGAATACATCTGTACAAACACAAAGATGCTTTTACACGTATTCCTGATGGCTATAGATTCCAGGTTTGTTGTTATCTGTGTCTTAAGATTATTTTTACAAAAGAGGTGCTTTGATGTAGATAACGATAGCGATCAATTTTAAGTCTTTATTGATTGTGACCGACGTCAAACTTGTGAAGCTTTGATTTTTTTTTAAGATAAAGATTTCCAGATGTTTTTTTTTCTTTGGTTGAAATTCGCGATATAAATGATTGAAACAATTTTTTTAATCAGTTAGTCTTAAATTTTTTTAGAGAGATGATGAGTTAGTCATTAATTTTTTTAGAGAGAGAGTCACTCAGATTATTATTATTATTTTGAGACTCAACTCAGTCGGTCCTTCCTTGTTATTATTCTTAAGCAGAAATGTAAGCTCTGATTTTTTTTTTTAAAAGAGAGTGAACGCTTTAATTTTTTTTTTCTCACTCTTTGAAAGTTGAAAAAAAAAGAGCAAATGAAATGTGCGTTTATATAAAGCAATTTCCAGCAATATTAAAGAAGAGGAGAGAAATGGAACAAGATTGAATTTATTAGAAGTTAGTAATAATTATATAAAAATGATATTAACATATTTGGTTATGCATAATACTATGCCTCTGCATTGCTAAACCATTTTTTTCTGCTTCCTGGTTAATACAGAATGAGTCAAAATCGCTGATCTGTCTATGAAGTCATGTATCCAGTAATAACCAACAAAATGATAGATTTTGAAGCCAACCACACAAGCTATATGGAATGCTTTGTTTCTAGTTCCTGGCTTATTAAAAGCTCATTACCTTCGAATGAATGGAGAAGAGGAAATAGGAGGAAAAGAAAATTTATAACAGCCATGTAGAACCAAGTTTGAAGCCATAAATCAAATTTTTGTTGATTTACCTCAATCATCTAAAGTGTCAACAGCAATTATTTTTTTTAAAGGAGAGAGACAAGCAAATCCACCGGTACCTACTTATTCAAAGTACTTATAATAACTTTTTTTTAAATGGTAGAAGGAAGCCAATCAACAGTGAATAATAATGGAATTGAAGAAACAAGCAAGTCAATTGATTCAGCATTATCTTAAAAGTATCTGCAATAACTTTCTTTTTTGTTGTTGTTGTTGTTGGTGAGCAAAGAAAAGCAGTCTGAAAATTCAAACTCAGGACATTAATAAGAAGTAAAAAGTAGACGGGTAAATATGAACTTTCTTTAACCGATTTTATTCTTTTACTTATTAAAAGTAAACCTTAATTTACTGGTCAAAGCAATTTTCTTTTTTGATACAGAAACATTAAAGACTTGTTTATCTATAGTTATTTGCAATATCTCACAACATAGCACAAACATAGTTTAAATCTTTAAACTTAAATTTTTCATTATTTTTTTTTTGTTTTTTTTTATTATATATTGTAATGTTGAAATGTTTTTTTTTAATTGTTCTTCAGTTGTTAATGATAATGAGCAACCTATAGATATATGCATTTATAATGTTTTTTATTTTTATTTTATCTTGTTGCATATTAAAAATTAATATATGTATTTTATTTTCTTTCGCTATAAGGTTGCAAAAGAAAAAGATATTTTTATATATGTAATTTATGGGTATACATTTTAAACATATATGTTAACATTACCGAATGCGTGAATGTGTAACTGCTTATCCAAACACATCAAAGAATAGGTTATATATGATTAGTTTAAAATGGTAAATTGAAAAGTAGGGCATTACATTTGAATGGAAATGAAATAACATATACAAGTTTCACCTGAAATTTATTTTATGATATGATGAGTAAGAAAAGTCTTAAATAAGCATTTATAGAATATGTATTTTTTTTTTCTAATATTGATTTAAGTCAGCTTATTTTGAGATATCAAGAAAAATGACAAACCTATATATTAAGTTTATTTGCTTATACTTATATAAATTTTTATATTAATAAGCCATTTATTTAATTGTCGATTTGACTTTAAAGAAGGAAAGAAAGAGTAGTAGTGTTAATAAAATATAATTATATATCTTAATTGGTTTCCGAGTTATTATTAAGAATATTGTGTTTTTTTTTTTGTCTTAATTCTATCATTTTAATTCATCATCATTGCTCGCAGTTATTAAGTATTACCATTCGTATATATTGAGCAATCACTTGCAAATATTAAGCGTCCGCAAAATAATAGGTAAACTAGAATGTTGATATTTAAGTATTTAAGGATTATGCTTGAGAATAACCAAATTTTGATAATTATAGTTCAACATAGAAAGCTAAAATTGTGTTGTGTCCATGAATTTAGATCATCCTCATCAAAGATGGATATCATGTTATTAGTTAAAAATGTTTCAAATAATACTATATAAAAGTTATGATCGCCATCAATCATCATTAATAAATTATAATCATTAAATTTAATGTTTAGCGTAATGAATATATTTTAGTAAATAGGGGTTTATAGAAAATTGAATATTATGCAAAGAGATTCATGATGATCAATCATCACCATTAGTATTATTAAATCCCAGTATGAAATAGGATAATTTTAATAGATGCCTATAAGTTTATAAAGATGAATTTATTGTTGTGAGTTTATTGATAAGCCATGGCTGGTATCATCATCACTATTATAATCATTATTATGATATCACTATTATTATCATTATTATGATATTATTATCATCATCATCATTATTACCTTTATTGTGATAAATAATCTAGTTAAATGGCCATCAATATC
Source organism: Epiperipatus broadwayi (assembly GCA_028023455.1). Lineage (NCBI taxonomy): Eukaryota > Metazoa > Onychophora > Udeonychophora > Euonychophora > Peripatidae > Epiperipatus > Epiperipatus broadwayi. Next base: position 3,712,175 of record JAQFVV010006321.1, on the reverse strand, counting down.
AATAATGGTCTTCACATGCTTGTTTGGAAGCCATTAATAGGATTATACATGTCTGTTCATCAATATACGCTAATGAGCTAGCAATGTCTATAAGAATCTTTGATCTATAGTATAAACTTTGGTAATATTGGGATCTTGTAATTTTATCAATATAGATAAAATGTAAGAATGTCATTTTTGTTCAATAGTCATCCAAGTCATGTGTAATAAATATGTACTGAATGAGTTTGAACTCAAGTACACTATAAATAGATACTTATCTAGATTGAAAACAATCTAGTGGCGCTCATGGGAAAACACATGTACTTAGCTAAACTGAATAAAGAGTGATATCATCCCTTTCCAACTTCATAATATTAGTTTTATAAAATATATTTTTTTATAAGTTGTCATGAATAGCACCCGTGTGTGCATATGACCATGAATGGTCTTATATATTTGGAAAGAAGAATAGGAAGGATTCTTTGTTAGAAGAACCTAGTATTGGAGATAAGCATAAGGCACTCCAGGAATCTCACAGTGGGTACTTTTATTCAGTTGCTATATTTAATATTATTTTTATTAGATGACAATGGCCAGTATGTTTTATTGTTCAAATGACTGCCCCAATATATAAATAAATACCAAGAATCTTTAATGCTGATATTTTCAAGTGGCACAGTGATTCTATAATTTCTTTATCTATGCTATGATGAATTAATATAGTTACAAATGGTACAGATTGGATAGGCATATATCTAATAATTAATAATTTCCCCTATCTAAATATTTATTATGGTTACAAATGTGACATATTAAAATAGTTACAAATTATAGTTACAAATACATATCTTTTATATTAATTTAATAATTACAAATACATATTATATTAATTTATAAATATTGTTACAAATGGCGCACCAACTAGGGCTCGAAATAAGCCAAATAATGGCTTGAAATACCCCACATACATGAGAGATGGGTAGTATATAATGATGACAGATGTATAGTTTAAAAAAAAAAAAAGAATATTTTTTTTTCTGTGCAATTTTTTTTATTATTAGTGTATACAAATATTTTGGCCTGATGTTTAGATGATGATGATTACTGTTATTGCATTTTTGATGATGATAAATGAATACAGTCATTATAGAGCTTAGTTTCAATTTTTAAAATATAATGATATCACAACTTATAATGTGTTAAAGTTAATAACACTGTTTTTTTTTATATATTTTGCTTATCAATTAAATAAGCATAGAAATATTAATAGCCTTGAAGTGTGGAATAATAATTTTGTTCATATTTGAAAAGTTTGTGTTATAGAAAATTTATGATTTTGGAGGTTGGATTGGATATTTGATTGTTGGAGTTTGGTTGGTTGTGTTACGGTTGTGATGATGGATGGAGAATTTTTGTCATTGCCTTGAGAATGTGATGTATTCATGCCACTGGTGATTGATTTATCTCATTCACTGCTCCAACCCAGATTATAATATCAGTTGTTTTATCATGAAGCAGTTAACAGTAGGCCTGCCATGATTTCGCCTCTAAGACTCCAGAGAGAGCAAGGCATAATTTTTCTGATACATAATATTTCGCCTCTAAGACTCCAGAGAGAGCAAGGCAGTATTTTGTTTTACTGATATATAATTGTTGCCTCTAAGACTTTAAAAATAAGCAAGGCAGTATTTGACGAATTAAAGCCCCTAAGACTTGGAAGTAAGCAGGGCAATGCAACAATGTTTGCAATAAACTATTATGGGTTGTAGTAGCTTAGAGTGATTGAATTGGGGTGATCATCTGAGTGTTCATGGAGCATTGTGTGCTTTAAGTGCAGTGATTGAATTCTTTTGTCTATCTCATGATTGTGAATTGCTAATCATTCTTTTGGCTGTCAATATCTGTCAGATCTCTAGAAGGATAGATGAGTATATAAATGACTTGAGACATGAACTCTGTTATAAATCTAGCACATATGTTATATAAGTAATTTTTCTTTTTTGCTTAGTGTATTAAAAAGGGCATAGAGAGAGTTAAGTTTTATAAAAGCATGAAAAACTAGATAAATGATGGCATAAAAAGGACACACTAATACAGAGATAGCTTTTTCTTAAATAAATGTTTTAAATAGTACTATGACCTCATACTTTATCAATCATATATAGGTAAAGGAAAAAGAGTGATGATGGAGGTTAAGTTAATTAAAGGCACTAAAGATATAGATAGATTGATGGGGAGAATTATGGCTGAGAAAGAGTGGTTGAAAATTTTAAGGTATATGAGGATAGATAAAGGTGTTTGACTCTGGATGTATAGGAAATCAGGGAGCAGAACAATAAATCAGAACAGAATAAATCAGAATATACTAAATCAAACAGAAATAAGTAATATAAATATTTTATAAATTTATGATGGAGCAAGAAAAGGAATTAACTATTGAGGGAATGGAAGTAGAGAAGCAAGGCCCTCCAGAGTGGTTGCAAATTATGATGGCACAATTGAAGGAAATGAATGAGGGCATGAACCAAATGAAACAAGAAATAAATCAGAAATTTGATAATAAATTTGATCAACAATCACAAGAGATGAAGGAAATGAAAGAGGGCATGAACCAAATGAATCAGAAATTTGATCTACAATCTCAAAGATTTGATACTAAACTAGATCAACAATCACAAGAGATGAAGGAAATAAAACAAGAGATAAATCAGAAATTTGATGAACAATCTCAAAGGCTAGATAATAAACTAGACCAACAAGCTCAGGAAATGAAGCTAGATATAGGTCAACAATCTAAAAAAATTGAGAATATTGAAATAGAATTAAAAAACAAATGGCAAGAGTTTGATGACAGATGTGACATAAGATATAAGGAACTTGCCGATAAATTTACAACAAGTCAAGAAAGTTGGGAGAAAAGTTTTAGTGTTGTAAAGGAAGAGTTGGTAGCTGTACAAGAAGGATATCAGAAAATGATCAACAAAAATAAAAGCCTTAAAATAGCTCAGAATAATTTCAAAGAAAGTGTAAGCAGTGAGATTAATACTTTAAAATTAGAGGTAGCTGCTGTACAGAAACAGTTAAAAGTAGAATATAAAGATCTGGGAAAAAAGCAAGGTAAATCAGATCATGAGCTAAAGAAAGTACAGAAAGAGGTACAGAGTATAGGGGAGCAAATGACAGGGACCACAAGAGAAGAAATAGAAAGTTTAAAACAAAGTGTAATAGAATTAGAAGTCAATAGCCATAAGGATCAAGTTGACTTTAATGAAAAGCTGGAAAATCAGCAGAGAATGGTAGTGGAGGAAGTCAAAGAATACCTGCGTTGCCAGGAAAAAGACCTAAACCATCAATTATTGATAATGATGGAAGACAAACTCACAGAAATAAAAGAAATGCAAGTTAAGGCAACCTCAAGTAGTGGGTCATATAGAATACCACAAAGTTTAGGGCCCGAGATATACGAGAATAATCCTATAGGAATAGAAAGTGGGCAGATAATAGAAAAGGGTCCCAGAAGGACAGAGGAAGAGGAAGATAGTTTAATAAATGAGGGAAGAAGTAGCAACATAGCTAAATATATACAAGTGAAAGTTTTTAGGGGTGAATATGGAGAAAATCCCATAGAATATTTGAATGGTCTCGATGAACTGTTTTCTTTGAGTCGACTAAATGACCGAGAAAAATTAGCAGTCGCGAGCAACCACCTTCATGCCTCAGCAAAAAGTTGGTGGCGTGCACTCTTTTATAGACCCGAAACATATGGGGACTTTAAGAGTATGCTACTTCAGACATTCTGGAGCGAAGAGAAACAGGATAGTCTTAAGTACAAAATTAGTCAGCAAAAATATACCCCTAGAGAAGGAACTTATACTCAGTTCTTCCATAGTCAGGCTGCTACTTTAAAAATGCTTACAGCATGTCCCTTATCTGAGCCCCAAATCATTAGGATAACCAGAAGGAACTTCCCAAAACAGGTAGAGCAGGCCCTAATAGCTGCTGATGTATACTCCCTAGAGAGAGTGGCAGATATGTTAGATGCCCTAGGAGCCACAGAAAATATGGCCGAAGGTTATCCTAGGAGGAAGGAGAACTATAATTATAAAGTCTCCAGTGTGAGAGTTGGAAACAATCAGCTAGGCAGACACTTTCCAACAAAACCCAGTAAACCACACATAGGTAGGCCTGGGAATAATTCCCATCAGCAAATGCAAAGTAGACCCATGATTAATAGAAATAGAAGTCCAGTAGCCAGTTGCTCAGGAATTGGTAATAATGCTCCACATAAGGTGCAGCAAAAGTCTATAAAGATAATGACTAAGGCTAACCCAACAAACTAAAACGGGCCTCGACGGAATGTTCCCTGCTGCGGGAGCCCATTGCTAACTTGGGGAACAAGGACAATATTTTAACAATGAATTTAGGTTGGGACACAGGTGATGATCTGGACAGTGAACCTTTGCCAGCATGTTATACTTTAGGTGGCTGTCCAGAGATCAAACTGGTCATTTTAGGAATAGAAACCAAGGCATTAGTGGACACAGGGAGCCAGGTGTCAATAATCTCTGAGGCACTGTATCATAAAATGCTAAGGGAGGATGAGGAAATTCCCAAATTTCCTATGAAGCAAACTGCTATTATATTAGCTAATGGCAAAAAGGCCAAGCTATTTACCCAGCAAGTATGGCTTACCCTACAAATAGGATCTCACTCATATGAACATGCCTTCTTGATCATGCAAGGCCTTATATATGAAGTTATATTAGGATCCGATTTTTTAAATAGGCATGGGAGTGTGATCGATTTTTATAACAAGCACATAAGATGTCAGAGTGGAGATGAAGTCCTGGAAGGAGTAATACCATTTTATCAAGCCAGCATTGCTACAATCCAAGAGGCTTCCACTCAGCAGGATGTGAGACATAAATTAAAAGGAATTGAGAGTATAGACCCTGATTTGGGAGGGAAAATGTTTCACCTTCTTTGTAAGTTCATGGAAGTGTTTTCCAGAAAACCTGGCATTATTAAGGGGTATGTGCATCGGATCCGATTAATGAATTCGGAACCGTATCAATGTAAAATATACCCCATCCCCTACCAATACAGGGCTGAAGTCAATGCCCAAGTTAGAAAAATGGTGGAATGGAATGTCATAAAAAAATGTCCATCTGCATATAACAACCCTTTGGTTATTGTCCGAAAGAAGGATAGCACTGTCAGAGTATGCTTAGATGCAAGGTTTTTAAACCGATTAACCATCCCAGAAAGGGACGTCCCTCCCACTATACAAGAGTTGCTAATCCGATTCAGAGGTAAAACTATTTTCAGTACCTTTGATCTGACTGCCAGTTATTGGCAAATCTATCTGCACCCAGAGGATCAAAAGTATACTGCATTTAGACATGAGGGTCATTCATATGTGTTTGAAAGGATGCCCTTTGGTCTGATAAATAGTAGCGCAGGCTTGATCCGATGCCTAGATAGAGTACTATCAGAAGAAGTTAAAAATGTCATCACAACATATGTTGATGATATAGTCATTGCCTCAAGCAATGCAGCAGAACATCTCCAACATCTGAATACCTTTTTAACTGAATGTAAGGAGAAAAATATAAAAATAAATCTATCCAAGAGCACTATTGCTGTACAAGAAATACCATTTCTAGGACATCTGGTGGGAGTGGATGGAATAAAACCAAACCCCGATAAAATAAGTGCAATCTGGAACTTTCCACAGCCAGAAAATAAAAAGCAGCTAAGATCCTTCTTTGGTGTCTGCAATTTTTACCATCGCTTTTATAAAAATTTTGCCTATGACACCATTTATCTATCCCAATTACTAAGAAAGGACACTAGATGGAAATGGACAGAGCAACATTCCACAGAAATGAACCTCATTAAAACTAAATTCCTTGAACAAATCATATTAGGATATCCTAACTTTGAAGCTACCTTTTATATACAAACTGATAGCAGTGGATATGGGCTGGGGGTGATCTTATTCTAATTGGAATAAGATCACAGACCACAGGTACTTTGCTTTCTTATTCGTCTTCTGAGAGGGCCTGAATTACATTATACTACAACTGAAAAAGAAGCATTAGCAGTGGTTTGGGCCTTTCAGAAACTTAAGCAGTACCTGGTGGGATCCCACATTGTCGTAATAACGGATCACAGGAGCCTAGAGTTCCTGAATAGGAGCTATTTAAACAATGAAAGGCTGATCCGATGGAGCCTATTCCTGCAACAATTCAACTACCAAATTCAATATTGTAAAGGCAAAGAAAATGTGGTTGCAGATATTCTCAGTAGAAATCCTGTGAGAATCCAACCACAACATGTAAATCTAGACCAGGCATATATAGCAGCCATAACCCTTGTTGTTGATGATTCTGTGGAAAAAGAATTGAGTCAATTACCCCAGTTACAAAGCCAAGATCCTAAATTACAGCCAATAATGGCCTATTTGTCTAAAAAAATTAAAGGGGATGCAGTTAATAAAATGATAACAAATAAATCCATCATTAGATATTGTATAAAACAGGATTTATTGCATTACCAAACAGTTGAACATCAGGAGACTTCATGGAGAATATACATCCCCACAAGTATTAGGGGAAAATTAATCTATTATGTTCACTGCTTGTATGGGCATTATGGACCTAGAAAAGTGGAATATGTTATTAAGAGACTATTCTACTGGCCCAATATGTATGCCTCAATACTACAACGTCTTAAGTATTGTGAAATTTGTTTAAAATCCAAGTATACTAGTCGCTCATATGCGGGGATCTTGCAACCCATTATTCCTAATGAGCCAAATGATCTATTGGCTATAGATTTTTATGGGCCATTGCCACCGTATAGGAGATTTAAGTATATCTTGGTTACTTATGATGTCTTCTCGAAATTTGTTGCTGCATATCCTGTCTACAAAGCCAATGCACGAGGGGCAATTAAAAATTTAGAAAGTTCACAATTTACCTTAGTGGGAAAACCAAGAACTATTCTAACAGACCATGCCACCTCTTTTCTCTCCAAGGAGTGGAACCGATGGTTACAGCACCAAGGGATTAAACATGTCCTAAGTTCCATTCGTAACCCCCAATCTAACCCCTGTGAAAGAGTCATGAGGGAGTTAGGGAGATTGCTAAGGGTTTACTTGGAGGGCCATCATAAGAGTTGGGTTAAACAATTAGGCAAAGTGGTTGGGTATATTAATATCACCCAAAATGAATCCACAAAATTTGCCCCAACTCACCTACATTATGGAAAGAGAGAACCAAACCTTATAAAGACTCCACTGCCCAGCATAAAGGAGGAAGAAATCAGTAGAGAGACCCTAGTGGAAAGAGCAAGGAATGGCTAAGAAACGGATTGCTAAAGGTCCAAAGAAACCCACTCAGTTCAAAGTAGGCGATCATGTCCTTGTTAAAACTCCTCATGTTAGCGACCTGCAGAAGCATACATTCAAAAAGTTCTATAATATATATGAAGGGCCATTCATGCTCAAGGAAAGAAAAGGGGAAAATGCATTTGTACTAGAATCGTCAGAAGGAGTAAAAGGCACATATAATGTACGTAGCCTAAAACCAATGGCACTCATGACCTAAGCAATTTTTTTATATTCAAAATTTTTTTTTTGTTTGGGGGTGAGGCAAATGTAGATATATATATAGTATTCAATTATTTTTAAAAAAATTTTTTTTTCTTTTATACATACAGAGATTTATATGTATAGATTTATTATTATGAATAAGCAGTTTTGTGATTTATTATATAATTTTTTTTATTAAATAATATGTGTTAAATTTATTTAACTTTCATTTTGTTAAAATAGAGTAAATCAGAAAAGTGTAAAATAAGGCAATTAAGATTGTTAGATTAGGAGATAAAAAATGTACACGTGTGAAAGAATGAATACATCTGTACAAACACAAAGATGCTTTTACACGTATTCCTGATGGCTATAGATTCCAGGTTTGTTGTTATCTGTGTCTTAAGATTATTTTTACAAAAGAGGTGCTTTGATGTAGATAACGATAGCGATCAATTTTAAGTCTTTATTGATTGTGACTGACGTCAAACTTGTGAAGCTTTGATTTTTTTTTAAGATAAAGATTTCCAGATGTTTTTTTTTTTCTTTGGTTGAAATTCGCGATATAAATGATTGAAACAATTTTTTTAATCAGTTAGTCTTAAATTTTTTTAGAGAGATGATGAGTTAGTCATTAATTTTTTTAGAGAGAGAGTCACTCAGATTATTATTATTATTTTGAGACTCAACTCAGTCGGTCCTTCCTTGTTATTATTCTTAAGCAGAAATGTAAGCTCTGATTTTTTTTTTAAAAAAGAGTGAACGCTTTAATTTTTTTTTCTCACTCTTTGAAAGTTGAAAAAAAAAGAGCAAATGAAATGTGCATTTATATAAAGCAATTTCCAGCAATATTAAAGAAGAGGAGAGAAATGGAACAAGATTGAATTTATTAGAAGTTAGTAATAATTATATAAAAATGATATTAACATATTTGGTTATGCATAATACTATGCCTCTGCATTGCTAAACCATCTTTTTCTGCTTCCTGGTTAATACAGAATGAGTCAAAATCGCTGATCTGTCTATGAAGTCATGTATCCAGTAATAACCAACAAAATGATAGATTTTGAAGCCAACCACACAAGCTATATGGAATGCTTTGTTTCTAGTTCCTGGCTTATTAAAAGCTCATTACCTTCGAATGAATGGAGAAGAGGAAATAGGAGGAAAAGAAAATTTATAACAGCCATGTAGAACCAAGTTTGAAGCCATAAATCAAATTTTTGTTGATTTACCTCAATCATCTAAAGTGTCAACAGCAATTATTTTTTTTAAAGGAGAGAGACAAGCAAATCCACCGGTACCTACTTATTCAAAGTACTTATAATAACTTTTTTTTAAATGGTAGAAGGAAGCCAATCAACAGTGAATAATAATGGAATTGAAGAAACAAGCAAGTCAATTGATTCAGCATTATCTTAAAAGTATCTGCAATAACTTTCTTTTTTGTTGTTGTTGTTGTTGTTGGTGAGCAAAGAAAAGCAGTCTGAAAATTCAAACTCAGGACATTAATAAGAAGTAAAAAGTAGACGGGTAAATATGAACTTTCTTTAACCGATTTTATTCTTTTACTTATTAAAAGTAAACCTTAATTTACTGGTCAAAGCAATTTTCTTTTTTGATACAGAAACATTAAAGACTTGTTTATCTATAGTTATTTGCAATATCTCACAACATAGCACAAACATAGTTTAAATCTTTAAACTTAAATTTTTCATTATTTTTTTTTTTTTTTTTTTTTTATTATATATTGTAATGTTGAAATGTTTTTTTTTAATTGTTCTTCAGTTGTTAATGATAATGAGCAACCTATAGATATATGCATTTATAATGTTTTTTTATTTTTATTTTATCTTGTTGCATATTAAAAATTAATATATGTATTTTATTTTCTTTCGCTATAAGGTTGCAAAAGAAAAAGATATTTTTATATATGTAATTTATTGGTATACATTTTAAACATATATGTTAACTTTACCGAATGCATGAATGTGTAACTGCTTATCCAAACACATCAAAGAATAGGTTATATATGATTAGTTTAAAATGGTAAATTGAAAAGTAGGGCATTACATTTGAATGGAAATGAAATAACATATACAAGTTTCACCTGAAATTTATTTTATGATATGATGAGTAAGAAAAGTCTTAAATAAGCATTTATAGAATATGTATTTTTTTTTTCTAATATTGATTTAAGTCAGCTTATTTTGAGATATCAAGAAAAATGACAAACCTATATATTAAGTTTATTTGCTTATACTTATATAAATTTTTATATTAATAAGCCATTTATTTAATTGTCGATTTGACTTTAAAGAAGGAAAGAAAGAGTAGTAGTGTTAATAAAATATAATTATATATCTTAATTGGTTTCCGAGTTATTATTAAGAATATTGTGTTTTTTTTTTGTTGTCTTAATTCTATCATTTTAATTCATCATCATTGCTCGCAGTTCTTAAGTATTACCATTCGTATATATTGAGCAATCACTTGCAAATATTAAGCGTCCGCAAAATAATAGTTAAACTAGAATGTTGATATTTAAGTATTTAAGGATTATGCTTGAGAATAACCAAATTTTGATAATTATAGTTCAACATAGAAAGCTAAAATTGTGTTGTGTCCATGAATTTAGATCATCCTCATCAAAGATGGATATCATGTTATTAGTTAAAAATGTTTCAAATAATACTATATAAAAGTTATGATCGCCATCAATCATCATTAATAAATTATAATCATTAAATTTAATGTTTAGAGTAATGAATATATTTTAGTAAATAGGGGTTTATAGAAAATTGAATATTATGCAAAGAGATTCATGATGATCAATCATCACCATTAGTATTATTAAATCCCAGTATGAAATAGGATAATTTTAATAGATGCCTATAAGTTTATAAAGATGAATTTATTGTTGTGAGTTTATTGATAAGCCATGGCTGGTATCATCATCACTATTATAATCATTATTATGATATCACTATTATTATCATTATTATGATATTATTATCATCATCATCATTATTACCTTTATTGTGATAAATAATCTAGTTAAATGGCCATCAATATCAATAATGGTCTTCACATGCTTGTTTGGAAGCCATTAATAGGATTATACATGTCTGTTCATCAATATACGCTAATGAGCTAGCAATGTCTATAAGAATCTTTGATCTATAGTATAAACTTTGGTAATATTGGGATCTTGTAATTTTATCAATATAGATAAAATGTAAGAATGTCATTTTTGTTCAATAGTCATCCAAGTCATGTGTAATAAATATGTACTGAATGAGTTTGAACTCAAGTACACTATAAATAGATACTTATCTAGATTGAAAACAATCTAGTGGCGCTCATGGGAAAACACATGTACTTAGCTAAACTGAATAAAGAGTGATATCATCCCTTTCCAACTTCATAATATTAGTTTTATAAAATATATTTTTTTATAAGTTGTCATGAATAGCACCCGTGTGTGCATATGACCATGAATGGTCTTATATATTTGGAAAGAAGAATAGGAAGGATTCTTTGTTAGAAGAACCTAGTATTGGAGATAAGCATAAGGCACTCCAGGAATCTCACAGTGGGTACTTTTATTCAGTTGCTATATTTAATATTATTTTTATTAGATGACAATGGCCAGTATGTTTTATTGTTCAAATGACTGCCCCAATATATAAATAAATACCAAGAATCTTTAATGCTGATATTTTCAAGTGGCACAGTGATTCTATAATTTCTTTATCTATGCTATGATGAATTAATATAGTTACAAATGGTACAGATTGGATAGGCATATATCTAATAATTAATAATTTCCCCTATCTAAATATTTATTATGGTTACAAATGTGACATATTAAAATAGTTACAAATTATAGTTACAAATACATATCTTTTATATTAATTTAATAATTACAAATACATATTATATTAATTTATAAATATTGTTACAATATATATATATATATATATATATATATATATATATATATATATATATATATATATATATATATATGATCACTAGATGGAGCTTTACCAATAGATCTAAACAATCTTTGTTTACATAAATGCCGAAAAAGAGATAGAATTTAAAATCTCTATCGGATAACGATAGAGATTTTGAATTCTCTTTCTTTGACGCACTTATGTAAACAAAGCTTGTTTAGAGCTATTGGTAAAGCAAGCTTAAAAACAAGTTACGAAATTTATAACTTGCTTTAATTATATATATAGATATATTGTAATATTCAATGTTATTTACTAAGTGCAGAGATCATATGCAATTAAAAAGAAAGGATTTCTACCTTTAATGTATGTGCTGTACTGATCTTATATTAGCTCAACGATGTCATGTTGATTACTGAGGATATTCTCATACCCAAGCACAAAGTAGAGATTTTTGAAAGAATAAGAGCTGCCATTTGAACCTTGAACTTACATTCTAATTATATATCATCATTGAGTTATTATAAGATATGTACAGCTTATATATTAAAGGTGAAAATTCTTTCTTTTTAGTTATTTATATATATATAATTTGATAAATGTTTTTACGCCCTTCCGTCTTTGACATCTATTTTAGATAAATACACTAATTATTATTATTATTATTATTAATTTATTAGCTAGATATTATCAATACCATATAATTAGTACTAATCATTTAAATAGTTAGATATTGACAAGTCATTCAAGAAAGATATAAACTTTAATGACAGACATAAATTAATATAAAAAAAATTTAATTAAATATGATTACTTGAAATCATTAAAAAGACATATTTTTTTATCATCTTTTTATAGTAATAATTAAAATTTCTATTGCGTTTTAAATTCTTAAAACATATTAATATAAATATATAAAATGGTAGATAATCAAAAAATGATGAATATATATATGTAACAAAGTGTGACCTGGTCAAACTGAAAAATATTACTTCAGCAGGAAATATGTTTTTTTTTTAGAATTTTTTTTCTTTTCAGATATCATTACTCACATGTCTGTAGGAAATAAAAACTTTAAATTATCTTAATTTATATATACACACACTATATTTTAAGAGCCTATATCAATAACCATAACTAGAAACTCTGAAAAATTTGATTCGATTATCAAATAAAGTGAATATTAATGTTTATTAAGGTTATTGTGGTAAAAATAAGATTGGAAATGATTTTCATATTAGAGTAAATTATTAAATTTAAGCAAGATATATCCCATATTGATTTTATCAATTACAACATCACAAAAATATGCGTCTCATTTTTTTTTTTTTAAAAGTTCGGTTGATGTTTAAAAAAAAAACACACGCACATAAAAACAATTTTTGAAAAAAAAAAAAAAAATACAAGGATAAAAAGTCACTATTCTAACTTTAATAAAAGTATGAAAAATAATATTACTACAATAATAATTTTATTACGATAACTAAATGACCAATATTACATCTGATAAGGATAATAACTTTAATATTATATTAAATACGTGTGTGTGTGTGAATGCACGAATGTTTATGTTTTAAAATACAGTAAATGTGACAAATATGTGATCAAAAATGTTTAAGTAGATTTATTCTCAGTGTTAAATAAATGAGCTTAGTATTAAATAAAAATGAGCAATTTATAAAATAAATCATTTAGTTTCACATTTTAGTATTATAAATCATTTTATTTTTTAAATAAGTAATTGTATATTTTATTTTATTGTTTAATTATAAATTTATTTAAACGCACATTGATTACGTAAATAATATTCATTAAGGCTGTAGCCTCAAGCACATGTGTATAAAATGCGATAGTAGGGACCTCTACATTTTATACGCATGTGCTTGAGGCTACAGCCTTAATGAATATTATTTATTGTTTAATGTAATACATCAGTACTAGTATATTGTAAATATCGAACGTTAAAATGGAATTAGGAAGGATTTGAACACAACTTCTTCACTCCATCTTATATAACTGATACACATGACCAAATACATGAGGAAAAACCTTAAGGTCAACATGGGTATATCAACAATATTGATCTCAATATGCGTTTGAGCAGTCCATCATCAGATTTCCAATAATATGGATGGCTGAAGAGTTGGAGGGTGGAGAGGATTGAAGTCTATTAAAGTTTAAGGATTTTCTGTCTTACTATATACTGACCCCTGACTGTATATAAGTGTGGGAGTTGATGGTCTGAACCAAGTGATGAGTGTTGGTTCAGCATGAAATATGCATACTGGAGATTATTTAACCTTGAAGGAAATTTCAAAGTTTATATTCAAATCTCCATTAATTAATGTAATATGGTATTTTACTATTCAAAATATTATGAACTATCATTTTAAATCATTTTTTATCAAATATGCCACTTTAAACTCTTGCAATCTTTTCCTGCAACAAGAGAATATTCCCGAAAAAATCCAAATAGTGAAGTATTTTCAGTAAAGAAGTATAAGATCACTAATCACACGATAGAAACTTTATAAATACAACCACTGTCAAGATATGTTTAGTTTTCTTTAATATACAAGGTATTGAAAGATTCACTTCGATTTAAACTTAGATAGAATTAATCATTTTCTCATCCCTCATGGACCGCATGCCTGAATAAAAAACCAGCAAGAGATATTTGCTTATTAATGACAAACGTGTACTGAAAGTTATCCTAAATGGGAAAATAAAATTATTAACTATGTTTATCATTCAATAATGTATTTAAAAAAATGAAAGTTTAATACTTTAATTCAACTGTGAACTTTTAAAATTACTTAAGGAATGCTATAGTTTGTGATAATGCTGCAATTATTATTGGTCTCTTCTCTAAAGTCTAACATGCTTGATTTGAAGTATTCTTGCTACATCAATCTAAAATTTTTAGTGAACATATAAAATTCATGGGAATTTAGAAATTAAGTTAGTGTTTCATTTTATGTTTACAAAAACTACATAAAACTGTAAATGAATCTTATAGAACAGAATTCTAGTTGATGGATTAATGAATAGCTTGGATTAACATGTGCAAAAACGACATGAATTCTAGCTGAAGATTATAAAATTGATTTTTGAGATACAACAATGACTCTCTGCATGTTTCCTTGGTGAAAACTACTTAAGGCCTTGGATATATTATCAAACCTAATTCAACCTATGAATTAATAACTTAATTCAACCTATGAATTAATATTGTGTTAGATACTGTTGAGAATACTGTAGTCGGAAAGATACTGGATTTATATTCATTGGTATAATATTTTCATAAATATGCCTGCAGACATTATAATTTATAAAAACCATCCCTTAACAGAATTAATAGATATGTCAATACCTGATGAAATATGAATTGGTAATATATTGAATTCTTTAAAAAAAATAGTGATTTTTTGTGATAAAAGCTCATCCTTCAGACTTTAAAAAGTCAGTTTTCCTAATATCAGAGGTATTCCCTATGTGTATTTGTCCCTTTAAAGAACATTATTTGCTGTTTGTGTGCCTTTTCATTCACAATTATCAGTTTTTAGTGTATTTCATCATTATTTCACTGCATCTACTATCTGATTATCTACAATAGATTACCATATTCTTCCCCCTGTTTGATGGATAGGTTCACTGTTCTATGTACCATAGAGGGTTTTATTTCCTCCTAGACCCTTGATTTCATTTCCTCTCCAGTTCTCTTATCACTCAAAAACTTTTTTTACCAGTTTTTTTATGTATTGTTCCAATTATTTAGGTCATTAAAAACGATCTTCTTTTCTCACTCCCCCCCTCTGGGGTAGCAAAATGCCTTAATTTCTAATCAATTTTTGTATTAACCAACTATAATTAACATTAGCAATCTCTCCAGTGTGAAATTACTTCATTTTTTTTAAATCAAATTTTTTAGATTTCACTTCAATATTTTCTTTATATAATCTGTAACTCTTCCAAACAGTTTAAAGATGGTCACCGCCCCTAGCGGCAAAAATGTGCAAAACCATAATTCACAAAAACAAGAATCTTCAAAACTTCCAAAAATTGTAACTAAATTAAACTCCAAAGAAGCTTTCAGCACAGAATCTATTTCAGGATCTCCATCCCCAGACCCTCTGGATTTTCCCTTCCTACAGGGTGAGGCTTGCCCCATCAAAGGCAAGAAGCAATTCCAAAAAAGTAATCTCACCAATCAAAAGGTTGCTCCAAGCAAAACTGGGAACATTAAAAACTCCTCCAATGTAAAGGGTAAAAAACAGCCTGCTACACCTAAGTTTAATACAGAAACCTCAGCCAACTCTGATTTCTCTAAAAAATTAACACACAATAACTACTTCAAAGATGATGCTACTCATAATTCCCCATCTCAGTCTATGAGTGCAACCAAGTCGTCCAGTACTACTCCCATTAATATCAGTCACACTATAGAGCAATCCCTTATTAAAAATCCATCACCACAACCAGTCTTTGCTAACTCCTATGCTCAGGCTGCATCCAGTATCTTACCAAAAAGTCCTAATAGAACCACAACACAAACACCTCAAGTGGATCTCCATCAAAATCTGTGGGGCCTTGATGAGGACAATCTGAACAACCATGATTCATCCACCTCTGAAACTTTCATTCCTACTAAACAACTCACACCAGAGAATCACACAGTGATCTCAGAACAATTTAACCAAACAGTTCCACTGCCCCTCCTCAAGTCACTTCGTTGCTTCCAGAGTTACAGCTCTGTCATTCTGCCGGTTACAGATCTATAATGTGGACTCCATAAATTTCCAACACAGCAGCTCTATGACCTTATTAAACTCCACAAGCTAACTGATTATATACATATTATCCTCACCCTTCCTAATGACCAATACATGACATTAGAGTTTCACAACACAATACAAAGACAAGCCTTCAAAAACAGGTTCAAATTTTTAAACAATATGTTCATGGTTCCAATAGACACCAATGGACCATCCATACTTAAGGCATTTATCAAAAACTGTCACATAGGTATGCAAGGCAGCACCTACAGAAATATCTTGAGGCATTTGGACAAGTTACCTCATTTGAGTACCTTAGGGATCCTCTCACCAATAGTCACACCTTCACCAACACAGCCTTATTTCAATTCATCCTTAAAAAAGGTATTTCTCCTCAAAGCATTCCCACAACAATAGTAGCTGAACTAGCACCTTTGGTAATTTCAATTAAGGGGATGAGGCCACAATGTTTCACCTTCAAACACTGCAACCACCTTAATCGGGACTGCCCTCAAAAAATAAATGCAACTCTTTCCAGAAAGAAAAGGGACTAAACCACATCTGTGCTCCACACAGCCCCAATAAATATGAACATCCTCCTTCAGCTAACCTCTCACCTCCACCTCACTTCAATTCAATCTTTCAGCATTTGACCACCCTCTCACCTTTCAGTAAGATTCCAGCTTCCTCTAGGCCACATAATTTTGGTCTCACTCACAGCCCACCACTCTCAGTTACAGCTCGCTCACAGGACCTTCTTTCTTTAATGAACATGAACACTTATTCAAACTCAGAAATCATCCTGTCTGAATCTACCAACTCTGGCCCTTCCACCACTAACAAGAAACATCAGAAGCATGCGTGCCCTAACCCATCAGATAGTGACACCAACTCTGACAGGCAGATTTCTATCCTTGATCTTCCCAGTAAAATCATAATGGATCCTTTACCTGAACCAAGGGCAAGTCTCAGACATTCAGAACACATGAGGAAAAAAAGAATTCTTTCAGCAAAAAATTATCTGGCTTCAACCCGGGCCTCATCACCCTCCTCCCTTCGCACTCTCTCACCTTCCTCTGCTGAATTTTTCTCAGACAGTAGCTCATCAAGTAACATCAAGAATGAATCATTGTGCAATTCTGGCAGGAGAAGCAAGAACTGTACTCCTCATATCTCTCCCAACCCAGCTCATCATCGCTCACCATAAAATTTCTGTATTCCTACATTTTCTAAGATGTGCTTTTCTAACCAGACTGAAATACACACCATTTCCCCTATCCACTTCCCATTCCCTTTTTACATGTACCCTTCCCCTCTTACCATTTTGTTCCTGAAATTTCATTTGTTTCATTGTATCTATTGTTTTTTGATGAATAAACATCTCATCACTGAGAAAAAAAAGTGTGCTAAATTCATCTAAATTAAATTTTATTACATTACAAAATGTCAAATACTATCTATTAGTCCACTAGAGGGAGCCAAAGGCTCCAGTTAACTCTGTTACTGGCTCGCTGTTTTAGGTCCTTTTTCTTAGTTTAGGGAATTAATTTTTTCTAAAACTATTCCTATTTAAAAGAGGATTTAACCCCTTTCATATAAAGCTATGTCAACACATTATCACAAAGTAAGAACAATTTCAACATTTACAAAAATGCTATTTAAATTTTAAAAAATTAAATTATATGGCAGCCGTTAAAATTTCAAATGATTGCTAGAATGATTTTACATTTTAGTGAAAATTATTCGTTTTACTTAATTTTGTTGAGTGTATGAGAGAGTCTGATGGTCGGGAGAGCCCTCCACCCAGAAACTAAGTCCTAGTTCTGATGAATATGGGAGCTGGGATGAGTGCACTCTGCTGATCGTTTCCGACATTGATTTTCTCATTCATAGTAAAGAAGAAATAACATTATTCTTTTTTGCGGTTTTTTTGCATTATTTTTATAAATGATTTTATCCATGTGTTATTGCAAAGTAAGCTGCAGTTTAGCCTAATGGTTTTAATTACAAGTGATTCACCTTATTTATTACTATTATTTTCAATGTGGTTACTGATACAGTTGGCCCTTTGCTGTTCATGTTGCTCTTCGTGTTGGATTGGAATAGTTTTCAGCAGAGACATTTCAAAGCTTAGTTTTTTTTCCTTGTTCTCCATAAGTCTTCCAAAGTATACTGAATTGCTCTCTTCTGGGGATATTCAAGGCCATTCTGGAGAACTAAACAGTAGATTGGCTTAGCCCATATTTTATATTATCAAGTGTTTTTCTATTCCTCAACTTATCTGCTGCAAATTGGATTTTTCAATATTGTACCGCTAAAACGCTATTCGTATTTGAATTCTAGACTTTACCAATAATTCTTAATTGTAATCGAGGTTTACTTTTAATAATTAATCATCTTATGGACAAATGCTCTGAAGTGTCACAGGTTGGTCAATTTTTGGAAATGCTATGGACAAAAATACAGTGTATTATCTTAGATCACCATATTATACTATGTAAATTAATGTTTACCTTGTAAAACATTTTGTACCAATAAAGTTTAATCTTTTTTTAAAAAAAAATATTATCTATTACCCAACTGGAAATATTTACAATTCTCTTGAGTAAAGGTACTTGGACATTTGTGTAATGACTGTGGGTTAATATTTTAAAATTATTATTATTATTATTATTATTATTATTATTATTATTATTATTATTATTATTATTATTATTATTATTATTATTATTATTATTATTATTATTATTATTATTATTATTATTATTATTATTATTATTATTATTATTATTATTATTATTATTATCATCATCATCATCATCATCATCATCATCATTACTGCTACTACTACTACTACTACTATAGTAGTTAAAAATATGCTTAATACAGTGTATTTATCAGTGAAATGGGATAATTCTATTATGCATTGAAATCAATTGAGCTAAAGTTTAAGCTGTAGTAAAATATCTTAAATCCCAGTTAATAGATAATTACTGTTATATATTATTGATCCTTAAATCATCATATTTGCTATAATAATATTGATCTAGAATAGACAATTAAATAGTTATATGGTTACCCTTCTTATTTTGCCCAAGCGATACATATAAGAGTCAAGGAAGCGTATAGAATATCTGTAATTATCCTCACAACATTGTTAACTATAAATATTATTGTTTAGTTGAGGTCGACTCCAACAATATAATGTTAATTTTTAGCCGTAATATAAGCTTAAAGGTTTATCATGTCCTGCCACCAGAACCTATGGGGATCTGATTAAAATTATATATTTTAAGAATAATAATGTGAGTTGATTAAACACTTTACTAATTGATGAGAAAGTTAAGCAATAAATTTGATACCTATAAGAAGAGGTTGTTGTTTTTATTATGATTATTATTAGTGTATTTAAGAATGCAATAAAACATTTTTGTATTGTAACTGTAGTTAAGGTTTCAGTTTTAAATAAACTCTGTACAACCTTCTTCAATGGAGTGTTTTGTTGAAGCATTATGTTTTTCATAAAACAGGAGCATTTATGACTCAAGTAGAAATAATTTATTATGTATAACAGTCCAATGTGATTTGCAGTCTTTTTAAATAATTTATTGTTATTATCATTATGTTTGTCTAAATATTTTTATAATAAAAAATGTTATATTTTTATTATATGGCTGTTTGTCTTTAATTGGAAGATCATCCTCATCTCCATATCTTATAAATAAATATGGACACATTTACATTTTATTTAAAGAAGTATATTTATTTATTTAATTTATTAGCACGGTTTCCATTATCCTATTGAATTTCTTGAGATATCAGTAGATACAATCAAATTACTCTTCTGTTTTATTCATATCAAAAATAGATCGTTTTTAAAATGTTGTGAGTAATAATTTTCAGAATAGTAACTGTTATATTTCTTTAAGAACGCTGAGATAATTGTTTGACCTAAACAAAATGCAATCTGAGAGCTAAGAACTAACTTGTTAGCTCTGATAAATTAAACACTTATAATGTACTATTAGAAAATTTATTCGTCCATTATATATACATTTACACATTTCGTATGCCAATGAGAATGCTCTAAAACAATAACATCAAATTTATAAGGATGCACATAATTCAAAACGGATAATATTTATTTATTATTAGTGGTATGGGTACTCTAAATGCCTCTTTATAGATATTAAGCTAAGTATACAATTTTTATTCGGAAATTAAACATTCTCCCTCATATATAATTAAAACATCACGCGTGAGTTTAGTTTTAGTATTGCCCTCACTCGGCTTTTTTCCTAGCATTCGAAATTTGTTAGAATATGCATAACATTCATTCTGTTTTAATAATATGTAACACTTGGTGAGATTATTTCTAATATTAAATAAATGGAATACTCCCTTGTTAAAGCATAAAACATTTTTATTTATTTATAAAGAAAATATCAGACCATCTTCTATTTTAGCTCATTTTCTTCTAGAGGTTTGTTTGAAACATTTTTTATGATTTCTGGTCAAAATTTAAGATTAGATTTCTGGTTAAAATGTGATGATTCAGTTTAAATCTTGTCTTTATCAATTCAAAGAATAAAATATGTAATTTAATATATGTCCAGTGTTTTAATAGTAAAACTTTGAGATTATATTTCATATGGTTGGTTTTAATTATAAAGAAGATGAACTGTCTTCTCTCTTTACCTCATTTAATACAAAGGTTTAGTTTAAACACTTTGACCAGAAATTCGTTTGAATTTAAATCAGTCATACTATAAATTTATTTTATCAGAAATAGTCTGAAGTGTAATATGTCAATAAAACATTTTCCATATCGTATATTTATATTTCATTATTGAATTAACATTGACAATGTTTAAATTAAGAATATTCTCACACATATCACTTATTAACTTAAAGAAATTAAAAATTATTTAAAAGAAATAGTATGACTGATTTAAATTCATGCTTTTTGTTCATAGTGTTTCAGACAAGCCTCTATTTAAGATAATGAGGTAATGTAAAACGACGACGTTCTGACCTTTTCTCTAGAAATAAATAAATAAAGACATTGTCTTATGTTTTGGCGTGAGAGTATTTCATTTAATGAATAAGTCAGTTATTTAAAAATAATCTTGAAGATGTATATATAACTATTTAAAAGCCATATATACCTGTAATAATTATAAAACATTATTTAACTTATGCTATCTATAGCAATAGCTGCCTCTAAACTAGTTGAGACTCCACTAACCAGATGAACACAGTTTCTGTTTAAACACTATTACAAGATCTAATTTGATATTGGAGTTAGGATGTAATTTTAATGGTAATTTAAGAAAAGCTTCCTATGTATTATCACAAATAGTTGAATGTTTTAAAACTTTTTAAATAATGTTGACATCTTTTCTAAACGTCTAGCAATTAATGTTAATTGGTGGAATTAGTTCAGCATATAAGTACAAAAAACTGCCATCATTGCAATCTTTCAAACACTTCCTTGTATCAATTTATTGTAGACTTATGTGTTTTTACTAAATTATTTAAATATCAAAGTTATTAAAAAGCAAAATTAACTTCAAGCTGATACAAAAATGCAATTTATCCATTCTACTTTCAACACTTTTTAGGAAAAAAATATTTTATCGTATGAATATTCGTTATGTTTCGACTGCCCCACAGTTTTCTTTAGAGTCAAACTTTGAAGAAGACTGTAGGACAGTCAAAACGTAAGACCGTATATGCATATATGTACAATAAAAGGTTTTTTTGCTAAAAAGTGTTCAAACTAGAGAGGCTAAATTGCATTTATATAAGATATTACAACAAAATTAAGAAAGTGGTGAATATTTATGACACAATAAATTATTACCAAAATTTTCCTTTCAATTTTCATGTCAAGTGGTATAATTATAGATTGCTTTTAAAGTGAATTCCACTGCAATGTATAGAGGAGTTTCAATTAATTTTCAGAATGTCAATGATATCAGTTATGATAATACCATATATCCTGTGGAATGAAAATTGGAAGAATTTTCTATCAAATATTATTACATGAAATATACTTCAAATTTTTAAAATTATGTTGAGCTATTATGGGGTCTGCTTGATGATAGCCTGAGGAAAATTCTGCTGTCTGATACAGATTTAAACTTCGCATACACTATCAAGAAGGCTGTAGCTCAGAAGCTAATATTAGTACAAGCAGCCTGCTTTAAAAATAAAAGTGAAAACAAGGAAATAGCAATATGGAAAACGGATCAGAAAGATTGGGATAAATACAGTAACACAAGCAAAATTATTATATGTTTTACTGTGAACAAAAAGGACATAAAAAGTCAATGTAAATTTCTAGATGAAACATGCCATAAGTGTAACCTAAAAGGGCATTTAAAAAGTGTATAGAGCAGAAGCCAGCCAACAGTGGCTGCATAATATAAAATCTAATACAATTGCGATGGATGATATCGTTAGCATTAATAATATGGGGTAAGGGTGAAAAATAAATATATGCTACAGTTAGGAATTTGTAATAAAAAAAATTGAAATGGAAATTGATAGCGGGCTGGAATTTTACTGATCTCAGAAAAGTTATGGAGACAGATTAAGGGAAAATGCACATATTTTCCAAATACCAATTAGATAGACAACTATAAAGACTGTAGATGTCAGTGGAAATGAATTGGGAATACTAGGCTATGCTATAGTGCCTATAAAGCACAGAAACGAGAGTGAAAAATTACCTTTATACATAGTGAAGGGTAAAATCAGTTCGTTAATATGACAGGACTGGTTTCAAAAATTAGACATAACCATCAATGTGAAGGTTGTAAATAATGTGGCAAGTGGACTTGAAATGAAGCAGAGATTCCAGGAACTATTTGAAAATAAATTAGGGCCAATAACAGGTAAACATGTCCACATTAAGGTAGTAGAAAGACCAAACCCTATTATCTGTAAAGCCATGGAGATACCTTTGGCACAAAAAGAAAAAGTAGGTGAAAAATCAGATTGGTGGCTAGCGAGGGCGTATTAACACAGGTTGAGGCTGCAGATTGGGCAACATCAATAGTAATAATCATAAAGCCAAACAGGCGAATTAGAATTTTGTGGTGATTATAGAGTCATGGTGAATAAATATTTAAATAAAGCATAGCCAGTACCATAACTGGATTAACAGTCTCAAAGTTTTTTTTGCAAAATTACATCTGAATTCAGCATTTTATAAGATTACGGTAACTGAAAAAACAGCTCAAATCTTAAGTTTAACAATACCTTTCAGGTTTGTCAGCTGTAATAGACTTCCATTTTGAATCTCCATGGCTCCCAAAATTGACCACATTCTAAATAGATTAACATGAGTCACAACATATTTTGATGATATACTATTTACCACAGTGACAAAAAAAGATTTAATAGATAGGATATTAAGAGATTGTGAAAAACTAATAATACTGGAGTCAAGTTGCATGAGGAAAAATGTGCATTGAAAACTCAAAAATTAGTTTTTGGGGACCACATCATTTCAGACAGTGGGGAAAAAACATGCCCAGATAAATTAATAGCAGTAAAAAATGCAAATAAACCACAGAACCTTAAACAGTTGAAAGCGTTTTGGGTTTAATAAGCTTTTAAGAACTATTTCTAAATAACAAGGCAAGGGTAGCTAAACCATTATAAGATTTGCTTAGAAAAAATCACAAGTGGCAATGGACACAGATGCAAGAAGTAGCTTTTGAAAGAACAAAGGCGATGTTAATATTAGACAAGTTATTGGTGCAATATGACAGTGAGAAAATATTGCAAATAATGACTGATGCATCAAATTATGGGGTGGGGGGGCAGTATTAGTGCACTCTAGAGAGAAAGAAGAATAACAATTGGAATATGAATCTGACACTCTCTCTAATGCAGAAAAAATTACAGCCAAATTGATAAAGAAGCTCTAGCCATTGTATTTGCAATTAAAAAATTTCACCACTATATATTGTACCAGTCGAAAAACCCAATATCTAAACTGCAAGTTGGATCCAGCCTCAGCTGAAACAAACTGAATTCAAACCCAACTCACCAGCTCAGATTAGTAGAAATCTAAATCGATGGCACAATGCTATGCACCAAGAAACTAGCTCAACAGTTGGTGAGGATTAGAGACCCCTGAACTGACACTAATATCGGATAATAAATTAACTAAGATAATTTCAAATCAAATCATAGGTATATGTTCAGGTTGCCAACACAGACAGTGAGCCTTAACATTAAAATAATTATTGACTAAGAGAATTAAGAACTAAGAAACCGAGTGTGTTTATAAAATATTTAATAATACCAGTAATAGTTTTGTTTGAATTTAAAATAATGATTATATTAATCACCTCTAGCCTTTAACAAAGTTTATAATTATAATAAGATGGTGGTTCTTATTATATGCCAATGAGTATTACACAAATTATGGAATTCTATGTCTATACCCCCAACAAGAAAATAAAGGCAGATAAAGGTATTCAGTTATAAATGAAATTATTACTCTAATTTTATACAAAAGAATGTGAGATTTATTTTCTCATTCGCAAATCCATTCATGAAGAGCAAGATACGTATTTAGGGTATAACTTTAACCTTTATTAGAAAACTTACTTAATTTAATATAATTGAGAATTTGTTCGACTTTAATTGAAATCACTTCATCACAAATTACGAGCATGAGAGCGGGTTTTACTGGAACAGAAAGGTAACGGTGCTGACATATTATGAGCTATAAAGTAAACAAGAACAATAATAGCTGGCCAGTGATTTGAAAGTAGTATGGTGGCTTGCATTTGACAAGTCTTACTGCCCTTTAAAATGTGAAACATGGGGAAAACAGGTCGAGTTGTAACTACAAACCTTTGGTGTTCCGAATATAATATGAGCAGGAGAGGAAGTGCTTTCTTCCTCTGTAATTAAAATATCAGAAATATCATCACCAACAAGCCTGTGAAATGAATGATAACCCTACGCCAGCAACATTGAAGATGATGACTTGATAGCCACCATTTGAAAAATAAAACCCAATTATAGAATGCTCTACATGATGACTTGATCAAATTAATTAAAGTCAAGCAAGCTTTTAACTAAAACTATTCTAAAGCATTATAAAATTATATTAATCATGCCCCAAATATCATGCCCTTTCTGAAAGCAAGTAACTGAAATTTGAATTAGAATATATTTGATTCCTTTACCGACCCTTTTTGCAAAAATATTTTAAGATTATATTTGAGTAAATACATATTTGTGAATACGAAAAATAGCTGGGGCATAGGTTATAATCGGAACTAATAATTTGTTATTAGCCAATTATAAAACTAGTAAACATTTAATAATTTATTTCGACTTGATGATTAATAGAACATATAAATTTAGTTCTAATGGGTGAGATTTACGATTAGACTTAATATTATATATTTGCACAAAGCAAACGGAACAAAGGAGCTCATTGAGTCGAAAAGATTATTGGCATATAATTAAAAATAAACAACATTAATAAATCACACAATAAATATATATAATATAATAAATGAACTGCCACAGTACAGAAGGAAAGTTAAATTTAAAGACTAGAGATTGAGAGAATTACTAATTTCAAATAGCATAAATAAAAGGTGTTACACAGAGTATTACATTTATAAATGAAAAGAGCTCTTAAAGGGAGTGTAAAGTAAAGTTGGGAACTGGCCAGAAAGTTATGGTTCATGATGGAAATATATTACCATTTCTTCCGGGGACTGGTTCCTTAGTTTACACATCCAAGTTGATGGAAACGTAGGCACATATTTAGTCGATTACTTGAACAGCATTTTGATTGATTTTGGCCGCATGATTGGTCAGAAAGAATTTAGCAGTTTCATTGAAGATTTTCAGGGGACTTCAGGAACTGTAGCCAGATTCCTGATGTTTTAGCCCTTCACCATGATCGAAACACTATTTAAATTTATGATTTCTAAACGCATAGAGTTTACTGGCACTTCTCTACAACAAAGATGGCTTCTCCCTCTCCAAACTTTTCAGAGCTATATATACTATCCTCTGATGCCTTCAGGCTAGTGCTTCTTTCATTATCAATGTCTACTAGTTGTTTTTAGATACATTCCTTCGATAAGGCTTTCAAACTCATTAACTTGAATTCATTTTCTAATTAGAAAATGAATTCTTAAAATCAGAAAAATGATTTTAATTAGGAAATCCTTACATTTTAAATACTTATCTTTTTTTCTAATTAATAAAACTTTAACCATTGTTTTGGAAAGGGAAAATCTGAAAGCTTATCGAAAGAATGTAGCTTTTAATCACTAAAATTTTAACATATTATTTAAAAACAAAATCAAACATTCCCGACGCAATGAAACTTTTGAACAATTATATATATTTAAATATTTATAAATATATATGCACAATCCATGCAGTTATAATATATATAAATTCATGAATAATTTTATCATGAATTTATTAATAGCATTGATTAATTTAAACTCAAATGAATTAATTTTAATACACATTTATAAATAAGTTTTTCTTTGTGGAAATCAGCATAGATTGAATGTATAAAGCCCCATTGCATCTGAAATTTAAGATTAGTACTAGGGTTTGAAGTGAGCTTATGGCTAGATGTCATGAAGCTAGGATCAAAGTCAGATCCGACTGCTTCAGTATGGGATAGAAGTTTTGAAATATTAACAGACCATAAGCCATTACTAGATATTTTTGACCATGAACAATCAGCACCCAAACACATAAAACTGAGGATGTTATGCTGGCAGAATATTTTGGCTGCATATGATAATAATTATATTACAAAAAAGGAAAAGATATCACATACACTGATGTGATGGTCAGATAAACTGGAATGTATAATTTCAGAAACAGAGATAAATTATATTGATAACATAAAAACAGGTGTGTTAAACAGTATAATAGTAGGAAAATAGACAAAATAAAATCAGGGATACCAAATAATTAGCAAATGGATAAGAGCAGGATGGCCTAAAACAAAACTAAGTTATTTAAATCAAAAAGTTTGGTTAAACATGGAAAAATTGCCAGTTTTTAAGGGATATATAATAATGGAGGATGAAACAGTAATTTCATCTACAAGCTGTAATCATGTATTAGAAATGTTGCAGAATGGTTACCCAGGATTAGTGAGAGCAAAAGCATTGGCACATTGTTACGTCTGATAGCCAAAATTAAATGCAAATATTGGAAAAATATGTAAAGATATGTGATACTTGCCAGACAGATATGTCCCTTCCAGCAAAAAAATTATAATATGTGGCCTAAAACAACCAGACCATGGGAGAGATTGCACATTGAGCACATGAACCGATTATAGGGAAAATGATTTTAATAATAATAGAACCTTTGTCAAAGTGGTTAGAATATCATGAAGTAAAAAATATAAGTATTGAGAAAACAATAAAGTGTTTGGACAAAATTTTCTCAATACATGGATTATAAGTAATCATAATATTGGATAATAAGACTGGCTACAAGAGTAATATTATGGAAAAATATTTGAAAGAAAATGGATTTCTACACATTAGTACCTGCCCTATCATCCCGAATCAAATCGTGTGGCATAAAAATCAGTGGAACAAGTAAAAACGTTTAAAGCAAAGTAATTGTGTCAATTACAAAATACACTGCAGGAAATAATGCTTATGCAACATTCAATGCTTTTTATGGTATCTGGTGTCAAACCACTCTTCTAAAAAACAACAAAGATCTAAATTCATTTCAAGATGGTTTTAAAAGTTTTCAAGCACAAATGAACATGACAGGACATTCATTTGTTAATACTATATACAATTTAGAAATCAATATTTCTATATTTTTTGTATCTTAACAGATGCCATTCATAATGATAATACATTAACAACTGAACTACGTTATAAAAATGTATGCATATTCAAGCATTTATGATAACAAATATTTAAAAATATCTTTAGATATTCCAAGGCATTTACCTGCATTTATATTTTTTATAAAATATATATGATAATAATTATATCAATGGTCCATTGAACCATTCAATATTCAAACAATATGATACATAATAATAATAGAGTACTAAATTTAAAATATATCATTTAAAAATATTATCAAACAATAAAATACAAATAACTCAGATTACCCATAATTCCAACAATTATTAAAACCATGAAATGGTGATCCATTTCTTCCTCAACCATACCTCCAAATGAATTGTAATCACCAATTTTCTGTGATAAAATTAATTTCTGAAAAGCCATTTTTATTTATTGAATGTAAATAAAAATTAATATAATTTAAGATTAAATTTTTAAAAAAATATTATACTAAAACAGGTTAGTTTTAAACTTTATTTTAAAATATTAGCTTTACTTTAAACTAATAAAAAAAATAAAAGTTACAAAAAAGTATCACTTCTACTTGAAAGTTCAACACTTCTTAAAATTCTTCTTCTGTTGCCTAGTTACATGTAAACAAAACTGAACAAAAGTTATTCTCCTCTCTTGGTGACATTTAATAAATATATAACTAATGAAATTAAAATCCTGTAGAATAAAGAAAACATATTGGATATTCTGGGAAGATAAAATTTTTATTTCAGTCTTTTTATGAATATCTCTGTTCAGACATGCAATTTCTCCATGAAACAATAATTTAAGAATTCATTCTGATGTAAAATAATATATTTTCTTTGTATGTATTTTTTATTAATTCCAACAGTTATATATAACAGGCATATCACGATAAATATAACTCACATATAATATTTTACATTTCCATTGGTCAAAACATTAATGGAATATTATATAATATAAATATTATCCATGTATTTCAACATTTCAATAGACATCCATATATCATTAATTAAAGGTAGATATTTCTTTTTTAAAATATTCAAGATGTTTATTCTTAAAAATGCATATATTTCAACTGGTTATTTTTTTAGGTAAAATGACAGATTTACCAAGTTAATTAAATATTAACTATAAATATTTAAAGACATATGCATTATGGTCACTTTATCATTTCATATGTATAGTTTGTTTATTGGTTTTAATGTAAATAGATTTTTTTCAAAAGCATAAAAACATTCAACAGGCATTTTTCCAATTTTCTTTCAAACACACTATTCTCAGACATAAACTTTATTTAAATTAAACATTAATATATCCATGTAATTAAACAGTAATTTTGGCACATTATTATAAAAAGTATCTCTAACTTAGCTTTTAACTTAAATGCAAAATATTAATTTTCTTTTTCCTTTTCTCAAACTTAATAAAATTATGAGAATGATTTTTCTACTTATTCATTTCCTATTTGTTAATTTAATTTTTATTGAAAAATTAGATACATTATAACAATACAAAGTAATTGAAAATAAATGTTCATTCTTTCTGGGTTATTACTTAGATAAAATTCAAAGTCCTTATGTAATATGAGATCTCCTGCTATCCTGTTGCAAAATTTTCATGGTTATTTGGTGCAAATTACCCCAATACTTAAATAACTATTACTGTCTTCCATAAAAATCATTGTAGTTTTAAATTAAGCATTAAGTGACATCCTCTGATAGAGAACTGCTGGTGTTTTTTCTATTATTAAAACAATCACTATTAATTATACTTTAAAAACTTTCAATAGAAAAATAATAATGAATTTTAAAAAAATTACTACTGTTACAATTAGACAGATAAACATAAAAAATATTAAATATAAATTTCACACTAAAATGTACTAATAAATTTAAGTTGCACTGTACTGCACTGTCTAGACTTAATTGAACATTTCCTTTCATATTGATTAATACAGTGATTTCATTGGTCAATTGTGCTTCTAAAACACTTGCTCATTTACATAACTAAACTAATTTCTTCTTTAAAATTAAGCCTTAAAATTATGAGACATCTTTTTTTAAAATATTACATTTAATTATTTAATATGTATAAATATTAAATAGTTTTATTAAAACATCAAATATCTTTATTAAAAGAATTCAAATATTTAAATGATTCCAAAATGTAAATTTTCAAAGCAAAAAAATTATTTAATCAACAACAATAATTTTAAATATTACTTTTAAAACATAATATTTAGATCTAATTTTGCACCTTTTAAAATGTATCCAATTTTATTAATAAGATAAAAATCAAAGTTTTTTTTCCTAACTCTTGACAGCTCACACACTAATACAACCACCTTAAGTCATGTGACCCCATCAGAACATTCCAGATTAATGTTAAATTATTTATCATCTAAACAATATTTTAAACAAAATAAATATTTTAAACATATTATTTAAAACTATTTATTATTACTAGAGTTAAACTATTATATAATTATAGTATCTTTGGAATATATTAAATAAAAAGTAATATTATTTTTTAACACAATAGACTACATTATTTTATTACTTTATTTATTGTCAAATAACATTAAAATATTTAGCACATCTTTATTAGCTTGTATATACTGAGTGTGAAGACATGCTAACTATAAAATCACAATTACATAATAGAAAATAACATAAATTGAGTAATTTAAAAAAAATAGCGACATTTTAAGCCCTGCCTAAACTATTTGCACCAAGTATAAGGGTAATATATATATATATATATATATGACAATAGATGGCGTTCTACCAAAAACACCGTCAAGCATAGTTTTCTGTTTACATAAACATCAGAGCAAGCCTTCACTATCTCTAACTTTAATTTTCACCTTCAGATCATGATTTCAAGCTATTTGCTTCCGTCGGTGAAGGACAGGAATAAGAAAATAGATCTAAACACAAACTCTGAGCGTTTATGAAACATTTTCTATTCAGCTTGCAAGCGTGAATCTCTTAGACACGTAATGTCTTCAAATTCTGCATAGCAAACCAGATAGCTACATGGGTCTGATCTCAGTTCAGCATCACCACATAGTAGAAGCCCATCAGACCCATGTAGCTATCTGGTTTGCTATGCTGAATTTGAAGACATTACGTGTCTAAGAGATTCACGATTGCAAGCTGAATAGAAAATGTTTCATAAACGCTCAGAGTTTGTGTTTGGATTTATTTTCTTATTCCTGTCCTTCACTGACGATAGCAAATAGCTTGAAATCATGATCTGAAGGTGGAAATTAAAGTTAGGGATAGTGAAGGCTTGCTCTGATGTTTATGTAAACAGAAAACTATGCTTGACGGTGTTTTTGGTAGAACGCCATATATTGTCATAAATACAAGTGTTAGCAAGTTTTTGACTTGTGTTTTTCATAATTGTACCTTTGAGGTCTTTCTTGCAATGATATATATTGCAGAGGCTTCTACTATGTGGTGATGCTGAACTGAGATCAGACCCATGTAGCTATCTAGTTTGTTATGCTGAATTTGAAGACATTCTGTGTCTAAGAGATTCACGCTTCCAAGCTGAATAGAAAATGTTTCATAAACGCTCAGAGTTTGTGTTTAGATCTATTTTCTTATTCCTGTCCTTCACTGACGATAGCAAATAGCTTGAAATCATGATCTGAAGGTGGAAATTAAAGTTAGAGATAGTGAAGGCTTGCTCAGACGTTTATGTAAACAGAAAACTACGCTTGATGGTGTTTTTGGTAGAACGCCCTCTATTGTCATAAATACAAGCGTTAGCAAGTTTTTGACTTGTGTTTTTCATAAATGTATCTTTGAGGTCTTTCTTGCAATGATATATATTGCAGAGGCTTCTACTATGTGGTGATACTGAACTGAGATCAGACCCATGTAGCTATCTGGTTTGCTATGCTGAATTTGAAGACATTACGTGTCTAAGAGATTCACGCTTGCAAGCTGAATAGAAAATGTTCCATAAATGCTCAGAGTTTGTGTTTAGATCTATTTTCTTATTCCTGTCCTTCACTGACGATAGCAAATAGCTTGAAATCATGACATGAAGGTGGAAATTAAAGTTAGAGATAGTGAAGTCTTGGTCTGACGTTTATGTAAACAGAAAACTATGCTTGACGGTGTTTTTGATACAAGCGTTAGCAAGTTTTTGACTTGTGTTTTTCATATATATATATATATATATATATGATTTTTTGAATAAAACTGAGTTAATTTCTATTATATACTAATATTTCAATGAACTAGCACCTGCTGTTATCAAGGTAAGCTCTTGAAAGAAAATTTGTTCGATCTCAAATTGTAACATGACTGTGTGTGAGATGAAGCATGAAAATCCGTTTGAAATAGTATAGTATTCAGAATATGTGTGGATTATCAAAATCTATATTTCTCTTAGTTTTACAACCTATTAATTTAAAGTCAATATTAGAAGTCATAGATAAAATGAGAAGTTTCCACGTGGCTGGAATATGCTGTGCTTCTCCAGCCCTATTTAAACCAGTAGGTCTCTTTAATAATGCAATTGACTCTCTCATGGTTTTCAAATCATATCTCTCCAAATTAGAAAGCATTTTTGAATTGTCAAAGTCAGGTTTATGGCCAATTTCAAAAAAATGGGAAATAAAAACTGATGTGTTAATTTTTTGATTTAAAGCAGTTTTATGTTGCTTAATTCTGACATTTGTTTTTCTATTACACTGGCCTACATAGCTTCTTGAGCACTGCAAAGATGAAATTTTATAAATCCCTTGGTGTTCCAAAAATATTCTGTCTTTAGGTTTATATAAAAAATCACCAATGTTTTGCCAGTAGAAAAAGTAGTATTCATACTAAAATGAGATAGTCTTCTAGTCATTTTAGCAGTAACCACTTTAATATAAAGTAAGATTATTCTATTAAAAGATGAATAGTAACTTCTATTCTTTTTTCCCCTTTTAATATCAATTCTATGTAAAGCCTTACATATGATGTTTTTATTATAATCATTAGAAAGTAGAATATTTTGTTGTAAGTTCTATTTCTTGAGCAAGATGTTCTTTATCAGATAAATTATAAGCTCTAGTCAAAAGATTTTTTTGCTACAGAAATAAATTTGAGCAGGATGGTGAAGAGAATTAAAATGAATATATCTGTTTGTGTGGATGGATTTTATGTAAACTGATATTGATAATGTTTCATTACATTTTTTTGTAATTAAAACATCTAGAAAAGAAAATAATCTGTTATTTTCCACTTCCATAGTAAATTTAATATTTGAATGCCAATTATTTATAAAAACAAGAAAAGAATTTAAGGCATCAATGCCATGCGACCATATGACAAACGTATCACCCACATATCTAAGCCAAATAGTAGGTTTTTTAGTAGCTGCACATAATACTTGACTTTCAAAATTATCCATGAAAAGATCAGCAATTACAGGTGACTGTGGAGATCCCATAAAAAGTCCTTTAATTTGTTTAAACTTTTGAGAATTATAAACAAAAAATTGTATTTTCAAGGCAATGTTTCGCTAATGAAATAATAAAATCAAGTAAATCATTGTAGTGTACTATTATACATAATGCTTCTTCAACAGAAATATTAGTAAGAATAGAAGAAACATCAAAATTAACCAATAAATTAGTTGCACTTAGTTTTAAGTTTAATACTTAAAACTAACTGAAACTGATTTATTGGTTAGTTTTGATATTTCTTTTATGTTTACTAATATTCCTGTTGAAGAAGATAATTAAAAACTTAAAACTAACTGGAACTGATTTATTGGTTAGTTTTGATGTTTCTTCTATGTTTCCTAATATTCCTGTTGAAGAAGCATTAATTATATTAGCACCATACAATGATTTACCTGATTTTATTATTCCATTAGCGAAGCATTGCCTTGAAAATACATTTTTAGTTTATAATTCTCAAAATTTTAAACATATTAAAGGACTTTTTAAGGGATCTCCACTATAACCTGTAATTGCTGATTTTTTTCATGTATGATTTTGAACGTCAAGTATTAGGTGCAGCTATTAAAAAACCTTCTATTTGCCTGAGATATGTAGATGTTACATTTGTTATATGGCCTCGTGACATTGATGCCTTAAGTTATTTTATTGTTTTTATAAATAATTAGCATCCAAATATTAAATGTATTATGGAAGTGGAAATAACAGATCGTTTATTTTTCTAGATATTTTAATTGCAAGAAAATATGATGAAACATTATAAATATCAGTTTACAGAAAATCTACTCATACAAACAGATATCTTAATTTTAATTCTCATCATAATCTGGCTCAAATTTTTTCTGTAGCAAAAAATCTTTTGACTAGAGCTTATAATTTATCAGATAAAGAATATCTTGCTCAAGAAATAGAACTTACAAAAAATATTCTTCTTTCTAATGATTGTAATAAAAACCTCATATGTAAGGCTTTACATAATATTGATACTAAAAAAAGAGGATAGAATTGACAATTCATCATTTAATAGAGTAATTTCTCCTTACATTAAAGGTGTTACTGATAAAATCAGTAGAAGACTATCTTGTTTTAATATAAAGACTACTTTTTCTACTTCCATAAAAATTGGTGATTTTTTGCATAAATCTAAAGACAATATTTTTGGAACATTCAAGGAGTTTATGAAATTCCATGTTTGCAGTGCAATAAATGTCAGGATTAAAAACATAAAAATGTTTTTAATCAAAAAATTATCACATCATTATTTACTTACAATTTTTTAGAAATTGGTCACAAACCTGACTTTGACAAATCAAAAATACTTGCTAATTTGGAGAGATATGATTTGAGAACCATGAGAGACTAAACTGAAATATTAAAGAGATCTACGGATTTAAATAGGGCGGATGAAGCACAATGTATTCCAGCAATATGGAAACCTCTTATTTTATCTATGTGTTCTAATATTGATTTTAAATTAATAGGTGATAAAAGTAAGAGAAATATACATTTTGATAAACCCCATATTCTGAATACTAAACTATTTCAAACTGATTCTCATGCTTCATCTCACACCCAGTCACACACACACATGCACGCACGCGCGCATATATATATATATATATATATATAAATTCTTTGAGATTAGAATGAAAATGAATAGATTTCTCACTGAGCTATAAAAATGTCAGTCAATTACACTATGAATATTTATTATTACAAGTATAGAAACTGACATTTCATTGATATTTAAAAGTTGTTAAAAGGATGGCTCAATACAGAACCTATGAATGTGAAGTGGTTTTTTTTACTTATATTTTTACATAAAATTAAAATAATAAAACATATCAGTCTCTAAATTAGAACAATATTTATCAACTAAACTTAAATACCAATAAGGGTAAAAGATAGATTGATTGATATCTTTTATTGTTCTATAATTGATTGCGGTTTAATGTTAGTTTAGTGGGAAGTTCAGTTAATAATTCCTGTTCTAATTATATATACATATGTATATAAGTAGAACAAAAGAAACTATATATATATATATATATATATATATATATATATATATATTGTATATATATATATATATATATATATATATTGTAGCCCTTGGGTTTGCCCAAGACTCCATTTTTTGAATTAACTATGCAAGATAAGGTTTAATAAAAAAATTTCCTCATAGTTTGTATATTTTTTTTCTTTAATAAACAAAATTTTTAGCCAAGACTAGGTTTGAACCCATATTCATAGGGATTGCATACATTTTACTTGGTAGGCAATCTGAACATTTGTCATTAAAAGATTTCTAACCAAAAGATTGTTTTATTTAACATTAATTTATGGGTCAATTTGGTATTAAAGATATATTTTATTAGAAAAGCAAGATTTATACATCATTTAATAGTTGAGTGAAAAGAAGAAGAGGCATGTGTGACTTGTGAAAACTACTGTTGGATAGTGATAATGGATGGTCATAATTTTATACTGATAAGTTATAAATAAATAGTTCATGAGATTAAATTATAAAAAAAATAATAGTAATAATAATTAAGGATTAAAATATTAAATCGGTTTAATTAAAGAATTGTATATGTGAAACATGTGTGTGTATTTAATCTAATTGTGGATTTTAATTATAAAGTTCACAATTAAATAATAATTATTCCTTGTCATCTCAGTGAGGAAATCCTTAAAAAAAGAAATTAAGTCATTTTTAATAGTTTATTATTTGCAGCCAAAATTTAGTTCAAAATTCTGGGTTTGAAGTTGGGCTGCTATATACATGTTTTTTATTATTAAAGAAAAGTAAAGGGGTGAAAGAAGAGAGCTTTCTGTTATT
The DNA here is from genome assembly GCA_028023455.1 of Epiperipatus broadwayi. NCBI lineage: Eukaryota > Metazoa > Onychophora > Udeonychophora > Euonychophora > Peripatidae > Epiperipatus > Epiperipatus broadwayi. The sequence continues at coordinate 3,675,671 of JAQFVV010006321.1, read as the reverse complement.
TACTCCTTAATGTGGGTTTCATGTGTGTCATATTACCCAAGTAAATTATCAGAGTGATTTAAGTGATATATATGACAAAGGAATTAAGTGTAAAATTAATTGGTGATTATCTGTTAGAATGCAGATGTGAATTTGGCATGTTTTTTTAAGAGGGCAAAAGGTTAAGATAACCAGAAAGAAAAAGAAACAAGAGTCAATTAATTAAGAAAACAGACTGACCAGACCTCAAGGGTCAATAAAATGTCATGATGGGGGGAGAGCAGGAGAGCAAGAAACCAGATGCTATAAAAGCTTTGCTGTTTAGTGAAGGGGGTTGGCTATTCTATTTGAATCTCTCTTTTGCAAGTTATCTCTCATTGGTTCTATAGAGAAACTTTGCTATAAAGTTTAAAAGAAACATTTTTTTAAAGAAAAAAATTGTTTATTGTAAATTATTCATTTGTCTCTTGAAACAACTTTGCCAAATTTAATATTATAAGAAGAAAAAAAATGTCTCTCGAATAAGTTTTTAAGTTGGGTACACATTTAATCTCCTGAAGTTAATCAATGGTCATGATTGTCTTGCACTAATTGATGACAAATCGGCAAATGGTAAAATTTAAACCACAGAAAATAAAATCTAAATTTTGATTTCATATATAAAGCATTCAATTTGAATATTAAATGAATTTTAGAAAAAAGAAAAAAAAGACAACAAGAAGTGGACTTATATCTTTAGAAATTTAAACAAGTTCTGTTCAGCTGTAATCCACATAAAATCAAAATGAGGAAATCGTTTCAGCAGCATAAAAACCATATATCTGATGGCATAGGAATCGAACTCTGTCACAAGAACTTTTTCTACATAAACTCATTTGCTCATACAAACAAATCAAGGAAGAAAAGGAAAAGGAAAAATGGAAACCAGAAACTTGAAGGACACTTCCAAAGAACTATATAAGTATATATTTTTTTTTTATTATTCGCTATTCATGTAGAACATTTAATCTAGAAAAAAAAAAAAAAAGAAAAATAATTTCTTTCTTTATGTTTTATCATATATATCCATTTAAAATTAATTCATGTCAGAATTATAATTGTTGTTATTTTGGGGGTAGAGATATTGATGTCAGATCATTTTGTATGTGTTTATTTTAAATGCTTTTTATTATTATTATCATTTTGGGGGTAGGTGAAGTTAATATCAAGTCATTCTGTATGTGCCTTATTTTAAATGCTTTACAGATTTTTGTGAAAAAAAGTGAGAGATATTATTATTAAGGGAAATGTTTTGAATGAATCAGATCAGAAGTTATTGTCAAATGCTTAGACTTATTGCTATGTTTATAAAAATTGTGTGGCTGTTGAGCTAAAACATCATCATTATCTTATAAAAGTGCATGGAAATAGTTTTAAAAATTTAATACGCATTTCTTATTATTTCTTATTATTATTATCATAAAGTTAAGGCCAGATACAAGCTGATTAATGCTTGGAAAAATTGTTGGCTCATATTCCAGTGCACTAACTCACAAGAATATTGTAGATATGAAAGTTTTACTTGTAGAAGTTGATGTTTTGACCTGTATATAATGTGGATGGACAAAGAGTCTCCACCAAGCTAGTGAAGTCGTAGCTCACTAAGATATTTATACTATATTTATAAAGTATTTAAACACAGTGGAAGAGTTTTTCCCACTTGGTTATTCTCTACACTGTAAGATGATTTCTTTATTGATGGCCAGAGGTAATAGGTACACCTAAGTCTCTTTGTATGACTAGCGATAAAAATCCTAGCATATCTCAACCTTAGTGAAAAGGTTTTCTCTTATTCGGGTCACTGCCTGCCTCATGTTAATGTTTGATATTCCTTATGGGTGTATGAAAGATAGCTATTATTAAGCATTATTTATAAATGTCGGATACAGGGTCGCAAACTCAATTTGATGTCAGGATGAATGCAGATAATGTATGTGCGATTGGTGTACTTGAATATTGTTTTGTTGATCTAGTTTAATTTATCAATTAGAGCCAAGAGTAATAAAGTCAATAAATATTAAATTTAAGGGTTAAATAAAACCTACGAATGTTGTAAGTGTAAGCAATGCGTATATGAAATTATCTAATAAATATTTCCACAGCCAGCTGAGAACTTCGCTGGAAAGGTAATATTATTAAAATATTATTATGGTCATAAGAACATGAGTATAGAGTATATGCATGTATGATGATGATTGATCTAGATACCGATTTGTTTGCATTAACTTAGTCCCATCATACATAAAATATCTCTATTGTAAAGATTAGGGCAAAGGAATGTTAGATCAAAATGATGAAATAAAATTAGTAAATTTGCGAAGGAATGTTAAATTAAAATAGTTAAATAAAATTATTAAATTTTATTATGGGAAGAATTAGCTCTAAAAACAGATCAGTAATTTAAAAGCATTAAACACGGGAAGAAATTTAATATTCGCTGTATCTAGGATAAAAATGAAAATGAAAATATAATATATGTGAAGGTAAATATTACTTTTTTCTATTTGATATTAATATTACTCCATGGTAATCGTGATTCCCTGATAATTAGGAAATGAATATTGATATTTTAAACCTCTTGATATTATCCATTGATTTAGGGATATTTATGTGTTTAGATTTTTTATATATATATATCATAATACGGTTGTAGTTCAGGGGAAGCCATGCGAGTCATCAAGTGAATGTGTATATTCTGTATTGAATTGTAGTATGTTAATAAAATTTGTTATTTGTTTTAAATAAAATTTGCATACGTCTCAATGTTTTTGTGGGTTATTATTATCTAGACATCTCAAATCCAATCATGCATCAATATATTATTATTAATATTTGAATCATCATTTTCGTAAATAATATCCGGTAAAATTTATTTAAAATGGTTAATTTTCCGTAGAGAATACCTAAGATTACCAAATAATTTAATATAGTTGAAATATAAATTATGAATAGGGATGGTTATTGAGTGATAGTGAATGCAGGGGGTGGGCATAAAATCCTTTCCCCATCCGTTGTATTCAAACACCTCTCTAGACGCACTTCTTTATAATTTTGTTATAATTGTGAATATGTTTATAATGTATTTCTAAAAGATTTAATAAGCTTAAATTATTCTGAGCTTTAATGTAAATAGATATTAAACTGCATTAAAGACAGCCCAAGATCACCTTGGAGGTGATCATGAGAGGAGTGTTTATCACCAATAATCTATCGCAGCTTATTCGATTTCCACACCTAATTGTTCTAAAAAACCCTGAGAAGAGATTGTAATGGGAGAAATGAGCTAGCAGAATGGAAAATTTAATAGTAAAATAGATAATAGTGTAATAGACCTATGGATGTGAGGTTGATGGAGGGGTGGATCAGGAAGGTGGAGATGGATATAGAACTTTGTAATTGGAACAAAATTTTAATTGTAGCTTTAATGATGGTGAATGGGGAGTGTGCTGAGAATAACCAAGAATTTCCAAGAATATTAATATTATTATTTTTAAAACATTCTCAGTGGTCTCTTAATCGATTGATTATTTATTAACCCATTCATTAAATATTATTACTGAAAGTTATTGAAATGAGATTTAACCTCCATATTTTATTAAAGTTGCAATTTGGCACCCTGGCAAATAAGATTATAGATGTTCTATACCATCATCATCATCCCAGTAGGCTTTAGAAATAGTGTTAGCTGGGAATGATGAAGCATCCATCGATCCATCCTTAAAATGTTACAATTGGCATGCAACTTAGCTGCAAGTGTTTAAATGCCATATAGATTTAAATATAGGTTATAATTAATGCATAGCGTGGTCGCCCGAGCTGAAATAAAGAAATATTATAATTAATTCATAATGTGGATGTGTGGCCATTTGAATAAAGTTATAATTAGTTTAAACTGTCTGATAATATATGCTATATTTGTAAACTCTCCCAATCATTTTAGTTATATTTGAAATACAATGTGGATGACCGATCAAAAGATTACAAAATACGTTTTATATCAATTTAATAAATTTTTACAAGTTAACTAAGTAAAGAATCATTTTCATTTAGTTAGATTTAAGCCACAACGTGGAAGCCTCTATTTTCATTAGTTATATTTGGCTACAATGTGGAGGCTATAAAATAAGTTGTAGCTGGAAGGTTTCTATAGTTTTAATTTGTTATAATTGTCTTACAACGTGGTCGCACGAAGGAAATTGTACTTTGGAAATTCGTTTTGTTACAATATATATATATATATATATATATATGCGTGTGTGTGTGTATTGAAATGGTAAACCTGATTCAGATTTGCCGTTTCACAGTCTGACCCATCTAATCATTTATTTTACTAACGTTTGCTTTTATTAGTATTCTAAAAAAAACATTTTTTACATTTTTTTTAACTATCCTAAATAAATCCTAAAATTTATTTTGGATAGTGTTAATCATATATATATATATATATATATATATATATATAATTGTACTAACACACTAAGTTATTCCATTTATATTATTAAAAGGAAAAAATTCAAATAATAAACTTTTAAATAAATTTTAAATAATAATTTTTTTTAAGACTCCAAGATGGCCTTTTCTGTAAGATTTGTACCTTGATAAGAAGTTTAAAATAAAAGTTTAAATTAAAAACACTTAGAAATTACCAAAAATCCATTTATTTTCATTAATTAGTAGAGATTCTACATCGTTATCTCAAAATAAAAATGAACATAAAATTATATTGAAATCTATTGATCCTTATCGAGGTACAAACTTTTTAAAATTAGAGCAAAAGCATAATTCCTATTGTTTTCTAAAGGAAAATCACCTCAGACAGCCAAGAAATTGTATACCATTAGGAAAGTATAAATAGTGGTCCATTTTGTTAGAAAAAAAAGAGAAATGGACAAACAGAAACAAAAGAGAAAGAAAGTTGTAGAAGTCTCCACACCATGATGAGCGAGTAGTAAAAAGGGTAGATCACTGCTCATTTCCTCCTGAGACCTGAAATCTTCTGTTATGCTGCTGTCAGAACCTGCCCTCAAAGAAGCCATCTGCCACCAACATTTGCCTACAGAACTCATCCAGGGGAACTCCAAGATAGAATGCCAAAGAGCTTAAAATTTATACTTTCATCAAGAAGTTAGAAGAAACTATTATTAGAATGTAAATATAATTTCGTAAAGTGAAGAATGTTTAAAGTTATTGTTTATTGAAAATCTTTTAGCTGATTCTTTAACCCTTTTCTTATAAATTATAATGTTTTTCATAACTCAAGCTCACCATAATTTTTAGTATTTTTGATTAATTGAATATGAATTTATTTATTTGTTGTTATATTAATTTTTAGCATGAGATTTCATGCTTTGATTTTTTTTTTTTTTTGACAAACTTCACTCGCGGGGCCTCAAAGAGAGTAATTTGCTAAGAGAGCAAATTATGTTTAGTAGGGGAAGAGAGTTTTAGCAAAAAAATGAGTAAATTTTAAAATAAAATAAGTTGATCTAGTTTTTATTTTCGCAAGTGAAGTTATATCGAATATACATAGTTCAAAATAAACATACCACATTTCTTTAAATAGTTTTATTATAGATTTCCCAGGAAGGGATTTTATAATTTTAGATCTCTTTAAATTTAAAACAGAATAAAATATGCTATAGATTTTTGACCTAGTAACAGCGCCGCTGGATAGTGTCAATTAATCACCATGCCTTTTTTTTTAAAGTTAGGAAAGTGGAAAGGAGGGATTTATTCGAGAAGTAAGTTTCCTTATTCTATATGTTTGGTTTTTGTAGGTTAAATATTTTCATAAGGTAATTTGTGCAGGTTGGTCTCTATGCAGTATTAGATTATTTAAGGCTATATAATTATAATTCATTCATATTTAATGATTATAATATTTCAGGTTAATAAAGAATGCTTGGAGTATCATGGCCAGACCTAAACTGGTCATTCATTTGGTGTTCGGAGTTTCTTCCGGTTTCACATACGTCTGTGAATCGGATAGCATGGTTTAGATAGAGTGGGTTAGCTGGCATCGTATATGTACAGGCAGGCATGTTCCTATTAGTATATAGATGTGACATGTGGAATTATTGATTTTCCTTTTTATTCCTCATTGGAATAGGCATATGAGTGTCTGTAATCCAGTTCATATGTTCCTACCTATGTTTCTTCTCTCCTTTTCATTCATATATTTATTAACCCACATTGTTTTGCTTTCTTTTTCCTATCTAATACATAAGCTATAGGGAAATGATTCTATTTAAGTATCTTCAACCTGAGTAATCAACTCTATTGTTTTTTTTCGTAATTAGTTAAAATCGTTTAATTTTAGCTAATTCACGTTATAGTTCTTATAAGATATGATTTTAGTTGTAAGTCCAATTAAAGCAGCTTGTTTGCTTTATAATTAACTGATCTATTTTTTAATATAACAGCTTACAATTTTAATCACTGTAAAGTTAGTTATAAGCTATTCCAGCAAGGTCCACTAATGTCATAAAACATTAGTTATTTGAAATCTAAATTATTATTTATAAAGAGAAACAAAATCAATTTTTTTCTCTTCGTATGTCATTAGAGTAAGACGACGAATTAGTCTTATTATAATTGTTTATGTAATATATGTTTAGGCAGATGTTTAGACCTGCTGCTATATTATAAGCTTGTACTAAATGTGCACAGATAATTTTAGAATCCGTAGTCATTTAATTATAAAATCATTTTTTGTTTTATTTTAAAAGAAAATAAATGTAAAAAAAATTAAAAGTATATAAGTATATAAACTAAACAAATGAAATGTTAACTGTGAATATAAATTCATCATAAACTTGTATAATTATAAAAGTTAATTTAAAGATTGTGTTTTTTTGTTTTTAAAGAGCTTGAGTTAAATATTAATGTAAAATGCTTAATGATTTTTAAATATATATATATATATATATATATATATATATATATATATATATTAAAAATCATATATATATATATATATATATATTAAAAATCATTAAGCATTTTACATTAATATTTAATATATATATATATATTTAAAAATCATTAAGCATTTTACATTAATATTTAACTCAAGCTCTTTAAAAACAAAAAAACACAATCTTTAAATTAACTTTTATAATTATACAAGTTTATGATGAATTTATATTCACAGTTAACATTTCATTTGTTTAGTTTATATACTTATATACTTTTAATTTTTTTTACATTTATTTTCTTTTAAAATAAAACAAAAAATGATTTTATAATTAAATGACTACGGATTCTAAAATTATCTGTGCACATTTAGATATATATATATATATAACTAAAACAAAACTTCCAGTGTTCCTCAAAACATTTTTATTTACTTTTATTTTAAATAATCTTTGATTTTAAATGTATCCATAAATCAATCACCCAAGTTCTCACTAAAATATAATAAAAATTGAATCTCATGCTTTAAGACTCAGCTGCTGGCATGGTGAAAGTAAAGGAATTCAATGTTATCATTGAGAAAGTTTATTGATTAGATATTTGACCTGGAGATATAGGTAAATAGGGCATAATCCATGATGTACCTGATTTTTATATCTTGTACATGGTTGGACTTGAGGTACTTTATTTGTATTCCGGGCTTGTTTTATTGATAGACATTTTTCGACTGGTACAATATATATATATATATATATATATATATATATATATATATATATATATATATATATTAAGTTGCAAACTTTAGTGTCTCTATAAACATAATTGAGCTAGATAAAAGTGGATATCCACTTTTATTGTAAAAAGGATGTTGCCTTTTAATTGCTTATTGTTATTGATGTGGTATTGTTTAAATATTGACTACTTTTATGTATTTACATTTCTAAACCTACCTAGGCTTGAGCATTATTAACTTTATTATCCAATTATTGCAGTTTCAGTAGACTTTGAAAGTTATAATTGATTATTTGTTGGTCTGCTTTCAGAAAAGGTTTATTTTTTTCTGCTTAATGAAGTTTATTTAAACTTTTCTGAACTGATAATCTCATTCTCAATAGTCCAGTTGCAATCCTTTGTGTCTATATAAAAAAATGGATTGTAAATAAAGGTCGGTATCCATCTTTATTATCTTTATTTTAAAACGATGATTGTCATTTCCACACATTGAGATTGATGATTTTTATTATATAATATTTAAATACATTCATATTGTCTGTACTAACTTAATGTAATTATAAGGGATTTAAACTCAGATATTTAAACTCCCCAGAGATCCAATCTATCTTATACAAGTAATACACATGAGGACATATATGTAAAAACCGTAAATGATCTCCAATATACATATATGGTGCAGAACGATCTCCCGCACATATACATAATCACTACTCAGGTTATATTAAGATAGCAAAATCTTTAAACTTTAATGGACAAGCTTTATCTTTTTCATGTGTGTGTGGTCATGTGATTACTTTTATAAGATGAATTGGATAGCTGTGTGGAGTTTGAACGTCTGAGTTCATGTCCCTTATAATACATATATATGTACTGATATTGCTTAAATGCTGACTGCTTTCACCTTTTTACTAAAATAAATGTATTTATGTATAAATATATAATTTTATAATTATTGAATATTTATTTTCTTTTTATTTCAGAATTTTTTGTTCTAATAAAGAGGATTTTAATTTGTTTAGTGGTTTTAATGGTTAATTAAAATGACCATTACAGAAACAAATATTCATCTAGCTAATCAATCAGAACTGATTATTTACTCAACTAATCGAACATCAATACCATGGACTTTAAATAGAACATTTATTTTAATAATCCCAAGTTTTTTATCTGTATTTGGAACAATTGGTAATTCCTTAGCACTTATTGTATTTTCAACAACTAAAAAGGTTAATGTAAAAGCTTTTATCCTAACATTGGCAATTGCTGATACCATGGTTACTGCTTACATTTTTCCTATTATGTCTATAGACATTATTAATAAAGGTAATGCTCTAAGTCCTTGGCATTGCCAATTTACTGGAGTCATAACAGTTTCTTCTTGTATTTTATCTACAACTAGTATTGCATTCATAGCTGCCGAACGTTATTTTAAAATATGCCGAACTTCTGCATATAAAAATGTATTTTCAAACAGAAATGTCAAAATAGCTACGATTGCTCAATGGTTATGGGTATTCAGCTCTACTGGTCCGGGTGTTTTAATGCCTCGTGTCTATGAATATGATGACAGAATTTCCATCTGTATTTACAACCCTAGAGCTTATTTCTTTTACAATTTGTACATTGTAGGCTGTTCCTTTGTTTCTCCAATCGTAATTTGTTTCTATTGTTACTTTAATATTTTTACAGCATTTCGGAAAAGTAAACAGAGAGTTTCTGGAGGCGATGCCCATCATGTTTCAACCCTGTCAGCGGCTGAAATAAGTTTATTTAAAACATTGTTTATTATTTTCATTTTGTTTGTATTATTTTGGGTTCCCTTTGATATGAGAACATTTCTTGATTATATTATGCCAATGTCTGAATCAGTTTGTAGAGGATCTGCCTGGCTAGCTTTTAGCCACAGTGCAATTAATGGTTATGTCTATGGATTTGGGAATAAGGCATTGCGCTCATCTTACATTAGAATTTTACTTTGTGGTAAAAAATTATCGTCCGTTACTAGCACAGAAACCACAAGTCAAGCAACTAATTAATTTTAATTGTAAGTTTATACACTCATTTATAATTGATTTAAAATGATTTTAAAGTGTGACTAATCAGTAAAATGAGGAACTCTTTTTTATAAATTTATTTGCAAAAAATTATACACTTATTCAGTCACACATATATATATATACACATACCGATAAGGCTGCTGAAATATCCAAAAAGTCATGACGGGATCAATGGATCATTGGAATGTGGGCTATGCTCAATGGTTGATTAGTTATAAAAATAATTTAGCTGCAGAGATATGCAGTTATGACAAAAGAAGAAATTCACAATAATAAAATAAACTATTAGAAATAAAATAAATAATTTGGGAAGTGAGAAAACTCCAATCATTCCCTAAACAATAATTTAGAATAAAGTAGATTTGCTCCCTTCATTGAAAACACATTCTCTGAGCTATCAGCTTTTGCACTTCTCATTGACTCTCGTATCTTCCCCAATAACTTATAAAGTATTAAATAATTTTCCAATATGATCTGAAATACACTTGTAGAGCAAAAGAAAAATAAATATTACCTTTCTTATGGTATATTACAAAAATAAATACTAAGATTCTTATGCCATCACCCCATTTATAATTGAAATACCAAGTTGATAAGTAATAAAATAATGAAGAATAATCTCAGAGTTCTTTAATCCATCTTGAAAAATGTTTTATAGTGTTGTGACTGACATCCTGGTAGACCATATGAGACATTCACCCCTCTTAAAAGCTAATGTATCCAAACATTAACAATAACAAAATAATTATTTAAAGAAATGTTTAATATGGCTAATATTGAATTCAAATAATTACACAAAATTTTTAAATAATTCAGTCTTTTATCCAGGATATCAGTCAGAATAATAGAAAGATAAAGATACATTTTTACCCCTCTACCATCCTTGACAATGCAATAAAATAATTTAAAATTAATTATTTAATAATTTGATTAATAGAATAAATGTAATAAAATGCAGTCTGAATAATGATTTGAAATAAAACTCATTGCAAAGTTAATTAAATGTCTTTTTCTTTTAAAATTGTAATCCCGATTTTTTTAAATTGAAAATCTAATGAATAGTTATCACAAACAATAATGTTTTGAGATCTGCTAAGGCATGTTTTATGTGATACATTAAGATTTCTGATATCTTAAGAATTCTGTATCCAAGAAAACATTTCTGCATATAGAAAATAGACAAACAACAAAATTAAATTAAATAATATACTATAACTTTATTAATCAGATAAAATAAAAATATGTAGAATATTTATAGAATGTTACACCCCAGCACCGGCGCTTTTATAAATGCAAAATTGTCATTATTAAATTTTGAGATTGCCTTTGCCAATAATAATAAAAATATTTAAATTATATATACTTTTTATAAAATGATGGTACATTATATTTCAGCAAGCATCACATGATCACATCTCCAATACTAGCACATAATTGTTTATAAACAAAGCAAAGCAAAACTCAATATAGTAGTGCCACCTCTGTTTAGCACAAGTGGCACTACTATATGGAGTTTTGCTTTGCTTTGTTTACATTATATTTCCATAGGTTTGGAATTAAATATTAAGTTAAATAGATAGGCTGTACTACACAGCTTAAATACCCCTGAACTATTTTTAAACTTGGCTATTACATTAAACAAGTGCATAATGTACATTGAATAATGACAATAATAACTTCAATTTAAATCTTATAGATGTTCTATCAAAATTAATCCCTTATTTAATTATTAAAAAACTATCTTTATCAGGATATGAAGTACAATAAAAGATAAGTAACATTTATTTAGTTATCTCAAACTGGGTTCGAACTACTATTTTTTCCTCCTAGTAACAAACTCTATTAATAAATGGTTAAATAAAGTATGTTTATAGTATTGAATAAACTACACATGGATATACATCATTCATTGGAAGTCATACACACAAATAATTATTTAAATTAAAGTCCACATAAAACCATAACAAATGTTTTAAATTGTAAATCACAAGTCCAACAATGAATATTTCTCAACAATTTGATAAAAATAAACACTGTGTATGTATATTCCTCTAACAATGAAGTGCTTAAAAGTACTCAATTTAAAATTAATTGTACTCGGTTTTTCTTGTAGACTACTAGCAAGGCTCAGTAGCACAATATACACATTGATCTACATAACTAAGGCACTATAAATGACAAAGTTCACACTGAGGGACTAATACCTCCAATCATAACCTATCCTTACCATGACTTTTAAATATAACACAATAATGTATACCTTCTATAGTGAAAAAATATTTTAATTCACATGAGGAACAAAAATACTAAGACACTCTTCACATCAAAATACTATACTATCATAATATAAGAATGGTAGCTTCTAAGCTTATCTCTTAGGCCTAAAACTTAAGTGTGGGCATTGTCTTATCATTAATGAAAAAGTAAAACACACCAAAAGATAATCCCCTCTTGGGATTGAGCTACATTAGCTATATCAAATATCATATCAACTTTATATAGTCCTCTCTTTGGGATCTGGCCACATTGGCTAACACAAAATATACTATAATAATAATATATCAGTACTCATCTCATGGAAAATACACAGTACTATGGAAAGAGCACCTCCATCCCACAAAGAACAATACATACTAAGCTAGTAAAATATGCAGATAACAAACATATACCAATTTTACATAGGCAAGATAACAAAATATCACTAACAATAATATTAAATCTATATTTAAAAATGCATACACCAATCAATGTCCAAAACCAATGAATGAAACGACACATATCAGTCAAACGATTATAAAAATATGTGAAAATAGCATAATAAACTTAATTTCAAGTAAGGAATAATCAAACAGCAATGTTTTATAGAAAACTTATTTTAATATAAAGTGGAAATAATAATAATAATAATAATAATAATAATAATAATAATAATAATAATAATAATAATAATAATAATAATAATAATAATAATAATAATAATAATAGTAATAATAATTATAAATTTATTAAACGCTCACTAAGCATGTGTTTTAAAGACCTACAGAGGTCCCTAGTGACGATTTTTTCAGACGCTCATTGCTAAGGTTTACAGCCTTGTTAAAACTATTAATAATAATAATAATAATAATAATAATAATAATAAAGAAAATTTGTTGATCAAATAATTCATAATGAAATAAAATTCCGTCAAAATCTTATATGAAAAATAAGCTATTACTGCCTAAAATGTGAAAATATGCACTTCTAATGAATTTAAAATACTGTGCTTACCTTTAAAGATTTACAAAAAATATTCTAAAATACTATACATGCGAGATAAATATCTCATAATTGCAGAAAATTTAACCATACATTTTACCTGTATAACTTCATATCAAAAGATAAATTTCACTCAAAAATGATAGTAAATACCTACATATTTACTATAAACCCTTACATAATACATATTAAAAGTAAACATCTTCACATGTAACAATATTAATAAAAATAATATTAAAAAATTTACCAATATTTTTTTTTGTTAAAACCTTAGGTGAAATACCTTTCAGAAAAAAAATGGACTCCTGAGTCAAAATTGACCTACTCTATAAAGTAATTAGAGCAACCTAGCTTCATAAGGATAACTCATGAGGATACATGCCAATTATTTAGAACTTATCAGGATAATTTGTCACATGTACTAAATGTCAATTTACATTAGCCAATACAATACCTAAGTCTGGTGGAAATTCAAGACCATACAGATACTTTCTCAGTTTTCAGTCTGTTAAAGCAAATGCTTAAGCAAATGACCATATAGGTGAACTGTGGGAGGATATTTCATTGTCAAGAAAGCTAGATCAAGTGAAACAAGTTGCTGATCATGCTAGATAAAGACCTATGTCTCCACCTAGATGAGATGTCCAATAAATTGTAAAAGATCAGAGACAATGATTATATTTGTAATTACATAGTGACTATTTTCTAAAGTGAGGAAGGCTTGAACTGTCTGTGTGCACACTGAATATATATTTATTGTAAATAAAGTTTGTTGATTTTTTTTAGTTGTGTGCAGACAGAACATTATTGTTATTACCTCTATTATATATTTAAACATCCCATGATCACTATTTCCCATGCATGCTCATAACTGTTGTTAAAATAGGCAAAATCTCTCCATACAGTAGTGCCACTCAAAGCAAGACAGAGTAATCAACAGATGCCAGAAGGCTTGTGCATAAAATCCCTATCTAGTGCCTACTCATCCAATATCTGCAAACAAGTTTCCTGCTTGTAGTCTTCATTACTGAAAAGTCTTGGTTCTGAGAGCACAGCGCCTAGTTCTTATGATCTAATGCAACTCTCCAGCAGCCACCTTTTATCTCTACATAACTACAAAACTATGAGAATAAAATTGAAAACACACAAATATTTTCAATCTAAGCTCAATAGCTTATATAGTTATATAGGTCTGAACTCAGTTCAGCACCCATATATTTTGGAGTCTTTGTTTTTTTATAACTATAGCCACCACCTTCCTATTATGCAGGATTGGTATTAAACCTTTAAACATCACATGATCATTATTTCCCCCACTTGCTCATAACTATTGTTAAAATAGGCAAAACTCTCTCCATACATTAGTGCCACTCAAAGCAAGACAGAGTAATCAATGGATGTCAGAAGGCATAAAATCTCTATCTATTGCCCACTCATTCACTATCCCCAAACTAGTTACTGGCTTGTGGTCTTCATCAGTGAGGAGCCTTGGATCTGAGAGCACTGCACCTTGATCTTAGGATCTAATGCAACAGTTATGAGCAAGCATAACAACAGTTATAAGCAAGCATGAGATATAGTGGTCATTTGATGTTTAAAGCTTTAATACCAATCCTGCATAATAGGAAGGTGGTGGCTATAGTTATAAAAAAACAAAGACTCCAAAATATATGGGTGCTGAACTGAGTTCAGACCTATATAACTATATAAGCTATTGAGCTTAGATTGAAAATATTTGTGTGTTTTCAATTTTATTCTCATAGTTTTGTAGTTATGTAGAGATAAAAGGTGGCTGCTGGAGAGTTGCATTAGATCATAAGAACTAGGCGCTGTGCTCTCAGAACCAAGACTTTTCACTAATGAAGACTACAAGCAGGAAACTTGTTTGCAGATATTGGATGAGTAGGCACTAGATAGGGATTTTATGCACAATCCTTCTGGCATCCATTGATTATTCTCTTTTGCTTTGAGTGGCACTACTGTATGGAGAGAGTTTTACCTATTTTTACCTCTATCATACTTTACACTTTAGAAAATTAGCATACAACATTACTATATTGAATAATAATAATGTGAATATTAGGTTAATGAGCCATTATTACACAAATGAAGTGATAATAGAAGGTCGGATAAGTTGTGTCTGTGAGAGGAAGAAAAAGGGAGAAGAGAAACATAAGATAGATCTGAACAGTTTTATTGGCTTACTAAAGACGGATAAGCAAAAAACTAGCTGCAAATGGTGAAAACTAATTAAATTGTAAGTAAAGTTGTTGTGTTAACGTTTACAATATTTGTGTAGGAGAAATGTGGATTATATTATTACTATTGCTGTGTGTGGAGATAACTTATTTGCATACAACAATAGAATAAAGTAAACTCAAACAATAATTATACTTCAATTTAATTATTTCTTTACAAGTGAATAAACTTATTTGTTCAGTTTTAGTTTGTCTCAGTGTTTATTTAATTAATAATTAATGCTTACCTGGCTGGTATCATTTGAGATACCCCCAAATACCGAATAATTTCATAACCAATATATTTAAATACATTATAACTTTTTTTTTTTTTATCGTGAGGAAATTTGAAAACCAAAAATTTTTATTAACGTTAATAAATTTTACACACATGTTTCGCATGAAGAACACAATAGTCATATAAATTGCTAAAGTCAACAATCAATTTTGGACGGCATTTAAAATCAGAATAACAATCACATTGTTTTTTTATCTTACTATCCATCTAAAGATCATGTACAAATGAGTCTCTACTATTTTTAAGCCTGAAAATGTAGAAAAAAAATCAATTAATATGTTTTATTTTAAAAGTATTATAAGATTTAAAATTACTACAATTATTTTAAAAAAATCAGCACTAATTTAATTACATTTAAATATGGATTTGATCTTTCACAATATTTCATCCGATTCTTCATTATTTAAAGCATTGGGTTGATGTAGAAATTAATTCACAAAATTATGACTATTATTATTTTTTTTGCTTTTTGGGTACCTCATTTGTTAATCTATTCATCAGTGCATTAACATTAAATGCAACAAACTAAAATATTTTTTCTTCAAATGTACAGGAATCAACATCCATTCTTTTGCTATTAATATTTTGGCTGTTAAACGAATAGTATTACTAATTTGTTTACTATAATAACTAACATCAGTTTTTTTTTTTTAAACTATCAAATTATGTTTCAATAAATGCTTGAAATATCGAGAAATCAACATGTAACGTTAAGAATAATAATTAAGTCTTTATTGAATAATTAATAATTTAAATAACATCAAAGAAATTTTATTTTCCAAAATACTATTTATCAATTGAAATAAAAATTAAAATATTGATTTTTTTCTCCTCATTATTATATATAAAAATTTTAGATTATGATATAAGATAATGAAAACAATAATTTTAAAATATTGAAATAGTTATAATTTTATGGTGATTTTAAGACAAAGAAATAGTTTAAGTTTGGGAAAATAAATATATATATATATATATATGTTTGAATGATTTCTTAAATCGATTTGAAATGTTGGAATTTTAGTTATGTATAATCCATATTTTATTGTGTTGCTTTTAATATATAGAGTCTATGAGCACAGACTTTCACATGACCCACTACTCACCATACTATCTCATAACACTGATACACTTGAACACATATATGTTGAAAAGATAAATAATCACCAATATACGTATATTATGCTAAACCAGCAATCATCAGTTGGTCCAGATTACGATCTCTACACATATACGCTATAAATGCTCAGATATATATTAAGATAGCCAAACCTCATACTTTAATGGACATACTTCAATCTACTCCACACTCCAACCCTTCAACCGTCCATCCAACTGAAAATCTGATGATGGAATGCTCAAAGGCCATCCTGAGGCCGAGATTGTTGTCACACCCATGTTTACCTAAGGTCATTTTGACTCCTCATGTACAGGACATAATCCATTTAATACATATACAAGGGATGGGAAAACATCTCTACTATGTAATTACTGAAATACACATGTATATAAAAAGCCTGTGTGTTTGTGTTGCTTATGTAAATATAAAAAATTATTTACATTCTTTTGTTGATACATTAAATAAATTTATTATTACAGTTAGATAGAATTTTTCATTAAAGTTTCTCATCTTATATACAAATACATCATTTTTCTATTTACATCAGAATAATATTATATATGTGGAATAGATCATGGTTAGGAAATATGACTGGATCTCCTTGAATAATTGTACTTGATGTAAGCTTTAGTCTGATCAATAAGTAACATTTTTATTACAGTCACATTGTGAATGGTCACTTCCTGGTTATTATTGATGAACAAATAAATTATTTTTTTCCTAAATGAAAATTCTTCATACTAGTAACCAAGGTGTTAAGCAATTTACATAAGTGGGACAATTCCATTATATTTAGGAGCCATCAACTCAATCCAATCAAACAGGAACTGATCCGAGTTCAGTTTAAAAATATTGATATTATTCAGAATTTTTTTATATGTGTGTGTTACTTCTGGTAGTTATAATTCATGAATACTGATTAAGAAAATAAAATAGTTAATGAAGTGTACATGAACACAAATAATTATTTGTTCAATGGAAATATTACAAATATTTTTGTAGAAATCAAAAAATAAATATGTAGATATCACTACATCAGCAATAATTGTAAGAACAGCGTTGGCAGATGTAATAGTAGAACAATAATAGAGAAAAGCCATAGGATGAAACGAGGAGTGAGCTCTAACTTCATAATAAGTAAAATAAAAAAGTAATAAATTTAAAGTATTAGTGCTCTTGTATAAATAGTTTAATAGCTATCTTAATTACATTTTTATATTTATAATAATAACAATACATGATTATAAGTGCCAAGACAGAAATACTGGCTGAGGGAAATGAAACCAAGTCTCCTACTAAAAAATTTTTGAACGTGATTATGAGCACATTAAAAAGAAAAAAAAAGTATGAAAATAATTTATAAAGAAAATATAGGACAGATGTTTAAAAAACTTACAGAAATGAAAGGTCAGATTGAAAAACAAAATAAAAATCTTTAAAATCAAATGAAGATTATAAAACCCAAATTGTAGATCATAAAGACAAAATGAAAATGTTGAAGATTATAAACCCAAAAAACAAAGAACTTAAAAACCAAAACAAGAATCAGGCAAGAGAGAATAAAAAGCAGATGGAGCAATAAAGAAATAATAAACAGCTGAAAAATTAAAAAAATAAGCCAATTATATTAGTATTAAAGTTTAACTGGATAAAATTTAAGCACTTGCTTAGAAAAAACCAAAATAGAGAATAATCAAGATCTGATATGAGAAAAATAAAAAAAATAAACGATTAGATTAAGCAATTTCAAAGATTCAAATAAAAAGTGACAGCCAATTTTATGCAAGAGATAGTCAGACTAGTAAAAATAGAATTTGATATAAAAGCGAATCATAAATATGATATAATTATATTATCAAAAAAAGGTAAAAACTAGCTCTAGTTTAGATGAAACAAATAAAATTAAAAATAAATACCTGAGTGCATTAGTTAGGAATAATTATGACATTGATATTATAAATAAATATAGCTTTTCACACAGAAATTTTGGTTGCAGATATTTGTGTTACGTCTAACTGTTGGGCAAAATGCGCACATGACGTAAATACGATAAAAGTGAAGAAGTGTATAATTTAGAAAAATAATTATGTTGCTGAAATATTAAAAAAATAGATGATAAAGAGAGTCAGGTTATGAGAATTAAATATAAAAGTGGGTTGTAAGCCAATACCAACCAAAGAAAAAGTACTATAAAACCAAAGAGAATAAAATTTAGGGGATGAGAGAAGAGAAACTTTGTTAAGATAACTAATTAATCTAGACAGATTGCCTGAGAAATTATTAAATTCAGCCACTAATTTTGTGAAAGCAAAAAGTAAAGCAGAAAACAAAGAAGAGAAAATTCACTTATTCGGGAATAATAATAGTCATAAGGTAAATAAAAGATTTTTCAGGTGAATCTAAATGAGGGCATGTATATTAGTAAAAATATTTAGAAAGGGATAAAGTTTAAGCTTTTATAAATAAGAATAGCCGTCTCAATTGATGACTATGAAGACTAAAAAAGTGTAAATGATTTCTGAGACAACTAAGCTAAGTTTAATATATTTATGAGAGAATTTCTCAAGATATGGTTGTTTTTCTTTCTGTACTGGTGATGGATGTAGGGGTTTATCATTGTTTTGAGGATAAAGAGTTTTCATGATATTCCAGAAAGTTCTTTAACACAGAAGTGTTCCCATACAAAATAGAGCAAGACTTAAATTTATATCTATTATTATTAGTTAACACATGGTGGTAGCTTTTATATTATGCTTAATTGAGATAGCTCCCTTGATGTTCAAGGCTGTCTGTATGCTCAAAATAGAGAAGGATTTCTTTGCTTAATCTAATGGTAGATGATCAATTTTAGTGATTAACTTAAAATTGTAATCTTTCAATAACAAAGTTATAAATACTATTGAAAATAAAACTTTAGAGAATATTACTTATACTAAGAATGACAATTTTTTAAAGAATAGTCTTTTAATGAAGAGTAGATAAATGTGGCATTATTTTGAATTTATAAAAAAATGTAGTTGAAATAAAATTGAGCAATACACAATACATCATCTTCTAAATGGAGGAGTGTCAAATGTAATATCTCTATCAAAGGTCACATGTATAACTTTTAAAAATGAATACAGAAAGATTATGTGTTTTAAAACAAAGTAAAAAGTTATAATAATGTATGACAAGTTAGAAAAATAACTTGTAAAAAATTAAATGTTTATTTCTTTGTTTATTTTTAAGTTAATATTTCGAAAATAACATCATTTATTTTCAAAATATTATTTATCAATAAAAAAAATAATAGAAGAAACACGGGTTAACTCAGAAAATTCCGTGGTTGCTATGGTATTTGGATGATGGCTAGAAAAAAAAACCAGATAATCATCTGCTATAAAATTTGTAGAGATTATTTTTCTTTGGATTGATTATAAATTAGCAGTTATAATAAAATAATTTGTGTTTTTGTATATTCATATATATTTATAATAAGGGGTAAAATTTTAGATAGAATGTTGTTAGTTCATCTTTGTGAAAACGTAACTTTCTTCATGAACTGTGATAATGGACCAAAATGCCTAATAATATATCTATTTGGATTTCGAATGTAAATAAATGCTTTGGTATTTATTCAAAACTTTGTCTCAAGTTGTTTTTATATGCATTCATATTCTAGTTTTCACATTACATATTACTATTACTACATAAATACATTGTTTCATAAATTTGATCATACTGAAATCTGATTATATTGTTTTCTTGATCCAAACATTATATGAAATACTTTACCATTTGGTAAAGTTATAAAAAAGTTGCATAGTTAGTTTATTATTTAGACAATGATGTAAGATTAAAAGATATCCTTTTTCCTTCATAATCTAATTGCTGGTCCAGTAATACTTTATTCAATTTATTCCATTATTATGATTTTTTTATTTAGCGTTATAAATTACTAGATAATAGAATTTCTTTAATCAAATCGTATTAAAGGTTTCCTGACATCTGATTTCCTAGCTCCAAATTAATATCAGTTTAGCTATTTAAACTAATGTAGTTCGTGGATTTTATTCATGGTCGGTTAAAACTGCTCATTTTGCATCAATACTATGATAATCCTGCATGATGTATGTGAAGCTATAAATATCAATTATTGCGGAAGTAGAGTTATCGTACCACCTCTAAGGGATAGACAGAGAATAGCTATCTTATAATTTAATTACTGCGTATGCAGATATTGAGAGATTGAGGACTTGATCCCAGCTCCATTTGTACTTATTATCTAATTAGGGAATTATTTACGTAGTTGTGGTAAAATGTTTTGCATGCCTTTTTAAAGTAAATGCGCATAGACTAGTTCCTCACATAATGCTTAGTCTCAGGAAGAAGGTAGTTCCCTGGTATATGCTAACCATTTGAAAGCTATGAATAATTTGTCTAGTTTCCCTTTCAAAGACACTAATGTGTGCGTCGTGAAGTACTGCATAGTGATGTAGAACGTATAGATGGTCTTTGCGGGGTAGTATAAAAGTTTCTCTGGCAGGGTTAGGATCATAACCATATGTATGCATTGATGTGGGGAATGACAGAGAGTTGCTTTAATTTATACGCGAGCCGATATGTAATTAAAATTTATGGAAGTTATAAATAAGCATCGGCAAATTGTGGCAACATACTAGCCTATCCAAATGAATACCGTCGCTCGACTGGTATCATAATGATCACGATCACAAGGGGGAGAGCAGTGAATATTTAGTAGGCATGAAAATAGAACTATTGCTTTGTATTTCAAACAATTACTTTCAATTAATGACTGGTCAGAAAATTTGGATATAATATTATCTTTACATAGCAAATGAAATATCTTATTCCTTGTTGGAGTAGTTGAATTTATAGTTATTGTAGTGAAGTGGGCCAAGAAATTGAATAAGCTGTTGGTTAAACTTATACGATAATATCATATTTACATCAATATGAGGATTTCTAATTATGTGTTTAAGCGCATTGACATTTAAGTTGAACCAGGGGTCAAAACAATGATTAAGTTTTAATTTTGAAATTTAGATAATGTGGAAGTATGAATTTTATAGTGCTTAAATAGTAACCTTACTGGAATGATTTCGTGCTAGTCTGAAAATATAGTTAATGGGAATTTCATTGGAAATAAATTAAATGTCTGTTTTGCTTCAAACTTTAATAAACATTTGTTATTGTTATAAATTTATATTTGTGTCTTATGCTTTAATATTTTGGATATCTAGAACCATACACCGCCTTATAAAATGTATATTACTAAATACTACCATAACAAATTTTATAAATGTGACATGAATACAATATGTTAATACTAGATTACACTTAAATTTATGAATTGTTTATATTTGTTGATTTCCATAATTCACATCTATAAAATATCAAGTAGGAAAAGTTTATATATATATATATAAGGGAGCGATCATTTTATGCAGGCAAGTAGAAAAGGGATTTTATGTCTACTCTTAATACTCATTAAATGGTAACGAACTATATAAATAAGTTTAACATATCTGAATTGATTATTTTCTCTTACTTTCTTTTATTTCATATCATCTGTGTGCTAAATTAACTAGTAATTTTTAAATGTTTTAAATTTTATGAAATGTCATACATTTAAAAATTGTCATACATTTAAAAATTACTAGTTAATTTAGAACACAGATGATACAAAATAAAATAAAGTAAGAGAAAATAATCAATTCAGATATGTTAAACTTATTTATTTAGTTCGTTGCCATTTAATGAGTATTAAGAGCGGACATAAAATCCATTTTCTAATTTTGGTATTTAACATGATTCCCCCTGGTAAACTCACCTTAAATTTTGTTTTAGCAAATTTAGGGGATAATATCTATTGAATCATAATAAATTAATAATAGTTAATAATTGCACCTCATTAGCAGATAAAAACTCTTGAGAAACTAAATTAATTCGATTATGAAATTTAAGAGAGCTAGCTTGAAAATCAAATAGCATAAATATTAAAAATTAGGAACACTATTATGATAATAATCAGTAATCTGGAGTTATTTGGAATAAAAGACATATTCTATTCTTGTAGGCCTATATGTGTGCTTGAGGAATAAGATTAAGTGTTGTCAGTAAAGAAGATATAAAGGAGAACGCAATCCAAACATTCAATGTTGTATAATTGTGGCTGTTAAAAAAAAAAAAAATAGATGCGGAGAACGAAAATAATAGTAGTAGGGTTAAATGGGAATGAGTTATAACATTTTCTTTTATGTTAGTTTGAATTAGATAATAATCTACTAGTATGTATTATAAACATAAGTTACAAGTTCTCTGTGTCGATTGCTAATTTATTTCTGGTCATTTATATATTAGAAATATACAATAACATTTTTTCAGATTACAATGAGAGATTGTGTGTGTATATATATTATAACGTTTTCCGTATTTCTAGGCCTCTATACGCAATGCTCTAGTTGATCAAGTTATGCAAAAGAAAAATAAATGTTCATTTATTTTATTTAAAAAAAAAGAAGAACGTTTCAATATTATTCTAAAAACATAACTATCTTTCCTGATCAGCTCGGCCTAGAATTATTACCGAGTACAATTGTGAGCTGAATCAGCTTTTAATTTCTACACGAGGGCGCCAGAGTCGTTAGACCCACTGAGTCTGCGTCAAACATATTGTAACTCATAAAGTAATAATTATACGATCTGGGTTAAAATTGCCGTTAAGTAGAAGAAATTCCTCTTTGACTTAATTAAAAAAAATAAATCTATTTAGCAAAGGTAATTTGTATACTAATTTGAATTTTAATAACGAAATATAAAACTTAAATATAATAACATTAATTTTATACACGCACCAATAACAAATATTTAGGTAAAAGTTCACTATAACCGTCTATGGTTGTTTGCCCTCTATTGTTTAAAATTTAAACTAAATTGCTTGAGAATCTGACATGTATGTTATTATATTACAAATAAATTAAAATTTAATCAAATGTAAAAGATAATAATAAAAAAAAAAACCTTTTGAATGTTGGATTAATTACAGGACATTAATTAAAAAAACATTTACCTTTTTAAATATAATTACGTCCTATACAGACTAGGAAGTTGGAGACTGCTGATGTTATTGTACGCAGCCCAGCCATCTGAAATAATGTGCGTACACTGTCTACAACTTAAGAATTTAAAATAACTACATTTATGACACATGTTGCAAAAAAAAAGACACCTTATGTGTTCAACGGCACGAATTACACGCATACGTGTACAGTTTTATAGTTACAAAAGATGTCTGCTACATGCTTAGTACCTGATAGTGAAATTTTAAGCATTGCTGCTATTCTGGCAGAAGAATGGAATATGCATGGATTTGATGACAATGGGGAGCCATTAATTGTTGAAATAGACGAAACCTACTATTTCCACCAAAAATATCACAGGGGGGCTATATGGACAGGTCATTGGGTGTTTGGCGGCATAGAGATTGCATCAAGAAAGTGCTTCTTGATAGAAGTGGCAGACAGGACAGCTGATACACTGGAGGGCCTGATACAGCGGGTCATTTTACCAGGTAAGCACATTATTTCAGATGGCTGGGCTGCATACAATAACATCAGCAGTCTCAACAATGGTGTGTATTTGCATTCGGTTGTTGTCCATCAGGAAAACTTCATGGATCCCGAAGACCGAGACATACACAGCCAGAATATTGAAAACATGTGGATGAGTGCAAAGCGTAAGCTGAAATTCCAATGTGGCATTAGCAGAGCTTTGTTTTCATCGTACCTGCACGAATTGCCCTCCGGAGTAGATACAGCAATACCACTTTTTTCTCCAACTTCCTAGTCTGTATAGGACGTAATTATATTTAAAAAGGTAAATGTTTTTTTTATTATCTTTTACATTTGAATAAATTTTCATGTAATTGTAAGACAGTAGCATATACTTTTTTATTTTAAATTCTTAAGTTGTAGACAGTTTAAAATCTTAACTTTCAAAGAAATTAAAAGTAATTATTTTAATTAATGTCGTGTAATTAATCCAACATTCAAAAGGTTTTTTTTTTTATTATTATCTTTTACATTTGATTAAATTTTAATTTATTTGTAATATAATAACATACATGTCAGATTCTCAAGCAATTTAGTTTAAATTTTAAACAATAGAGGGCAAACAACCATAGACCGTTATAGTGAACTTTTACCAATATTTATTCTATCCCGTCAAACATTTAACATTTATGATTAAGACAAAATTATAATATTGGAAAGTATTGTGCATATGAATTTAATAATTTGATTCAAATATTGAAGTAATAATTATTTGGTGTCTTATTTTTCCATGGTAACAGTTTCGTTCACTTCTCAGTTCACAAATTTTGATCCAAAAAAATTATGGGATAACATTTCATTCAAATCACTATTCATAAAGCTTTATGTAAAAAATATGGCCATTAACTTACCGGTAAGTTGATATTTAAGTAGGTCCTTGATCCTCCAATGTTCAATTCAGTTAGTGGATAGTCCGCATTAGTTGTTTTTTTTTAGTTTTACTTCTTACAAATTTCCGATCAAATTTAGGTAGAGCCAGATGACGATCTAGGTGTCTTTTCTCGTGAGAAAGTGTTGGCAAACGATAGAGTTCTACTCACGCATGGTGAGCGATTTCAGTTCGTATCTAAAGGGACACATTTTATTAATATTTTTTTGTATAAAAAAATATGAGGCACTTCAAATTGCTCAACACTCTCTGGAACAACAAGACAAAAGACACCCTTCAAACCTGTTGGCTCCTTTTACATCCCCAGATTCTTTTTCAAAGTTCTGCACATATTCCTTTTTACCTTTTGTTCTATTTTATAAACTTCTACATTATTTCTCATTTTTTAATTACAAAGTCTCTTTTCTCGTTAGGAATTTCTGCCATTTTTAATTACTATCAGAAAGTTGTTTCTGATAGCAATCTTTTACTTTTGAAATTTCCTTTCACTATTTGAATCAATTATTCAGTATGCACTTTCCAACATTGAATTTATTTTAGTTAGCTTATATTAAAAAAAAGAAAAATTAAACTTTCACTGTACGTTTTTCTTAAAACAACATTATATTACAAAAAAAAAAATAAAGATCGGGTTCTCTCTTTTTTTATTTAAATGATACACAATATTAAATAGTAATTTGTATCATATATATAAATAAATGGTACAATATATATATATATATATATATATATATATATATATATTGTACCATTTACACATATATATATATATATATATATATATATATATTGTGAATATTCAGATTAATGATCAAAGTATTTAAAAAAAAATAAAGAAGTTTGTTGATCTTGTTTGATTTTTCTTGTGCTTGATAGATAGATAATGGAAGATCTTGGAAATATAGATTTAAATTGATCACCATGGCAACCTAAAGCTTTTAAATAGAATTGTTTACTGTTGAGTCTTGCTTTAAAATACTAAATTCGCTATAATCAAACTTAAGAAAAACATATAGGTTAATAAATAAAGTTTGCAAACAATTCAGTACGATATAAAAGTTTACTTAAATAGGATCGATATTATTTTACATATTTTATTTTTCTGTTAATGCAGTCACCATAGTAACATTATTACATATAATTCAATGTTTTTATGTTATGTATATTTGTTTATAAATTAATTTAAAAAAAATATTATTATTAAAAATATATATATGTGTAAATTATTTGTGTTTATAAAGTGAATAAAGGTTGTAATATCAATTTTGTATTTTGGTTTACAAATAATAGGAAAAATCTAATCGAATTTGGATTTAATTTCCATGTATCTTTTTCTCCAAACTTACATTACAAACCGCGAAAACTGCTGTAAAAAAATTGTTCAGCTTGAGCTTTATTCGAGTATTTTCCAATGGTTGTTATCACACCAGACTGTCAGAAAGAGAACCTATAAATAGCAGCCAAAAGACTATAAGAGTATGCTATCATCTTTTTGTGATTGCCATGAATGGACATATTTTCTAGGTTCTTACAAATAAAAGTTCTTCAATATTTTTTTTAACTGTTAAACCATAAAACAATTGAAAAAAATAAACTTAAATTATCTGCCCATTCAATCATTTGAATGGCAGTTGTGAAGGATTTCCAAAGGAAAGGGCAACAGAAAAAAAAGGAAACCTATATAAAAAAATGCTTTATATAAAAATCGGCTATTTTAGTTTTAGAAACAAAGATATTTCTGTTTTAAAGTTTGGCGTATAACTACCGTTG
The DNA here is from genome assembly GCA_028023455.1 of Epiperipatus broadwayi. Taxonomy (NCBI): domain Eukaryota; kingdom Metazoa; phylum Onychophora; class Udeonychophora; order Euonychophora; family Peripatidae; genus Epiperipatus; species Epiperipatus broadwayi. Next base: position 3,648,755 of record JAQFVV010006321.1, on the reverse strand, counting down.
GATTTGGATAAATATCTTGTCACAAGCTAAGAAACACTCAGGATCAACTGGATTAATTTGTATCATAAAAGGGCTAATAAAATCACACTCTCCTCTTTGGAAAGGAAAAGGATTGTTAGTGAAGTATTATAAAGTTTGACTTATTATTTCTGAGAAATAAACTTCTCTTTGTGTCATAGAAACTGAGGATAAGTAAATGGCAATGGACATGTAAATAGTGAAAATAAACAGACTCTTATATATGGTATGATTTTTTTATATATAAAAATGTGGGCATATTAATTTTTTTTACATTTAATCCTTAAACCTCTAATTATATTATTGGTTGTATGAGGTAAAAATCAAATCTTTTAATTGGCCAACTCACAAACTGAAGACAAAGCCTATTGTTAAAACATATTCACCTATAATATTAAATTCAACTCAGATACGTTTATAAAAAGTATATTACTAATTTTTCAGGTTATGAAAGGAAACGAAAGGTCTTTCAAAAATAAACTGCTATTTATTTATTATAAAATATATTCAATTCTGGCACATATAAAGTGAATGACTAAACAAAAAAGTGCTGACGCAAACGCTTTTTTTCAATTTTACGTTATCAAAAAGTAAAGATTTCTTTTTGCTAAATCTTAAATATTTTTACTAAAATCTTCAATATTTTTCGAAAATAATTTTGTTTTTTTGGTATATTTTTTAAAAAACTAGTTTAATTTCTCAAATTATATTTTTTTAATACTTAAATTGCATTCGAAATGAAAATCTCAGCGTTTTTCTTTATTTTCTTTGATCAGGCAATTTCTTTGTTCTTTCCAGCCAATCAGAATGTCTTTTTCAGCAGAGAGTCAGCTGACAGCAAATCACTGACAAGGTTCTTTCTTTGTTTAGTTTAAAATGCGTTTTTTTTTTATTTTTTACTTGTAAAATAATTCGGAAGAGGGCACCATCTTACAGAACTTTTAAAAACCTAATCAATACTTGTCAAACGAATATTTTAGCAGAAGAACTAGCAGAGTTAGAGTGACGTCAGATGTCAACGAGATGCCTCGTAAGAGGCGGTGGATTATAAAAGATGATTTGTATTTTATTTAAATTATCTTTAGGAGTAATAGAGTTTAGAAATAAAATGATCGGAGAGATTCCTTTATTAATTATTTGAACTCTTGTCTAAGTATATATTAACACCATTCGATGTTGTTTTTTTTTTTAGTATATGATTTGATGGTTGCATGTATAAAATTTAGTTTAAAACATGGAACAGACAAGAGATTCAAATATATAGTATTATTTCATATTCATTTATCAGTTATTATTTTGATAAACAAATATGCTTCGATCTCATCCTATTTCATATCTTTGGTATCTGTTATATATAAATTTTTCAGTAAGATATCCAAAAGTCTCTCCATTCATTCATTCATTCATTTTTTTATATATGTCGTTATTGTTCTCGCAACACATTTAGAGTTACATACAGTAATTTTATCATTATTATTTATTCAATCAATCTGAAATATAAATCAATTTCGTACGTATTTTGTTATTAATCTTGCCAATTTTCTTTTATATAATCAAATAAATTGAGTGATTCAAATGACAAGATTCCCTTTTTTTTTTATTATTATTATTTGGATTGCATAAGATGGTGTAGCTATTTAAATGACAAGGTTCAAACTCAGCTTGGTAAGTGAGCTAAGATATGGTATGTTTTGTATATTAGCATTATTTATTTTATTTCCATATAAATTTTATATTTGTCTCTGCATTCAAATTCTCTGTTTTTTTTTTTCATATCTTCTCTATGTTATGTTTTATTTTAGTCAATATTACAAGTAAGATCATTAGCTTAGAACCGATCCTTTCTTTGTTTGTCTAATCTGATTCAGGATGACTTGTCTTAAATTTTTTTTTAAAAAAAAACTTCTCTAAAATAAAGAGTATAAACTTCATTAAATAGTTTAATTGAATATTATCTTTAGATTGGGATGAATCTAAATTATAATCATATAGTTTAATTATTGCCAACCAATTTTATATTCACTTGTTTAAAGATTCAAATAAATAATATTAATACTCATGGGTGAATAAACATCCAATAGAAACTTAATATATTTTTTATGTAATGTGGTTGGACATTGTAGATTTAGAAATGAGCTAATATAGTGTTGATGATAAATTCTAGTGAAATATTCTATTTTAACAAATAAACGAAGCAATAATTAAGTATCGCTTTATTGGAAGATATGAATAAATTATTTTTACATTACTTTATAGCTTCTTATTCAACTAGACGCAGATTAATTTGTTTAACATTTAAAGGAGTGCATAGGTTTTCAAAGTGTTCATAAAATTATATAAAAACTAGTTGATTTCAATAGAAAATTATTGATTAAATATTAAAGTAGAAAGAATTGTGCATCGCTTATTGACGAACAAATGTTTATACTTTCTATTTAGCGTTTATTAAATTAGATATACATTCGAGTCAAATATTATTTTGTTTTGATATTTAAATAGTGTCTATATTTAAAAACGTTTTGTTAAAAAAAGTGCAATTGTGGTTGTTTAAAAGCTCATCTGTTTAAGTAAAAATGCAGTGTCATTAAATATTTAAAGTAGATTTAAATTGTTACAATAGCAATAGATTAATAAAATATATTGAAATCTGTTCTAGTTATTGATTGGATTGGATTTTCATTAGATTGATAATGAAGTAGTTAACCTAATCATACATTATTGTTTAGGGCAATGATATGCGAGTTCATTGCTCATTGCAGTTTATGTTGTAATTGTGATAGATTTGTTGATGTCTGGAGCAGATAATCTCATTATTCTTTCATTTCACATATAGATTAAACAAATTAGACTATAAGAAAGATTGTTTGTGCTTTGTGATGTTTTGTTACATAATGGCGATGCGATTGAGCTAGACTAGATTATATTAAATTAGATTTTAGATTTTTCATCAGATCAGATTGATCATCCTAACCATCATCTGCATTGATAAAATTCCATCAGCTACAAAATGGTGTGCCACCTCAGGCCGAAATAACCAATTAAAGACCCCAGTTTGAGTCTCATATAGAAGCTAAAAGTGGTATTGTATTTATATAAATTGGTGGAGTTATATAGCTAATTATATTATATCATAGGTTTAAATAAGATACTAGAAATTGTATTGTTGTTGTCATTCTTTGTAGATTTTATTAGCAGCTGTAGGATTGAATGGGTAGATATGTTTTATGTAAGAATAAATAAAAAAAGATACAGAATATTTTACATAAATAATAAATAAAAATGGAAAGCAATAAGACAGAAGCATTATCCAAACCTGAAGGAGATTTGTATCCAATTCTGAAAGAATTAATCGAAAAGATGGGTGACATAAATAGAGAAGTAAATAATAAATTTAGTGATTTGAGCAGTGATATAAACAATAAATTTAGTGGTATGAATAGAGATAATAATAAATTAAGGGAAGATATAAGTAGTGATATAAATAATAAATGTGAAGATATAACCACCAAATTTAGTGATATGAGTAGAGATAATCAAATGTTAAAAAAAGACATGAATAATAAACTGGGTGATATGATTAAAGAAAATAAAGAATTCAGAGAAGAGGTAAATATTAAAATTGGTTTATGTAAAATCGAGTTAAATGCTACTAATGCCAAGTTTGAGGAATTTAAATATGACTTAGATTCTCAGTTAAAAAAATCTGATAGTAAATGTGATAGCAGTTTTAATGAGTTAAGGGACCTGTTAAATAAATCACAAGAATGGTTAGAAAGTAGATTTGAAAACTTGAGTGATGAAGTTAAAAATTGTAAAGTTGGGCACAAAGAATTAGAGAAAAAGTACACTAAAATTGAGAAAGCTTACAAGGATGGTCAAGAGCTTCAAAAGTAGAAGTAAACAATCTTAAGCTAGAGGTTAAGAATATTCAAAGCCGGATGAAAGTTGAATATAAAGAGGTATGTAAGAAACGTAATAAGGCTGATAATGAAATTAAGAAATTGCAGAAAGTGTGCAAGGAATCGCAGAATAATTTACAAGGTTTCCAAGAAGAGTTAAGCAACATTGAGCAGATGAAAGCAGGAGAGTTAGATGATTTAAAGGTTAGACTAGATAATTATCAGTTATCTTTGCAACAATTGGAAGGATGTAGTAAAAAGCAAGAAGAGATTTGCAATAAAATAAAAGATGATAGTAAGATGCTGGAATAAGAAATAAGTAGACATTTAGAAGAACAAGAAATAAATCTCAGTCATAAGATATCTATGATGTTGGAAGATAAGATAGTAGGAATAAAGAATACTCTGGTAAATTGTAATGATAGTCCCATGCATAAACCATATCAATATTTGGCCTCAGAAAATAAGTTCAGTAAAAGTGATCATGATATACCATCAATATATGGTGAAGAGAATAGTAAGTTAATGCATAGTTCAGAAGAAATGAAAAACGAAAGGATAGATGGAAACATAGTCAGGTTTATCCAACTCAAGGTCTTCAAGGGTGAGTATGATGAAAACCCTATAGAGTATCTAAGTGCACTGGAAGAGTTATTCTCAGTAAGTAGGTTAAGTGAGATGGAAAAATTGTCGGTGGCTAGTAATCATTTGAGTGCATCTGCCAAACATTGGTGGAAGTCCTTGTTTAATAAGCCTGAAACATATGGGGATTTTAAATATGTATTGTTAAATAGTTTTTGGGGGGAAAACAAACAGGACAACATTAGGCACCAGATTAGGCAATATAAATATAGCATTAGTAAGGGTAGCTTGACTCAATTTTTCCTGATGCAGACAGCAAAATTAAAAATGCTGACCGCATATCTGTTGTCGGAAAACCAAATAATTCTTATTATTAGGACAAACTTGCCAAGCCATATCGAGAAAACTCTGATTGCTGCCAATAGGCATACTGTTGAAGAGGTATCTGATATACTCGGATTGCTCAAGGCAAGTGAAGCACTTGCGGAAAGTGGTCATAAATACCACAGAAATAATCCTACTTACAATGTTTCTCCCATTAAATATTATAGAAATAGAAGAACCTCAGATAGTAGAAATGATAGGTCTTATAGAAGCACTAAATATGCTAAGTCTTTAGCACCAGTAAATACAAACAGGGCTAATCCCAAATGTTATGATAGAGCAGAAAAGTGTGCATGTGCAGCAGAAAGTTATCCTGTCAGCATATCACAGAATACACCTCTGAAGATGCTAGGGGCTAGGCCTAAGACTAGTCCTTTAAATTAAAAATAGCCTCATTGGAATGTTCCTCACTGCAGGAGCCTCATAGTATAGTGAATTTGGGGCACAATGATATTGTTAGTTATTTGGCATCAATAAATTTTGAAACAGAAGATGATGATTATGATAGGAAATTGGAAAGTTATGTCATTAATTATTGCCCAGAAATTATCATAGTTATTCAAGGTACCTCAGTAAGGGCTTTACTTGATTCAGGGAGCCAAGTTTCCCTTATCTCTGAAAATTTTTATAATAAGCTTGCTGAAATTGATTCTGAAATCCTTATGCAGCCATTGAGACAGACACAAGTTATCATGGCAAATGGTTGTAAGGCAAAATTATTTACTCAACAAATGTGGCTGAATGTGAAAATTAATTCAATCACAGTGAAACAAATCCTTTTGATTATGTCTGGACTTAGTCATGAGGTCATAATAGGATCCGACTTCATGAATCGGTTTGGATGTATTATTGATTATGCAAATCAGGAACTAATTATAAAAGGGGAAAAGCATAGTTTTAAGAGGTCGGTACTCATTAAGAGTGAAAAATGTACTAGCCATCCAAAATAATTCTACAGAGTCAGATTTATATGCAAAGGTTTATGAATCATCTGAGTTAGATGACAACTATAAGCAAAGGTTTTTTCAGGTACTCTGTAGATATAAGGATGTATTTTCTAAAAAGCCTGATGTAATAAAGGGATATGTGCATCGGATATGCTTGAGGGACTATAGACCCTTCCAATGTAAAAGCTATCCTATCCCTCACCAATATAAAGATGAAGTAAGAAAGCAAATTGATCAAATGGTTTGAGTGGAAAATTATTAAGAAAAGTCCCTCAGCCTATAACAGTCCATTAGTGGTTGTTCTTAAAAAGAATGGGTCCATACATATTTGCTTGGAGGTGAGGTTCTTGAATCAGTTGATGGCTCCAGAACGTGATGTCCCTCCTACTGTGCAGGAATTTCTCATTAAATTTAAGGACAAAATGTCTTTTCTACAGTTGACTTAACAGCTAGTTATTGGCAGGTATATTTGCATGATGATCACCAATATTCTGCATTTAAATATGAGGGCTACTCATATGTTTTTAAAAGAATGCCTTTTGGGCTTATAAATAGTGGAGCTGTACCCCCTCAGATGTTTAGATAATGTATTGTCTGATGAAGTTAAGGGCATTATTACTATGTATGTAGATGATGTTGTAATTGCTTCTGAAAACATGTCAGAGCATTTGCATCATCTTAATATGTTTCTGAAAGAGTGTAAAGAGAAACATATTAAAATAAATTTTAAAAAAGAGTAGAATAGCTGTTAAGGAGATTTTTTGGACATATTGTAGGATATGAGGGAATAAAACTGCATCTGGAGAAAAAGTTTATTCAAAATTTTCCCATTCCAGAGAATAGAAAGCAATTACGTTCTTTCCTTGGTGTCTGCAATTTTTATCATAGATTTTATGAAAATTTTGCATATGACACTGTTTATATATTAAATCTATTAAGGAAAGATATGAAATAGAAATGGACTGAGGAACACTCTATAGAATTTAAAAAAATAAAATCAAATTTTCTCAATGCTGTAATCTTATATTACCCTGATTTCCAATAAATATTTTATGTACAAACTGACAGTAGTGGGTATGGTCTAGGAGTAGTTTTATTCCAACTGGACCATGAAAAGAAGCTTCGCGTCTTATATTTCTTGAGTAGATTGTTGAGGGGTGCATAATTACATTATACCACCACAGAGAAAGAAGCCTTGGCTGTTGTATGGGCTTTTCAAAAGCTTCGACAGTATTTGCTTGGATCTGAAATAGTTGTTATTACAGATCACAAGAGTTTAGAATTTATAAATCGAAGCTATTTAAATAGTGAAAGGCTAGTTAGGTGGAGTCTCTTCCTTCAACAATTTAATTATAAGATTCAGTATTGTAAAGGAAAGGATAATACAGTAGCAGATATTCTGAGTAGGAATTCTGTCAAAATAGATGCATGTCACATTAATCCAGATCATGCATTTATCACTGTAATCTCTCTGGTAGTTGATGAATCAATGGAAATTGATTTAAAGAATATAACATTTTTACAATCTAATGATCCAAAGTTGAATGCTATTATTCAATATTTGGATGCAGGGATTGAAACAGTAGCCATAAAAAGAATAATCAAGAATAAAGTAATTTTGAGGTATAGGATGAGTGACGGTCTGCTGTATTATATGGTAAAGGAGAACCATGAACAATCATAGAGAATTGTGATACCATCATGTATTAGAAATCAATTGATATATTATGTGCACTGTCTTTATGGGCATTACGGACCCAGAAAGGTATATGTAGTACGCAGACTGTTTTACTGGCCTGGATTGTATGCTTCCATAATAAACAGACTCAAATATTGTGAGATCTGTTTGAGATCAAAATATGTTAACAAGTAATATACTGGGGCATTGCAACCAATAATACCTGCTTGTCCCAGCGATCTCTTGGCAATCGATTTCTATGGGCCTTTACCATCCTATAAAATGTTATATTAAATTAGATTTTAGATTTTTCATCAGATCAGATTGATCATCCTAACCACCACCGGCATTGATCAAATTCCATCAGCTACAAAATATTGGTGGAAAAATGTCGCCTATATTAATTTATTAGTAGTAATAATTTATCATATAATTATTTACCTAATTATTATTAAGTTCAAAAATAAGACCATGATAAATGAAATTGGATGTATTAGCATTATATATTCTTTTGAAGACATTTTAATTACTTTCTTCATTGTATATTATGGAAATAAGTATGGATGATGATCTCTGGTGGGCATTACAATTTAATAGTGACAGTTTGCGCTCGGGTATATATCAATCTATATAGGTCATGTGATTTATTACTTAGTTTTATTGCTATTATAATTTTGGCTATTGAAGTTTTGATTATATTAAATTGCTAAGGATATTAAGCTGAATTTGAAGACATTAGATGGCTGAAAGTTTCAGATCTCTTTTTTAATAGTTAAGTATTAGATAAATGCTTGGTTAGAGTTGGTATTTTGAATCTGATATCCTAGCTCCTCAGTGAAAAGAACCATAGCTTGAAACCGAACTGGGGATGTGAACAATCATAGATAAAGATTTGAATGTCTCTCTAATAGCATTTATCATAAATAAATAAATTAATAATAAAATAAGCTTACTTAGAAATATTTGCTTTTTATTATATATGTGTCTGCATGCATGCGTGCGCGCGTGTGTATATGTGTGGAAATCCAGATGACTTTTAAATGTTTTATATTACTTTATAAACTAGATCAGGGGTTCCCATGATTTATTTCTGGTACTCCTTGACTAGACTTTTTATTTATAAGTTCTCCTTCCTCTCATAGACCTTTACCCATTTTTTTCTAAACAAACAATGTGTATTTTTATATTGTTTAATGTTCTTAGAATAACCTAATATTTAACAGGTCAAATTAATAGTAAATTTTGGGTTTTTATTTTTTGTTTTACATATGACACTTCACCTCACTTTTTTATAAAAGCAAAAATAAATGAAAAAGTATTAAAGTAAATTTTTGATCACGTTAATTTATAATAAAAATTCATACAAATGGGCAATGGTTTTTCTTAATATACTCAAGTTTCAAATGCAACTCTTCTTAATAATTATAATGTGATTTTTGAACTTGTTTCATGGAGCTGATTTTTTTAAAATCAGGTTCAAATGAAGTCAGATACAATTTTGTATCAAGAGCCGCATTAAGTTTATTATGATGTTTATTATTAACAAAAGCGTAAGATGAAAAGACTGACTCACTAGTTGTATATTCATAAAAAACTACTAAATACTTTAATGCTTTATCACTGAGAAATCCGTATTCTTTCACTACTACCTACATTTCAATGACATTTCATTTTTTGAAGTTATGTTGCAAAGAATAATCAGTCGAAAGTTCAGTACATTTTTCTTTTTCTGATAGGGATAATTTTTTTTTGCTTGTTGAAAGAACAGCTCATTGAATGGATTTGAAATCCATTTTTTTTCACTATTTTGCTTTGGAAAGTTTGCCTGAATGATACCTTTAATACTTTTAAGTGAGCTATTATATTGATTTTTACTACTTTTAACAATTTCAGTTTACTCTCAGATAAGAAAGTGTGAAGTGTCACAAAAACTTCACTCTGCTCTTTATCGATACAACTTTCCCAAAAATCTAATTGCTTCATCGTAGCCTCAATTTTGTCAGTCATTTTTAAAAATGGTTATGAAGCTTTTTTATAATCCTAAGTTAAAGTTATTTATTTCTGGAAAAATATCAAGTAAGTAAACAAGTTGTTGAAACCATTCAGTTTCATGAAACTAAGAAGTTGATTAAAAATAATGGGCTTTAAAAAAACATGCACTTCATGTCTCAATTCAAATATCGTGTAAGTACTTTTCCTCGTGAAAGCCACCTCACTTCAATGTGAAAAAGCAATGTTGTATAGACGTCATACATCTTTTTATTCAAAGAGATGAATAGTCTGGACATTGTTGAACTGATTTTAATAAAGTTAACAGCTTTTACAGATTGTCTGAACACCTCCTTCAATAAATGTAGCAAATATTTGTTTGTAAGATGTTGTATGTGTATACAACAATTATTCCAAGCTACTTAGGGAGCGATTTTTTTGAAATGATTGTATAAGTCTGTTTAATAGTCATACATAGATTTTTTTACCATCCATACAAACACCACATCAGTTGGTCCAATCAATTTCATTTTTTTACAAAAATAATACCGAATGTCAATGAATATGTTCTCTCTTGCACATTTGTCTAAAATAGGATAGTATTAATAAAAGATTTTCCTCAAGAATGTTATCATTTAAATATATTGCAATAATAAAAAATTATCAAAGTGGAATCATCAGTGCTTTCATCGACCTGTACAAAAACCAATGACTCTTTTGTATTCTCTCAGTTACGGTTAATTCAATGTCATCAGATATTTCCTTAATTCTCTGAAAAATTGTATTATTTGAAAACAAAATATTGTTAATTTTTCAACATGGTCATCACCGAACATACATTGAACAGTATCTTTGATACATGAACATATCAAATATTTAACAATTGTATGATTTTTACTACTTTTAGCAATATGGTAACTTATTCTGTACGATACTTCAACTGCATCTTCATTGTCTTTGTTGGCAGATAGCATAAAAGAAGTTGGATTAGGACAGATCACTAGCAAACACTGACATATTTTTTACATATATGGATGTTTTGTCTGTAAATGTGGCATTAATAAAGATGGTTTTATGACACTATTATATAATATCTCTCTAAAAACAATGCATAGTGGCTTTGTATAGTGAGCATCTCTTATGAATCAAAATCCATATTAAGCCATCATTCTTTAATAGCTGCATTAAATGGAAATTTTGTCTCATCCAGAAAATAAAGGTAATAATTTAGTTTTGTCTGTCATGTTTGTAAATGTAAATATTAATTACTATTCTGAACGCAAACCATAATTCTTCTCTATCTTAAATTTCTAATATCTCAGTGAAGATATGTCAGGTATCTCATAAGGAAGGATATGAAAATATTTTTCCCTTCATTTTAGAGGCAAAGTCTTTTAATGCCACCAACCTAATTAATATGTATTGATGATAAGATTATTCAATTTCTATTATCAAGTAAATAATACCAAGGTCAAACAACATACTATTTATGCCAATAACTTTTAAAAGGGACATTGACGACTTCCCCTGCTTATTTTTAAGATGTCACAAGAAAAGTATATGTTTTTTTTTTCTTTACTTAGTAACAAATTCCTTATAAATCTATGATATTTTTTCAAAAAAAAAAAAAGATGAAAAATCAAGAAATTCCTGCAGGATAGGTACTTCTGTCATTCAAACCTAACATCATCAGCTTCTCTGTAGAAACTGCTGATGATGATAGAAAGTAACATCTGTTTTGCAAGAAATTAGTGTTTTATCATGAAATGTCTCTCTATAGAATACCTTAATTTCTAAGAATCTTTATAGAGGGCTTAAGTAAAAAAAAATTAGGATTTACATATTTAAGTCGTAATATTTTAAATAAAGCAGTGAAGAAGATATGCCTATGATGAAGACTGCTGGACAGTCGAAACTGTAAGAAAATAAATAAGTTTTTAAGAAAATTTGTCGCATTAAAGTGTATAAGAATGAAGTATTATAAGAAATATATATGATTAAGGCAATAAACGTAAAGAATGTTCGCATGTTCGGTTGAAAATGCAAAGGTAGGGACCTCTACAGGTCTTAACCACAAGCTTACGCATTGGAAGAAAAGAGGGGAATCCCAAAATGGAACTCCTTTTTTACTTCAATATACTTTCTACATAAATAGGTGAAGCTGAAGCGGTTAGATCTGAGAGGTGAAGCTATTCAACACTTCACTGATTAAGTTCACAATTTCTATTATATATTAGTACTCGCGAAATCTTTCGATTTATAACGAGTCAATGGAAAGAACTTATAGTTAGAAATCTATTACGATAATTTAAAGTTGTAATTATAAATTTCTTTAAAGCACATTGATAAGTAATATTTACTAAGGCAATAAACATAAAGCATGTGCGGTTGAAAATGCGAAGGTAAGATCTCTACATATTAATTTAAGCTCAGTAATGCTAAACTGACTAGTAAATAAACAAATAGTTATTATAAAGTTTAGATAGAAAATAAAGTCTATGTCTAAGCTTTTTTTAAAAAAAAACAGAGAAAGATAAATAAGAATATAATTTATTAATTATTAGAGAAATGAATGAATGTGTTTGAGTTTACTTAAATAAAACCATTACAAGACATAGACAATATTTGTTAATTTAAATATATTATAAACAAATTACTATATTTATCTGCTTATTTGGCTACGAATTGTTTTTTATAGTTAACTATTAACAAAACATCATGAGGAAACCTATAGAGGTTTCAAACGGGAGAGGGGTCGAACAAATTTTCTTTATAGCTAACTATTAACAAAATATCATAAGGAAGTGTATATAGATTCCAATCAGGAGATTAAATTACCACTGATTTAATTAAATATATTAATTCTGTCACTAATAAATTCAACTGCTGTTAACAATGTAGCTTATAATTTTTGTTATCTTATATTTAAATATGGCCAATTATAAAGCAGATGAATGCAACGATATTGGGTTACCCGTCTATGAATTATTTTTGAGCCAAAGAAAAGAAAGTCCAGATATCTTCATTGTTGGCTTTTGAACCATCATAAGAATTATATTTTAAATGATATAATACCTAAATTATACATTCTTGGTTTAATATCCAAAATAAGATTTGATTTGAGATGAAATTTAGATTATCAAACTAAGACAGTAGTTATTTTCAGTTTCTGTGAAATAATTTGCACTTCTGACATCTAATGGAAAAATATGTGAAAAAGTAAGATGACACTGTGAAAGAGTAGATTGTAGTGGGATAATAATGTTTATATTGGTAATATTTAGTTGAGTATCCTGAAATTAATCTGGAAACGTTTTCCTAAACAGGGATAGTCATTTTCCAAAGTAGATACTAGTGCTTAAAAAAGTTACTGTAAAAGATTAGTAACAAAACAGCTACTAATACTATGTAGCTTTTAAAAAAATAACTCTAAAAATTAATTTGGATTTAACTTTCTGAGCATTCCATCATCATATTTTTAATCGGATGGACGGTTGAAGAGTTGGAGTGTGAAGTAGATTGAAGCCTGTCCATTAAAGTATAAGGTTTGGCTATCTTAATATATATCTGAGCACTTACAGCATATATGTGTAGAGATGTTAATCTGGACCAACTGATGATTGCTGGTTTAGCATGAAATATGTATATTGGTGATTATTTATCTTTTTAACATATATGTGTTCAAGTGTATCAGTGTTATGAGATGGTGTGGAGAGTGGTGGGTCGTGTGAAAGTCTGTGCTCATATACTCTATATATTACAGATATAAACACATGTATATAACAAGCCTGTATGTTTCAGTTACTAAATAAGGGAAGTAAATTAGCCACAATTCAACATTGCTCCTAATTGGCATGTAGTCAAATTGTTTTAGTTTATTATTGCAAATCTTTTTACGCAAATTACTGAAAGAGATTTTAATTAAATGAAAAATTGAAGCTACTGACATCTTTGAAAAACTGCACTTTTTGAGAAATATTTTAAATTTTTTTCATATTCTTATTAACAGACTTTTTTATTTCAAAAAGTAGGTTACTTTTGAGAAATCAGAAGCAATAAACATTAGCATTAATGAATTTCTTATATTTTATTTCTTTAAAGTCACTGACGAATATATTAAATAAAGCAGATGAGAGAATACTATCCTGAGGAAGAACATTTACTGTCACTTGAATTTTTCAATTGGGATTTTTATTAAGTCAGTTCAGCGTTTTGGAAAATTTTAAAAGTAGACTATTATTTCAAACATCATAAGACCACACCAATTTTTAATTTTTTTTGAAAGCCCTTTTCAATGTGAGTTCTTAAAGACAAATCTTACTCATAACAATATCTTCTAAGTCTAAACACAGACTTCTCTAAATATACGTGGATTTGACCTACTGGCAAAATTTTTGTTGAAATGATGTTTTAACAAATGTAGAAAACACATAGTAATGACATTGGATAATATTTTTTTGATCATTACTAGATTTAATTGTTATTTAACTGCTATATTTTTGCTTTGGTTACAATTTCTTGGAATAATTTCTGTATGCATTACATGGAATATTTTTTTCCAATCATGCTATAATTTTAAGTCCTATTATTTTACATCTCTGGAAATATATTACCTGCTCTTGGAAACTTTCTCATGTAGGACAATCCTAAGTACATTTAAGATCATCAATATTTACAAGTTTTAGCATAAAAATATTACTCAAATATTGTGAAAGAGAAATTTCAAAATCAACTCTATTGATAGTTCTTTTTTTCTCAATTTTTGGGTTAAAATTCTAGCATGTATACTTCAAGTGATATTGCAATCATATTCCAGGTAGATAATATATGCATTGTTTATAAACCTTCTAATACAAACTGGTCTTATCCTAGTTTTCCAGTTTTTTCTTTACCTTCTGTATTTATAGGAAATTTTAATTATCATGATTGTCTTTGGGGATATATAAATGAGAATCAAGCAGATTGTCAACATTTGGGTGAAGCAATGAGGTACATTTTAATAAGCCAGATGAAGAACAGAAACAATTATTGGATTTTATGTCTTAACAAAAATCATTTACTAATAACTGCTGAGCTACAGATGGTGAATCATTTCCTCCATAGTCAATATAACCCAAGTCTACTCTCTCATGGAATTGACATTTTCATAATTAAAAGTTAACCTATTCAAGCATAAAAAATTAAAAAAAGCTAATTGAACAATAAATATATACTGGATATATTAATAATATTAATAAAACTTCTCTAACTTTTCCTGATATGGTAAATTCAGCAAATTAATAATCATTGCCTCCATATTCTGCGTCCCTCATGTATATTAAAAATAATCCTTTCAGGTCTACAATAAAAATACCAAGTATTATACATATAGACAGTTTGGTCGACCAATAATCCAATAATTGTTGAAAAACTTCAAAATTACAAGATAATTCCAGAAGATAAAAGTGCAAAATTTTCACAGACAGGCAAAATTTTACAAAATCTAGCTGCAAGGTCTTGGAATATTAATGGTTGTAAAAAACTTGTAAAAAAAACTACAATTCATAATGCTAATAAATTTACAAATTTTACTATTATAGCAATAAAATATCTTACTTAAATCACTCACCAAACAACATTTACATTATCCAACATGTTTCTCCAATATGCTATTAATATTATTGTGTTCTGTAAGTCAGTGGTAATATTTTCATCTAAGACAAGGTTTTTTTTAAATAAACTTTAAATAAACGATGCGATGCGACGGACTGTAGCTTCTCCTTTTTCGGAGTTAGGAATGTCTCAGCAACTATGCCCAGAGAAACATGTTAGCCACCTTAATTGCTCTTTTGATTCACGACCCTAAGTTTTTCCCATATTCCTGTCTATCCTACTCCATCCCATTCCACAACATAAACTTTGCCATCTCCATGGCCCTTATATCTAAATTCCCCTTATCTTTTCCAAAACCCATCATAAAAAACAGGAACCCACTTTTTGTATAATCACTTTGTTTATATTTATTCTTTCACAACTTCATTATTTGTACCCTTTCTGCTTGCAAGCATTGACATTCAATTAGAAGATGCCTAATATTTTTTATCTTCCTTCCATAATTTGCAGAATAAATCACCCATATTTTTATCATTTATGTGTATATTCACTTGATTCTGAAGATCTTGTGCAAGCCTTAAACAATAAACTACTTTCCTTGCTATTATCATATATTATTTCGCATCCAATATTCTTCTTACTTATATATATATATATATATATATATATATATATATATATATATATATATATATATATATATATATATATATATATATATATATATATATATATATGTAAATTTATAAATAAATATTAGAAAATATAGTATTTAAAAGTTTATAAAAATATATCTATAATTGTCACTTAGAAGCACATTCAATTATCTTTGTAGTTTTTGTCAACTAACACTTTTAAAATGTGAGCTTTCCCATAATTTCATGATGTCAACTTTATTATAAATCTGTGATCTTAATGTTTGCTGCTTGCCTATTAATTAAATCTTGCTTGCATTTATATATTAACATTGCTTCTTTAATTTTTCTTTTATTATTATTTCTTTCAGTTTCCAATATTTTTACATTACTATAATTAAAATCAAAATCATATATACATGATTTAATATGGTCATAAAAGATAGAAGCTGATAAATTATCATTATTTTTATAATTTTGTTTTGTATTTTGAATCCTTTTTAGTAATAACAAGTGGTCCTTTATTCTTTTTTCCAATGTGCATCTTGATTCATCTATATATCCACTGCCACACCTACATGTTCATTTGTAAATGATACAATTTTTATTTGACAATAAAGTCTTATCTTTTGAATTATTTATTAATTTATTTAATTTTATTCTATTGAAATAATTAATAATGCATTAAAATTAAAAAATGTCAATGTTAAAATAATAAAATTTATTGTTGAAACCTTAAACTTTATTGATAAAAATATTTATGCCATTTTTAAGCATGAATTTTATAAAATGAGTAATGGGTGGCCGATGAGTCTTTTTACAGTTGCCCAAATATGTAATTTTATTATATCTACATATGAAGAAAATATTTTTAAAAAGGAATATTATCAGAAAAATATTACTTTATACAATCGATATGCTGCTGATGTTTTTGTTTGTGGAAAGCCAAATGCTATTAATGATTTGTGTAATGAATTAAATAATATAAAGGGCTTAAAATGGATTAAAACAGATGAAAATTCAATGAGTGTTAAATTTTTAGATCTCAAGATAACTAGAAACAAAGATAAACTGGATTATTATATGACTCTTAAACCAATAGGAAAAAGAGGATATATTCCATATGAATCAAAATACCAATGTCACATAAAATGGCAGGTTTGAAGTCCTTCTTATTTAGAAATGATAACCTTTGTAAATATGCATCAGATAATACAAAATATTGAAATTTATTATAATGAATTATTAAATGTTGGATATAATTATGATTGTGTTTATTATACTGTTAAAAATTTTAATTCTAAATATAAAAATAATATTAATAAATAATATTAATATTAAAATAATATTAATATTAAAAATAATATTAATAATAATGTTAATTCTTAAGCCAATAACATCACATGATCACGATTTCTTATGCTTGCTTATAACTGTTAAAACAGGCAAAACTCACTATATGTATTGTCACACACAGCAAGCTAGAGCACTCAAGCAAGCTAGAGTACTCAATGGATACCAGAAGGCTTGTGCATAAAATCCCCATCTAGTGCCTACTCATCCAATATTCCCAGACTAGTTTCTGGCTTGTGGCCTTCATCAGTGAGAAACCTTGGATCTGAGAGCACTGCACCTAGATCTTAGGATCTAATGCAACCCTCCAGCAGCCATCTTCTATCTCCATTTAACTACAAAACTATGAGTCTTAAATTGAAAACACTTTAATATTTTCAATCCAAGATCATTAGCTTATATAGTCATATAGGTCTAAACTCAATTCAGTACCTATACATTTTGGTGGTTTTGGTTCTTTAATAACCACAGCCACCACCATCCTGTTAGGCAGGAATGGTTTTAAGCCAATAACCATCACATGATCACCATTTTATGCTTGCTTATAACTATTGTTAAAACAGGCAAAACTCACTATATGTATTGCCACACACAGCAAGCTAGAGTAATGAATGGATGCCAGAAGGCTTGTGCATAAGTCTGAATGATAAGAAATGCAATTTAGATAATGTGTGATAGTATTACTTCATGTGAATGGAAATTTGAGATATACATTGAGAAAAGATTAAAATCAAGAGGAAAAAAAACAAAATAAAATGTTATGAGGAGGTTAAAATAATAAAAAGAAAACCCAGGTCGCAATAGAATTTGTAATAATTATTTTACCGTTTTTATCTTGGTAGATATTTTAGTTGAAAAAGTTAGCACTTTTGGGCCCTATGTGCAAAAAGGAGCATAAATGAGGAGTTTGTTTTATCAATATTAAGGTAAACAAACATAATCAGCATTATTCAAACGTCAAAAGTATGCAACTATAAATTTTATAATGCCTTTAAAAAAAGCAAAACAGTCATTGTTATATGCATTGCAAGATCACAGAAAATTACATGCTGATTGCAAGAAAATTCATAAATTTATACTTAATTACAACAAAACAAAAAACAATGTAAATGCTATGCGTAAGATGGCAAGAAATTGCAGTGTCAAAAGAATGACAGAGAAATTGGCACTTTTTGTATATTACAATGTATTTGATGTAAGTGCAACAAATGCCTATATTATGGATGTCTCTAAATGGCAACCACCAGATGGCAATAAAAAAAAAAAAACTTTATAATTGATTTAGAAAACAGCAGAATAAAAAAACATCAAATAGTAGAAACACTTAAAAATAGAGATGGAGAGCTCTTGAAAAGCTTCACTTAAGCTGTCACACACACACACACACAAAAAAAAAAAAAAAAAAACACAAAAATCTGGATAAGATATGCTTGATGTAGCAAAAATGTATATAGAGGGTAGGTGATATTCAGATGCATTATATTTTAAATATGTTGAACAATAATATATTAATTTTATTTTATTATTTTAATTATTATGCTTTAATTTACAATTGTCAAACTTATTCCATTCACAACTTTAACACAAACCACTCTAGATAAGTATAATAGTGGGTGTCATTAATCATTTATTAAACTTAGAGATTATCTCTAATGCAGATATCTAAACTTTAAACCTTAATTAAGTATTAAGGTAGGTGTTTTTTAATTAAACACACACACACGAAATAATTTAACTTTATTTTTTTCCCATGTGTAATATCTTTTATAGATGTACCTAACAACAACCACATTAACAAATATTCTTCTTAAAACAATTGACTAAAGAATATCTTAAAAACAAATGAATACCAAGATCTATTTTGTGCGGAACCAGCACTCAAATCACCAGTTTATAATAATATTAATTCATGTGAATAACTTTATTTAGCTAAGTTAGGATTTCGATGTAGTAGGTCTCTCACAAAGAAATATTTCATCAAAAACTTATTTTGAAATAAAGCCGATCATGTAAAAATAAATTACATAAAATATAATTGTACATTATATTTTCCCAAATGATTGTATAATATTTTTATTTATTATAATAATTCTTAGATTATTACTATTTCAACGTTAATTCGTAGGTTGGGGTTCAACTTGGCTTTTGCTTTTAATAAACAGTTTTAGAAAACTTTCGCGGAAGTTTTTTAAACAGCAAAGATAAATATAAAACGTCATTCCATACATTAATTTTCCCGCCATAATTCCAAATTTTAAAATGATTACATAGGCATAATGTGTTGACCCGAAGTATATGCGTGAAAAGCTCGTTAAAATCAAAGAAGTTAAACAGGTAGTAAAAAGAACTGCCGTTATTATAAATAAGTAAAACAATTGGGTTTCTGTCTTATTTTTTTCAGCATTAGCCTTCATATTTTTACGCCGTTCTTGAAGTACTCTAAAACCAATAATTACCCGTATTGTAAAATATATAACAAGTATAAGAGGAATTACTCTAAAAGAGATATTACGACCCCAATCAATCGTTTGATTTAATATCGAATGCAAGTACTGTTGATCATAAGCTACTACATAATACGTCCTATTATCTCTGATGGTATAGTATAATCTTAATTGAAACATCACGGGTATATGAAATGTTAAACAAAATATAAAAACAAACACACATATAAGTTTGGTTTTGAAAGGATTTTGCATATCTTTAGCTTTCATGGGATAGCAAGTTGCTATAAATCTTTCTAATGTAATTATCGTTAATAACACATTACTACAACTCATAAAACTTGTGTAAAAATAGCGAGATAATGCAGCTTCCATCCACGACAAGATTAAATACCTACTAAGAAGACCAGGATCCCAGAATATTTTGACTTCATAAATTTCAAAAATGGCAATGAAAAAATCTGCAAAGGACACAGCTACCATATAAGTATAAGTCACTGCTTTCATACTGGGTCGAGTAAAAACATAAACATTGCCGACATTACCCAGAAAGCCAAAGATAGAAAAAACTAAAAATGTCAGAGCATAAAGACGATCCTGTGGAATAAACGAAAACACCGTGTTGTTATTGGTTGAATTCAACATTTGATTTACCAATGAAGTTGTCTTATATATTACCAGATCAAATTCAGGAAGGCATTTTAAAAATTGCTGTAAAAATATTTTTAAAAAATATTATATCTATCTATCTATCTATCTATCTATCTATCTATCTATCTATCTATCTATCTATCTATCTATCTATCTATCTATCTATCTATCTATCTATCTATCTATCTATCTATCTATCTATCTATCTATCTGTCTGTCTATCTGTTTATCTGTCTGTCTGTCTGTTCATTTTAGTTGTCTTTCTCTTTAGCCATTGATCCATCTTTCCATTTCCCTCTCAATCTATTCATATCGATTTATATATTTCTCTTCCTGTCTATTTTTCATTTATTTTCCCATTTATTTATATGCAAACACACATTAATTATGTAATGTTATTTTTTCTAATTATTATTTTTTTTTAACTTTATTAGTAACAAAATATTTACAAGAATATTTACATTAAGAACTTTTTACATTTTTTTAAAATTTTATAATTTTTAATATCTTAGGATGTTTTTAGAATATAATGATTTGAAACAAGATGATTACTGTCATCACATTATCAACACATTAATGAGCAACTAATGAATACATTGCTCTGCCATATTTTTTGTGACATTACTAGGTATATATTTCCGAGCATAAAGGTAAATTTTATATACATGTAAAAAAATATAAATACTCATTATAAATATATTATATGTAAGTTCCGAATAACTTTAACGGTATATAAATGAAAGTTTAATGTCACGTGATTGTCCATGAGCTGTATGTGGCCGTATTTGCTGCTTGTCTATTTATTATATTACCTTTAAATTTACTTATCAATATTGCTTCTTTAATTTTTCTTCTATGATTTTTTCTTCCATTAATATGTTTGTAACATTTATGTTAAAAGTAAATTTATAATTACAAAATTTTCATGGTAAAGTCATAATTAGTTTAATTAAATTATAAATTGATTATTAAACATATTTAAGAAAGAAGATATATTCATTTTAAATCAGATGTGCCAATGATGCATAAAATTACAATTTTGAAATCTTTTTTTTTTTTTACATCGCAATGATAAATTATGCAAATATAAAAGTGACAAAAATCAAAATTTTTACTCATGAATGTATGAAGGTAGCATATGATAGAAAGCAAATTTTAGTACATTTAATCGGTTTAATAATAATAAGCAGAATCATAATGCAAAATTAAATAATAAAAATGAATATCTATGTCATTTGTAAATAATATTCAATCTAAATTAATTAAAAATATATTTAATGATAAATACAATATTTTATTTTATGTTCCTCCAAATGTAAATAGAATAATTAATAATTCTAAGAGCGTTATACCTAAAATTCAAAAAGGAATATAATTCATCAGATTATATGTGGTTTTAAAAAAAATCATTTATTGGACAATCAAAGATGTTAGTGAAAAAAGGATAAAAGAGCATCAATTATTATATAATTGGTAAAAAAAAAACTATAAATAGTCAATTAAATACAGACTCTGTATTCTTCCACCATGATAAATCTTGTAATTATAAATTTACATTTAATGTAAATGATACAAAAATATTAATGGAAGAAAGAAATCATAAAAAGATGAAAATGAAGGAAGCAATATTGATAAATAAATTTAAAGATAATATAATAAATAGACAAGCAGTTAATACTGACATACACACCCAATGGAAAATCATGTGATATAAACTTTCATATCACAGTTGATAAGGATTACAATGTAATTGAAAGTACTATTGATTAATTAAAATATATATTTTATTATTTTTATCATAAAAATTATTTGGAACTTAGAGAAATGTATGAATTTGTTGTAAGGTTCAATAGAGTTGGGGGGCAAATGGGTGTTAAATAAAAATTGGAAACTATGAAAATACTTTTTAGTGTTGGAATAAGCCAATAGAAGATGCGTTAGATGATATGTAAATCACATGACATTTTCTGAATTATTGTAACATCTGGAAAGTCGATTTAATGGAAATAAATGTTTGATTTAAAAATACAGTTATCTATTAAATTGATCATATTTCATATTCAGTTCAGGAGAATATATATATATATATATATATATATATATATATATATATATATATATATATATATATATATATATATATATATATGATCAATAGATGGCGTTTTACTAAAAACACCATCAAAGCATATGTTTGCTTACATAAACATCAGGGTAAACATTCACTATCTCTATCATTAGTTCCACCTTCAGATCATGATTTCAAGCTGATTTGCTATCATCAGTGAAGGACAGGAATAAGAAACTAGATCTAAACACTAACTCTGAGTGTTTATGAAACAATTTCTATTCAGCTTGCAAGTGTGAATTTTTTAGACATGTAATGTCTACAAACTCAGCATAGCAAGCCAGATAGCTATATGGGGCTGATATCAGTTCAGTATCACCACATAGTATAAGCCTCTGCAATATATGTCTGTGCAAGAAAACCTCAAACGTACATTTATGAAAAACGAAAAAACAAGTTAAACTTGCTAACGCTTGTACTTATGATCAATAGATGGCGTTTTACCAAAAACACCGTCAAAGCGTATGTTTGTTTACATAAACATCAGAGTAAGCATTGAAAATCTCTATCATTAGTTCCACCTTCAGATCATGATTTCAAGCTGATTTGCTATCATCAGTGAAGGACAGGAATAAAAAACTAGCTATCTGGCTTGCTATGCTGAGTTTGAAGACATTCTAAAAAATTCATGCTTGCAAGCTGAATAGAAATTGTTTCATAAATGCTCAGAGTTAGTGTTTAGATCTAGTTTCTTATTCCTGTCCTTCACTGATGATAGCAAATCAGCTTGAAATCATGATCTGAAGGTGGAACTAACGATAGGGATAGTGAATGCTTACTCTGATGTTTATGTAAACAAACATACACTTTGACGGTGTTTTTGGTAAAACACCATCTGATCATAAATACAAGCGTTAGCAAGTTTAACTTGTTTTATATATATATAGAGAGAGAGAGACAGAGAGAGAGAGAACTTAATTATAAGTACATACATCTGAAAGGATGTCTGCTCAGTTTATTTATTATAGATAAAAATTGACAGAACATTATGAAAATAATGAAGAATGCCATTGCTCAAATGCAAGTATCTTGAGTGATATAAAGCATATATAAATCATAGAATTTGAAGATCAACATTAATTAATTGTGACTCTATATTTCTTACTACTAGATTTGGAAGTTTCTTACGAATACTGGAGTAATAAATCATTTGATCTTTTTAAAAAAAACTATTTATCTTTTTTATTTCTTCATTACAGCTGCTGTAGTAAATCTATTTTGTGTGATTACAGTTTGAAGTTGACTTCTATCAATTATATATATATGGAGCGGATATATATATATATATATATATATATATATATATATATATATATATATATATATATATATATATATATATATATATATATATATATATTGTAACATCACAATACTACTGTAAATTGACTATTCAAAATTTAAAAAAATTATTGCTTTTAATTAATTTCTGTGGTTAAGCAAATGTATTCATCATTTTCATTGATTGTAAGGCTCAGAACATAGTCATTATCATGTTTCAGTAGTCTCTCATACCTACATTTATAAGAATTTTAATATTACAAAGCATTTTGAATAGCTTTACAGACTCATTTTTTCATAGATCTCTACATATTTATGAAAAAATATTTATGCTGCTATTCTTATTAAAAAATAAAATTATCAATTATATAAATCAAAAGAAGTGATGCACACATACAACTAATATTTCAAAAGTAGAAATACAAAATAGTATTTCAAATCCAAAATTACATTTTATTTATGTGTAAAAACAGTCATTACATTCATATGTGATGTGCATGTGTGGGGCTTCTGTATTTAAATGTAATAAAAAAATTAAAGATTGAGCAGATTGGTTTGGTTTGCTAGAATATTTATTTAAATTATTTATTAATTAAAACTCAATTTATATTTCTTTTGGATAAATATATGAGAATTTTACAATTATGGCTTACTTGTTTTGAATAATATTTGTAAAATTATTATTTTTTCTTAAAACTGAAAAATGGAAAAAAATATTGCCTTGATTTAAAAAGTTTAACTCTTAATATTTTGTGTACAAGCCATGGCAACCTTTTCCAATATTTCACTGACAACAGAAGAAGTTCTCAATGCATTATGGGTAATATTATGTCATTCAGAAAGCATGTGAGATTAAGTTGGGAAAATCCAAACAGTTCTCTATAAATTTTCACTGCATGTAGGACCTAAATAGATCTTAAATTTTAAATAGCTATTTTGTTTTTATCTGCATAATTACAGACTGAGTTTACACTTAGGCAGATGCCTTAGCTATGCATCTGAATTCTTCTCATCATCCTGGAAAAAAGATGGACCTCAACAAATAACCAGAAACCATCATTAATTAATTCATTCATTATTTCAAAACATCTGATATTATAGTTAAATATTAATAGAAAATAAATTGACTTGTGGAATTTCTTTCTTAATATTTAACAAATCACTGAATTTTTTTCAATTGAAAGATAATTATAAATAGCTAGTATATTTTGGAAAAAAAATGTATCCTTAATTTCAAACAAGGTGCTGATGTATTTTCCAGAAACTATTCTATAAATATTTATATTTCTTTACTACATGAAAGAATATCTATAAGTCTCAAGGCAGTCAATTTATTTGACTTCAATTATAAAAGGAAACATATTTTTCAATAATATTATTGTTACTCAAATATTTTTCTTATAAACTTGTTGCTAGAAAAATAAATTTTCATTTAAAACTGATGAAGATTATTTTGTTATGGATAATAAACTTTACTTTATTAGCAATATGATCAGAAATATTAAACTCGTGGACTAAAAAACAAAAAAAAAAATGGATTAATTTAAAATCTCAAATTAATGTAATACTGGATGTTAAATTTTTGTATAAAATGATAAAATCTGTTTAAAGGAATTATATTGCTACTTATAATAAATTACGAGTGTGTATTCAATTCTTAAGAACCTGTGTTAAGGATTATCCAAACTAAATATCTGAATAATATTTAAGAATAATGGATTATAAAGAAATATTTAAATACGACTCTTGAATTGTGGATTCTCCAAACAAATATTGAGTATAATAAACGAACAACTTATAAGCAATCTTAAGAATGGATTAATTTGTTAACGATGGATTATCTAGAATTAATAAGCACAATATAGAATAGAATACTCTTTATTCTATTTCCAGAAAGAATAATATTACAAAAGTGAAATGAAGTGTGCAGTAAACGTGATAGATTATCTTAATAAACTTTCTACCTTTTTAGGTAATTAAGATTAAAGTTCTTTGTTAATTTAATAAAGTTTCTTAGGTATTACTCTATTCAGGTACATGTAATATTTTATTTATTATTATTGTTGTTGAGATTGAAAGGGATTACTTTTAATTTATTTTGGGATTTGGTTGTATAAATGTAAGTAGCTACCAAACTTATATTAAACGCTATAGCGAATACTAATAATATTTTATAAGCTTTTAATATTTTAACCTCAAAGTTAAGTGGAGTTAATTATCCTTATTGTAGATGAGTAACTCTGTAACGAATATTTTATATACAACTCATACCTGGTTGTATTAATTTTCTCTGTTATTTAGTATATAACAAAGCAACCTACTAATCTAGTTATATTTGTGTTAGCAAAGTCAAATAAAGATTCGTGAAGCAAAAATAAATATGCCCAATGTGTTAAAGTAATCATCTACGTCTTCTAAGCAATGACTTGTGCTTCCTGAAAAGAGTAAAAATTTCTGTAATAGTTGGAAATAAGGTTGGTAAATAATTGTTTGGTTAGTAAAATATACTAATCAAAAACGTCTATAAAACATTTATATTTTATAATTATGATAATTATTATCCTCCAGTATTACATTGAAGATTATTTTGTGAAATAGAAATGCAACCTATTCGTATTTAATATGTCGTCACAATAATATCTGACAACACATTTGATATACCCCGAGTTCAAATTAGATTAGCAAACAAACAGTAATATTTTTTAAATGCATAATATTTTTTTCTTCTGTTATTCATTCTTGTTAGTGATTTTTATATTAAGCAATAAATTTTTTTTTTTTAATTTTAATATTTCTCTTTGTCGGTTTTTAAAGAAATATTGTCATTTCTTATTCACGATATTAAGAGTCATAGTTAAAACATAAATTTATACGTAAAACTTAGCTGTATTAGATGCATCATTATTGTATTAATGTTTTCTGAAAAGTAGAAGAATTAGATAAGATGGTGTACATAAACCCTTTTTACACTGTCGTATCTTAGAATACATAAAAACACTTGATAATCATGCATTTATTAAATAACTCTGAGATAAATTATTATTCAATCCTGTATTTAAATTTGCTCGCTTTAATTTTAAAAACACAGATTAAGCTACTTTTGATTAAAGCTTGAAATAAAGAACTATTCTTGTAAAGATTTTATTGTTAAATAAAACATTAATAAGAGTGTACGTATTATTATTATTATTATTATTATTATTATTATTATTATTATTATTATTATTATTATTATTATTATTATTATTATTATTATTATTATTATTATTATTATTATTATTATTATTATTATTATTATTATTATTATATGTAATGATGAATAATATAGCGATTTATATATCTATAATATTGGATCATCTATTGTATAAAAACAATGGTTGACTGAAGAGACTGCGTATCAATTTTAATACATGTGTGTAGAATAAATCCTTCCATAATATTACACGCGTGCACACCCACACTCACACACACGCATATATATATATATTGTAATGGGGTATATATATATATGCGTTACATTTAAATTTTAATCCTTAATTTTCTTTGTAAATATCTAATACTGAATTAAAAGCACAAACATTCAAAATGCACAAATAATTAATTATTAATTTATCAATAAGTTTAATTTAAATATTGAAATAAAATAAGCTTTAAAAAAATTATAGAATCGAAGCAAAGATTCTAATCTTTAAATAAATATAATAAAAACCTTTTAATTTTAAAAATAACGAAGAGAGTTTTTAATAAAAATTAAATTACAAACAGATATCCTTAGGGCAAAATGACCATTAAAAAGATTATTACAAAATAGATAAGAGTCAAGAAATAGAAACAAAAGACTTACTTTTTCTGCCTAAGATATACACAGTCCACAGAGGAAAATCTACTGAAAATGTTTGATGGATCCGCATATTCCTAGATAAGACGCCTCAGGACTATAAAAGGAAAAATTCAAAAGAAATAATTAATTAGAAGATTAGAATTCTGAATTCGTTTTGTCATTGCTGAAAAATTTAAAAAGCTATTGTCACTGTTATCAAAAATGTAGTCTATTTAATCGCGCTTGCTTCGGTTCAGCCAGACAAGGCAGCTTTCATCTCCACGGATCCCAGGATCGAACCACTAATACTGTCTTCAGAAATCATTGTAAATCTTTCTAAAGTGTCATTGGCCTCAAGAAATGCCCCTTGCATAAATTCAAATCTTCGTCGTGAAGGAAATGAGCACAGAGAAAGTAAAGTATAAATTATAAATGATAAAAATGAAACATAAACTCTCTTCAATTTAAAATCTTTGAACTTTATTTTCCTTTAAATATGAACTATAGACTTTCTTCTGATCAAACCTGAACTTTATTTTTTATAAACTTGCCAATTTTAAAATTCTTATCTAAAGTTTAAATATTTGTAATCCAGGCACTCTTCACAAACCTGGGAGCTTAATTGTAAGTATAGAGGATTTGAACTCAGATTTTGAAGCACCCTTCAACTATCCACACTATCTCATACAACTGATACACATGACCACACACATGTAGAAAAGATTAATAATCACCAATATGCATATTTCATGCTAAACCAGCACTCATCAATTGGTCCAGACTATCATCTCTCACACATATATATAATCAATGCTCAGTTTATATTAAGATAGCAAATCTTCATACTTTAATGGACAGGCTTCAATCCACTAAAACCTCCAACTTTTCAGCCATCCATATCATTGAAAATCTGATGATGAAAACTCAAATCCCATGCTGATGCTAATATTATTGCCATGCCCATGTTGACCCCTCATGTATAGGACAGTATCCATTAAATACATATAAGAGGGATGGACAGGATACAAGCTTGATATGTAAATATTTGAAAACCAGGCACTTTTCACAAACCTGGAAGCCTAATTGTAAGTATAGAGGATTTGAACTCAGATTTTCAAGCACCCTTCAACTATCCACACTATCTCATACAACTGATACACATGACCACACACATGTAGAAAAGATTAATAATCACCAATATATGTATTTCATGCTAAACCAGCACTCATCAGTTGGTCCAGACTATCATCTCACACACACACACACTCATATATATATATATATATATATATATATAAATTATTAATCAATGTCTGTATTCAGGTTAAATTTATAAAACAGATATATAAAGATATATGTCGAGTTGCATTTTATACTACTCCTAATTTAAATAGATTAATAAATAATTCAAAAAATAGGTGTGGTATTTTAAATCAAAGTTGTGCAATATATAAATGGCTATGTTTTTGTGGAAAGGCATATATTGGGGAATCTTGATGTACATTGGAGAAAAGATCAAGGGAGCATTTGTTATTATATAAACGAGTGCAAAAATCAAGACAAGAGAATGTTAGAAATGATGATGTATCACCATCAGTATTTTTTGATCATAATGTAACATGTAATTATGGTTTTGATTTTGATTTTAATAAAGTTAAAATTCTGTGTATTGAAAGAAATAATAATAAACGCAAAATTAAAGAAGCTATGTTAATAAAAAGTGAAAAGCAACAGTTGATAAATAGACAGACAGCCAATATAAAAATTAAAGAATTGTGGGAAAATTGATGTATGACGTATTGCTTTTGTTTACATTTGTAACGGTTTTGTCTAATACAATTTGAGTCTAGTTGACAATGACTACATAGATAGTTGAAAGTACTTCTATTAAATTGGTATATATTTGTTTAAAATATTGTTACTGTATTAATTATTGTATTGTTTTGAATAATTATATATATATATATATAATCAATGCTCAGTTTATATTAAGATGGTAAATCTTTATACTTTAATGGACAGGCTTCAATTCACTACAACCTCCAACTTTTCAGCCATCTGTATCATTGAAAATCTGATGATGAAAACTCAAATCCCATGCTGATGCTAATATTATTTCTCTTATATGTATTTAATGGATACTGTTCTATACATGAGGCATCAGAGTGACTTCAGGTCAACATGGGCATGGCAATAATATTAGCATCAGCATGTGATTTGAGTTTTCATCATCAGATTTTCAATGATATGGATGGCTGAAAAGTTGGAAGTTGTAGTGGATTGAAGCCTGTCCATTAAAGTATGAAGATTTGCTATCTTAATATAAACTCAGCATTGATTATATATATGTGTGTGTGAGAGATGATAGTCTGGACCAACTGATGAGTGCTGGTTTAGCATGAAATATGTATATTGGTGATTATTAATCTTCTCTACATGTGTGTGGTCATGTGTATCAGTTGTATGAGATAGTGTGGATAGTTGAAGGGTGCTTGAAAATCTGAGTTCAAATCCTCTATACTTACAGTTAAGCTCCCAGGTTTGTGAAGAGTGCCTGGTTTTCAAATATTTACATATCAAGCTTGTATCCTGTCCATTCCTCTTATATGTATTTAATGGATACTGTTCTATACATAAGGGGTCAGAGTGACTTCAGGTCAACATGGGCATGGCAATAATATTAGCATCAGCATGGGATTTGAGTTTTCATCATCAGATCTTCAATGATATGGATGGCTGAAAAGTTGGAGATTGTAGTGGATTGAGGCCTGTCCATTAAAGTATGAAGATTTGCTATCTTAATATAAATTGAGCATTGGTTATATATATATGTGAGAGATGATAGTCTGGACCAACTGATGAGTGTTGGTTTAGCATGAAATACATATATTGGTGATTATTAATCTTTTCTACATGTGTGTGGTCATGTGTATCAGTTGTATGAGATAGTGTGGATAGTTGAAGGGTGCTTGAAAATCTGAGTTCAAATCCTCTATACTAAAGTTTAAATGTAATCTTTAAAAAAATGTATTGTATTTTTTTTATTTATGCTTAGGATACGGTCTGTTTGTAATAGGGCAGGAGTTTGTGATTGCAAATGCATTTCAAGATAAAATCAAAAAAAAAAAATTAAAAAAATAGGTCAAATATATTATTTGTGGTAAAATTAAGTAGAATATAATATGTGATTTTAAAATAAGTTAAAAACCCTAAACTAAAGATTTTTTAAACAATTAAATTATTAAATTGACTTAAATTTATGTTGAGTGTAGATAGCTGCTTTGACTCATTTATGTATATGTTAGTTTAAAGGGGATTTGATTTCAGACTATTTGTTTCATAGTTGTATCAATGCTGCTGGAGGGATATATGGATATTTATATCAATGTAATGTGAAGTGTGGTAGCATTTAGGGCAATGTACCCAACTGAATGCATGACCCCAAAAGGAGTAGTCGTGGTGTTGAAATGGATGTGGAGTACTTCCCACAACATTGACCCTCTTTTTAGTTCTATGGATAGGGACTATAAGTCAGCAAGATAGACCACTCTCCCATCCATATGTAGCGTTTTCTCGTTTATTATTTTATATGCATGTTTCCTTCACCAGACAGATGTACATTCCTGTACTGGAAGAAGGTCATGTTCTTCAAATAATATCACACTGTCAGATGCACATTCCTGTCAGCATGGTTCTGTGCTAACATGTTCACATCGCATTGGTTGCAGATATATATCTGGAAGTGAGTGTCAGTGTGGCTGTGGACTTTTAGTCTGAAGTCAAAGGTTTTGAAAATCTTTTAAGAGCGTCATCTAGGTGGCCTATCTATGCTCAACATTCTAAGATTAAAAATTAAAGTTAAAATAATAATAATAATAATAATAATAATAATAATAATAATAATAATAATAATAATAATAATAATAATAATAATAATAATAATAATAATAATAATAATAATAATAATAATAATTAAACATAAAGCATAATTTTTTTATAATAATTATTTTTCAAATTTGTGTTGTCATACACACACACATATATATATATGAATAAAATCTTTTTTGTTATTAATACTGACAGTGATTTAGTTTTTTTAGTTTTTTATTTTTAATCTTTATTAAAAATATATATTTAATAAATAGGTTTTAAATCTCTGCTACTCCATGAGCTAGTGACTAGGGCTGAGGGTCGTGATAAAATATATAGGTAAAAGTTGGATCTTTAACAGCATGTATCTGTCTACTATATACATTTTCCAGGTTCGAATAGCCTGATCCATAATCTGGAATGACAGATTTATAATTTATAAAAGTATTTATTTTATCAGAATACATACTTCAACCATAATTTTTATAGCTACTTCTAGCACTATTACTAATATTTGCATTAGGTTCTCAATCTGCAATAACTTTGATATTCTTGTTCATTCTCTACAATTTGATGAATTGTCTCTATTTTTTATTATATATAAAAATAAGTTAAAAATATATAAAAACACTCATTTTATTTATTTGTAGCTAAAGGACTGTCTATTAATTTATCTTCACAAAATTTACTTAATTTAAGGCAATATTAATCAAAAAACTAAAATAACAAGAAATGTGTTTGTTAATGAGATACAATTATATCACTGATTTTTATAACCTAATATCCCTGAAATATATGTGTTAAAATAAACGTTGTATCTGAATAATCAATAATATCAATATCATAAAGGTGTCGAATCCACTGAGTCTATAATATACCTTCGTCGCCTACCATGGACCATATAATAATATCTATCAATTAGCAGTTGTTACATATAATTACCACATCTGATATATTAGTATAACATATTACTAGGTAACCCAATATTATATATATATATATATAGTTGTCAAATGTGATCTGGATTGTGCTTATATAGATTTATAATAATTACTCACATTTATATTTTCATCGCCCCTATTCATTATTTCAATAAGTACTTAAATAACTAGAAACGAAAATGAAGAAAAATGTTTCGAAATAGACATCCAATACTAAATAAATCAGATCATAAATCATTATTAAATTTCAAATGATTAGATAACTTCTTTGAAATATCAAGGTATAAATGGTGTACACATCTTAGAAGATACAGAATCAATTTAAAACTATTAGCACACAAATATAAGCCTATTATACAGTTTGTTAATTATATAGACGTTCAGCCTTGAATTAGGTTTAATATATTACCAACACATCACTACGTTTACCTTTATTTCCTCCGGTTCTAATATCATAATATGATAATACCTATTAAATTAAAACATATTATTGTTATGTGCTTCAAATCTTTATTTACATACTCTAATACACATTAATTTATTTAAGTTATTTTATAAGATTATTTAATTGCTTATTCTCATTAATTTTACTAGAAATTTTCCAATTGATTGCCGATTATTTTATTTTACTTTAAATCTGGGCCAACGAACGATTTTTACAATTTAAACAAGTTTGATTAATATCAATACTTAATTCACTTATAAAATTAATTATGTATACGATAACGCACACTAGTTTAATTTTTAAATAAAATAATCAATATATTTCACTTAAATATTTTAATAAATTACCTTGACAATCAGTACATTTCATTTAACTATTTTATTAAATTGCTTTAACAATCATTAACCTATATATACATAAATAAAATTATTTCTTAATACAATTTAAAATTATAAGTCAATTTAAAAATACAAAAAAAGAAGAAATATGTAACAATAATAAAATATTTGTATGCAAAGTAAATAAAAATTAATACATTTAAAATCTGCCATTTCATATTTGTGACTTTTTATCATATATATTCGAACAGTCTGTTCCAACAAAATAGTTGGTTTGTGTATATTACCAGGATTCCTGTTGTTTTTACAAAGATTATTACTGGTGTAGATAATACAAATGTATTTAAGAAAAAATCAAGAATTCTACTATTTAATATAGATACCATCAGTGACCATTCTATAAGAAGTTAACTCTATTTTTAGGGAAAGACCTAAAACAGACTAACAATGCATTATAAAACTTCCTGGTTTTCGTGAAATAGATTTTTACTCTTTATGACCATCGTGTGCCAAAACAAGGCAAAACTCCCCATACAGTAATACCACCCAGTACCAACTAGAGTAATCAATGGATGCCAAAAGGCTTGTGAATAAAATCCCTATCTAGTGCCTACTCATCCAATATCCCCAGACTAGTTTCTGGCTCGTGGCCTTTGTCAGTAAGGAGCCTTGGATGTGAGAGTAGTGCACCAAGCCTTTTGGCATCCATTGATTACTCTGGTTGGCACAGTGTGGCACTACTGTATGGAGAGTTTTATTATGTGCTAGTTTAAGAGATGGTGGTCACATGTGCCAAAACCTTATAAAGCACAAGTGGTACATTATTAACAAATTATTTAACCATATTATTAATGTCAAATTTTACATTAAATAATATTATATCTTGATAATTTTCAAAAATTATAGTCTACATTTCTTAGAATTAATTCAGTAATGGAAATGAACATCATATCAAAGAAATAAATACTTCTTATTAATAATAGTGTCATACTCTAAAATAAACACAGTAAATATTGTAGAATTAGTTAAAAATTATGTGTAAGATATTTACAAATATAATATTAAAATTGATCAGTTTCTCCGAAACTGATAACATTATAGAATAGATATAAAATAGTTTGCTATTTTTTGTTGAATTTATTTAATTACAATAAACAAACTAAAAAGCTTACAAGTCTTATTATTTTAATCTATATGATATTAATCTTTATTCTAGCACGTGTGCGTATGTGCAACTATTCCCAAAAGCTATAAAATGTTATTATAAAATAGATAGCTAAAAACAAACGAGCTGAGCGCTTTCAAAGGATCTTTATAATCATAATCACAGACAAAGACGTCATAAATAGGAAGGACACGTGCTATGCTTTATCACAAAAATGGAATTAGCATATTTGCATATCATCAAACGTAGTAGCTAGCTGTGATTATGAAGGCAAGATCCTTTGAAAGCGCTCAGCTCGCTTGTTTTTAGTTATCTATTTTATAATAACATTATATAGCTTTTGGGAACAGTTGCGCCGCACACGCACACGAGCTAAATATATATAATTCGCAAAGGTAAAAAATTATTTGAGTTAATCTTTATTGTAAATTACTTTAACTTTTTGAACTTTTTACTAATTTAATATAAATTCAAAGAAACTTTTAACGTCTAATTTAATAAAGAAATCAGAATTTATTGATCTAAAAACTTCCTAAATGATAAACAAAAACAAATTCTACCCCTAAAATTAAGAAGTTCAATGTTAATATAAAATTTTGTATAATTATATTATTTTTATCTGAGAAACAACTACAATATTTTATAGCCATTTAAACCACAACCAACACCCGCATGCATGCACACACACTCACACTCGTTCCACCCCATATAATATATAGGTTGGATTGACCCTAATTTTTTTTATCTATATTAAGAAACAAAGCCTGTCCATTGAATTATAAAGCTATCTTCAACTTCCAACTCCTCAGACATCTATACCAATGAAAATCTGATGATCAAATTCCTAAATCCCATGCTGATGCCAATATTGTTATCATGCCCATGTTGACCTCAAGTCACTCTGACCCCTCATGTATAGGATATTTTTCATGCTATTTTAGACTTGTCACAATACAGAATTATAATAAATACTCATTTCATTTTTAGAAGATTGTCATATGTCATATTAATTTATTTTTGCTTATCTTTGTTTCTTAATATAGATAAAAAAATTAGAGTCAATCCAACCTATATATTATATGAGGTGGAACGAGTGTAGGTGTAAAAAGTTAACGAATCATGTTGTATTATATCTTCTTGTATAACCTGTACTCAATGATATTAAATTCCTTTGGAATTTGTTGTTCATATCAATAAAAGAAAAGTAAATGTTGATTTAACTATTTTCTATTTGATTAATAAATATTTTGTTATCTAAATTTGTATTTGGAGTTTTTTCTCGAGCATTCATTCGTGTTTCACACTTCCACACATGTTTGTACATTTGTTTTATTTAATGTAACATAATTGTATTTTATTTAATTATAATAAATCTCTAGATATGATGATGTTGATTTCCTTGATTCAAACACTATATGAGATGCCAATTACCTACTGATCATTTTTAAAAGGGTTTTGTTATTTAATTTTTGTTTAGATGATGAATTGAAATCAAAATGTTCCCGATTTCTTTCATTATCTAACTGCAAATATCTAATTAGGGTATTGTTTGGTTTATAATATTATTTTCATAGTGTTAAATAATAATATTGAGATATAGAAATGTTATATCAAGCCATACCATAAGTTAATTCCCTGAGATCTTCAATTTTAATTTAGATTAGATAATAAATTCATTTATCCAGATTAGATTAGTGAGTAGTTAAAATTTAGTAGTGATAGGTTTAGTTTGAGTTTAGATCTAGTGAATTATACGTTACAATTTCTAAAATATTATTTTTTTATTTTAGTTATTAGTTTAATTGTATAATATGGTAAAGGTTGTTCAGTGCATATGGATGATGGGAGGAGGTGAAATATAAAGTATAATCAGTTAATTTTAGCTGGTAGAATTTTACCAATTTAATTTTGTCTAGCATAGAACTTAATAGATGTTTATTCCTATTAGTAATAATATTTTCTCCCACATCTAATGTACATTGTACACCTCATACTCCTTTGTATCCCTCAACTGAGTTAGTTTTAGGTGAAAGCTTTAATTAAGAGCCTCATGAATAGATTTAGGTAAAGTTAAATAAATATTTTATTCTATGATCCATAGAATTGGCGCCCCAGCTAATTGTTAGTGTTGGTGATAGGTGTGAGGGGTTACTATATATATATATATATATATATATATATGTGTATATATCTATATATATAGATATATATATATATATATATATATATATATATATATATGATTGTTTATCTTTTCTGCATGTATGTGGTTATGTTTATCAGTAATATGAAATAGTGTGGATAGTTGAAGTGGCTTGAAAGTTTGAGTTCAAATTCCCTATATTTACTTGTTTTCTATAATTTAATGTTCCTGAAAATCATATATTAAATACAAATTTATATTGATAGGTGATATTATCAAAAACACAACCATGGTGAACTTAGGCTTACCACATATTTTTACAACCTATCATGTATCATATAAAAATATCTTTCAAAAATCTGTTAATGTTTAATATAAATACATAAGATGTGTGTGCATATAATGTTACTCTATACCACTATATTGCATGCATAGTAGACAAACACAACCTGGATTCTAATTTTATAAATTTATAATAATCATCCCCATATATATTATTTTTTTCTATTAACTTATGCAATAACCTTCTTTAAGAGAAATTTTACAAAAATGTTATAATATTGCATTTTTTTTTTGTATTTTTTTTTTGCATTTTTTTTTCTTGTAAAATCAGGAAACTCATGTAGTTTTGTATTTTAATTGTTAATTCAAAGAAAGAATCTATAGAGCCAATATAACTGAGTAGTAGCATAAATCAAAGTACTTTAGTATTGCCTCCACACTTTGATTGGTGTCTGCAAGCAACTGCTTGCAAGGCCGCTGCACTGACCTATTGTTTACCAACCCTTGACAAAACCTTTTTTTTTCATATGTCAAAGCATCGGCCAGAAGCGAACCCATGTCAACTGTCTGCAAGCAACTGCTTGCAAGGCGGTTGCGCTGATCTCTTGGCTACCAACGCTTAACAAAAACTATTTTTTGTGAACTTTATTAAAATTCATGCTTATTTTTACATAGTAACAATGTAATAATTATTAAAAAATCAGTAATATATTTTATTACACTGCTATTTTGTAGGGATAACTTTTAATAAAATGTTAAGAAAATAAACTAGTGCATTCTGATCAAGCCGACTTATATAAATAATAATTAATATATCACCACATACATAGTGATAAGATAATTTGAGTTAATTTAAAAATTAGAAAGCAATTTTATTTTAAAGTAGAATTTCTTAAGTTTAACAATGAGCTACATTTATTCACTTGTAATTCATACACAAGTTTCAACTAAAAAGATTTTGTTCACTTTCTGAAATAACTTTGTTCTGGGAACTACTCACTAATGATATGTCTTTTTTGTCATTACAAACTCATTTTTTCAATATTTGTAAAGTTCTAATATGATTTCCTATATTTTTTGCAAGGATATATTTATATTAAATCAAATTCAATTTATTAAATTACAATACAAAATTATGATTCAACTCTAAAATAAAAATTGAAAACTTAGAAAAAAATCTCACCAGAGAGAATAATTTAGTCTATCACAGTACAGAAGAGTTAACATCGCTTCTGTGCATGATTTCATAAATAAATAAATAAATATGGATGATTATCAAGAATATTCTCTGGAAGTCATTATAATTGCATAAATAACTGAGATGCATAAATCATTATTCAATAAATTATAGATATACTTCAAAATATTTAAATAAACTAACAGTATAAATCATATTATAATAAATTACATTTTATTTCATTATTAAATCTTTTTTTTTCCAATGTCATTTTATAAAAGAAATTATATGTTATACAGAATCTGGTTTAAAACATATAAATTCAAGCCTATTTTTTTTTATTTATATTAGAAAAGTGCAACATTACTATTTAATGAGTTACCAACATATCCTCCACATCTTTTTACATTGTTTGATCCTAATATTAGTTTAACATAATACCT
This sequence comes from Epiperipatus broadwayi, assembly GCA_028023455.1. Lineage (NCBI taxonomy): Eukaryota > Metazoa > Onychophora > Udeonychophora > Euonychophora > Peripatidae > Epiperipatus > Epiperipatus broadwayi. The sequence continues at coordinate 3,610,550 of JAQFVV010006321.1, read as the reverse complement.
TATAAAGTAATGTAATGTCTGCTTAACCTCTTTTTTCTATATACTCTCATACATATTAATTCATTTAAGGTATTTCATATGATTATCTATCTGTTATTGACATTAATTCTACTTTAAAATGTAGAAATGATTGTCTTTATTCAACTATCCTTATTATACATCTGTAAAATATATAAAAATAATCATTATTTACTTTTAATCTTGTAAAGATGAGCAATCTTAAAAAAAAAAATCATTAGAAGCGGAACTAGTTTGATTATGTCAATATTTGATTCACTTATAAAATTAATTACTTATGACGTTCAAACACTGACTTCACTCTCTCATTTTTTTTCTTTATAGATATAATAAACATCATTCATTAATCAATAAATCTTCACCATAATCTTTTTAAAAACTTTTATTTTCATCATATATATTTAAAATCCTTTCAAATTCTTCATATTCTAACGTTTCGATTGTTTTTAATTACAATCATTTTCAAGGCAAAACTACAAAATACACAGAAATAATTGAATAAATAAAAATACAAATACATCTTATAACTCTACATAAATACCAAAAATTGTATTATAATAATTTAAAAATAAATAATCATACAAATTATACCATTAAATAATACATTTACATTCTATTATCTTATCCAATTTTTTAAAATAACTCCTATTACAAATCAATACTATAAACAATAATAAAAATAACTAATAAAACAATTTAAACATTACCTATAAACTTCTATTTTATTTATATCACATTATATTTTATTTTTTACCAATGCCATTTTACCAATTCTATTCCAAATAAATACCTTAAATCATTTAAATATACCCTTATTTAAATACTTTCATAGTACTTTTAAACACATTGTTTAATACATTCCTTTTAACACCTCTATATACCATTTATTTTATTTAACACTGGATTTAATTTTTTTTATATAATTACATTCTTTAATTATTCTTTCTTTATAATTCCTAACCTTTTCTATCATTTTAATGCTAAAATTCCTATGGCTATATTTTTCTCTATGAATAAAAACACTAGAATTCTTATCTTTTAAATGTTGTTTAAATCTAGTTCTTAATGTATTATTATAAATAATAATGGTATAATGTGTGAACTAGATAAAATGAATGGGATATATATTATTGTCTGTGAAAATTGTAAAAAAGAAGGAAATAATGTATCATATGTGGGAACAACTAAGAATACATTAAGAACTAGATTTAAACAACATTTAAAAGATAAGAATTCTAGTGTTTTTATTCATAGAGAAAAATATAGCCATAGGAATTTTAGCATTAAAATGATAGAAAAGGTTAGGAATTATAAAGAAAGAATAATTAAAGAATGTAATTATATAAAAAAATTAAATCCAGTGTTAAATAAAATAAATGGTATATAGAGGTGTTAAAAGGAATGTATTAAACAATGTGTTTAAAAGTACTATGAAAGTATTTAAATAAGGGTATATTTAAATGATTTAAGGTATTTATTTGGAATAGAATTGGTAAAATGGCATTGGTAAAAAATAAAATATAATGTGATATAAATAAAATAGAAGTTTATAGGTAATGTTTAAATTGTTTTATTAGTTATTTTTATTATTGTTTATAGTATTGATTTGTAATAGGAGTTATTTTAAAAAATTGGTTAAGATAATAGAATGTAAATGTATTATTTAATGGTATAATTTGTATGATTATTTATTTTTAAATTATTATAATACAATTTTTGGTATTTATGTAGAGTTATAAGATGTATTTGTATTTTTATTTATTCAATTATTTCTGTGTATTTTGTAGTTTTGCCTTGAAAATGATTGTAATTAAAAACAATCGAAACGTTGGAATATGAAGAATTTGAAAGGATTTTAAATATATATGATGAAAATAAAAGTTTTTAAAAAGATTATGGTGAAGATTTATTGATTAATGAATGATATTGACTATATATTTTTTTAAAAAGAATGGTGGAAGATTTTTATTTGTTATATAATAAACATCTCCACACCTCCCCATTCTTTTCAAATTCATATAAATAAAGATACAATAAAAGACAAATGCCCCCCAAGATGCATTTCGTGATGAACCAGCACTCATCAGTTGGCCCAGATCACTATCTCTCATATATATCTTTATTATATGCAAAATATTTATCTAGAGTAAATTGTTACATTTTCATTTACCATTGTCAAACTCCCTCCAGTCACAACTTTGACGCCATCCATTTAAGATAAATACACTAATGATTATTACTAATCATTTTCGAAACAAGAGATTATCTCTGGCACAGATATAAACTTTAAACATCAGTTAAAGATTAATATATCTGATTTTTAATTTACACACAAGAAATTATTCACTTTTTTTGTCCCATATGTAATATCTTTATAGATATAATAAACACCTCCACACCTCCCATTCTTTTCAAATTCATTATATTTCAAAATACAATAATCAATATATTTCATCTAAATATTTCATCTAGTTATGGTAATAGCACCACTCCATGGATATAAATAAAATTACTTATAAATTTAAAATAAAATTATAATACACAATTTAGATATATAAAAAAAACAATAAAATACTTCATTAATATTATATTTTTATGAGTGAAATAAACGCAAATGTTCATTTGAAATTTATGCAAAGTTCACCAAAAATGATAAACTTCAAAAATGAGTTTAAACGATTAGCTAAAATTGGAGATTAAGTGTGAAATTCACTGTTTGCGACTCAATGATTAACAATTCCAACAGCGAGCTGTAACATTACTATATATCATCATCAACTATTATCAATCCACTGCAGGATGGTCTCTCCAAGTTTAACCCATCTCCGATCTTTAGCTTCTCTTCTCCACAACACCCCTGCACATTTTCTTATTTCATCCATTCATCTCACATGTGGTCTCTTTCTGGGTCTTTTACAATCTCTTGGAATCCAGTTTGAAATTTCAATTGTCCACCTATTATCATCTCTTCTAGCAATATGTCCAGCCCGACTCCATTTCAATCTTTTAATTTTTTCAATAAGGTCAGTAACACCTGTTTGTTGTCTTACCCATACATTGCGTTTCGATCTCTTCTTGTTACTCCCAACATATATCTCTCCATACTCCTTTGAGTGGTCTGCAGTCTCTGTATTGCTCTTCTATTAAGTGTCTCAGATCCATAAGTAAGAACTGGTAAAACACATTTGTTAAAAACCATCCTTTTCAAACACATAGGCATATTTCCTTTTAGTATCAAGTTATTTCTACCAAAAGCACCCCAAACAAGTTTAATTCTATGATTAATTTCCTCCATTATGTTTCCATCTGTATTAATAATCTGACCAAGGTATTTGTAACTGTTAACTTCTTCTAATCTTTATTTTCATATTTTGAGCAAATCGATTAAACATTATTTTAGTCTTTTTAACATTTATCTTTAGTCCTACTTTTCTACTTTCATCTGCTAACTCCTGCAACATTTCCTGCAGCTCTGAAGCATTATTTGCAAAAACAACTACATCATCTGTGAAATCTAAATGACTTAAATACTCTCCATTTACTTTCACTCCTTTAGTTTCCCATTTTAATCCACAAAATACTTCTTGCAGCACTGCTGTAAAGAGTTTTGGAAATATGGAATCACCTTGTCTTACACCTTTCTCAATGTTGATTTTTTTAGTATCATTATGTAATCTAATTGTTGCTGTTGCATTTTTATAAATATTCATTAAAATATGACAATATCCTGTATCTATATCTTGATGATCCAATGCTTGCTTTAATCACTGAAGAAATATGTATAGAATCGAATGCTTTTTCATAATCTATAAATCCCAAAACATAATGATAACTCATATTTGTTGGTCCTTTCTATGACTTCTCTCAATACCTGGATATGATCTATTATACTAAAACCACTTTTAAATCCAGCTTGTTCTCTTGGTTGGTGGAAATCCAAAGTTCTCTGTAGACGAGTTGTAATTATCTTGGTAAAAATTTTATATAAAACTGATAAAAGCCTGATAGGTCTGTAATTTCTAATATCTTCTTTATCACCTTTTTTAAATATTAATATTATTACTGCATTCTTCCAATCTTCCGGTACATCTTTATCATTTTAGACATTTGGTATATAACTTTGCTAAAATTGTTTCTATTTCTTCACCTGCTTCTTTTAATATATCAATTATAATTCCATCATTTCCTGGAGCCTTTCCTTTCTTCGTACACTTAATTGCATGTCTCACTTCTTCATTTAAAATTCTGGGCAATTCGGAAGATGTAATACATATAGGAGGTATTTGTTCTTTATTACTATATAATTCTTGATAGAAATATTCTACCAATTTCATGTCATCTCTCTTTTTAGTAATAATTCCATCTTTTTTTTTTATTGCAGATATAAATTTCCTACCAATACCAAAATGTTGTTTAACATTTTTGAGACTTTTATTTTCTTCTACAGCTTTCCTTGCTATTTCACAGTTATACTTTCTTATATCATTTTCAATTCTTTTCCGTACCATTTTACAAAATTCGAGATATTCAATTCTTTTTAATACATCATTTTTGTATATCTTCATATTCCTTCTTTTCTTCATAAATTCTCTAGTCTCAGTAGAAATTTTATTAGTCAATTGCTGCTTTTTTCTACCAGCTATGTTTGTTGCAGTTTTTAAAAGTGTATCAGTTATTTTCATATTAATTTCATTCAAATCTGAATCATGTTCAAAATCTCCCAACACTTGAAACCTATTTGTAAGTTCTAATCAGGGAATTCTTAGCACCCTCCGCCTTCGGCCCCCAACCACTGCCTTGGTTGGTGACTTTACAGCCTCCTGGGAATAAGGGCCATGCTTTATTTTTGTCTGTCATAATTGTATATATGTATTGGAAAAATATTTATCATTTACACAAACATCTATTCTGCCTTATCTGGCACTGAGAAGAAAGACCATGGTGTTTCTTGATCTTAAACTCAGAGGTAAAAAGCCAATAAACTCACCACGCTGGCTAATGCGTGTTGGTGAGCAGCCCAGTAATAACAGCTGCATATACATATTTACAGAAATCTTTACTCAGAAGAAGATGGGGTGTATATATTACGAAATATCCTTGATTTTTTTTATGTATGACGTAGATAATACAGCTTTATTTAAAACAAAAGTCATTTTTCTTAACTTTGGATAGTATGTGCATTTGTTTTGTCAGGTTGGTATTAAAATAGGTGGACATTAGTTCGTGGTTTAGATGCAATCAAAGATCATTCTATGTAATGTTAGTTCTCTAACTAAAATAAAACAGATATCGGACTAACAGTGCATATAAAACTGCCTGTTTTACAACATGGTTTTTAGTTTCTGTAATTATAGTGACAACTTTGAAAGCCAAAGTAACAAACTATAAATAATTTATTCAAACAGACAATTTATATCAAAGTTTATTTGAAAAAAAAAGTTAACTTCTAATACAGTAATCAAAAAAAAAGACTACAACATAGAAAAAATATTTATAATAAAAAACTACATTATAAAACAATAGATACAGTAGAATTAGTTTAAAAATCTGCATAACAAATTTATATATATATATATATATTATGCTTGTAATGTTTATATATATATATCATATCAAAATAAATCAGTTCCCCTTGAAACTAGTAACAGAATACAACACGGTAGCAATAGTTTTTTGCAGTTTTTATTGAATTTATTTAATCATTGCTGAAATTAATCCCCAATGCATATAAACAATATGAAATATCACTATCAACTTTCAAATGTCTTAATTTTATATTACTTTTCAAATATTTTTCTATGCATGTTGCTGTTTTTTACAATTCAATTTCGTTTTAAAATAGCTTGCTTAGCTTAAATTTTATGTCCACTCTTCGGGTTTAGTAATATGCTGATTGTTTTCTAAATGAATATAAATTTTCTTCATCTTTTACAAATTATCACTAACGCTTTCTACTTTTTTTTTATTAAATGACATAGAATCGGCTGGGACGCGAACCCGCAACCCGGGCAACTGACTGCAAGTGTAAGGCAGTCGCGTTGACCTCTCAACCACCAATGCAAGACAACTCTTTCTAATTTTCTTAAACAAATATAGTATTTATTGTAAATAATGTCTATAATAATAAAAATAAAATGTATTTATTTATAAAAACAGATAATTATTTTACTAAAAGAAGAAGCAATTAAGTCATTAATGAGGAGGGTTGTATAAAAAAGAGATTTTTTTTTGTTTTTTATTTGCATCAATATTTATTTTCTTTATTATAGAAAAATATTAATAAGCTAAAATTAGTAAGAAGTAACTATAACGGTCAAATATTCAATATAATTTATTTGTCTACAATGTTGTAATGTTGAAGACAGCCATAGCTCAAAACTGGTCTGGGGATGGGGACAATCATAGATAAAGGCTTTAGGTACTTTATCTTGTAGCATTTATCATAAAAAATAATAAATAAGCTTGTTCAGAGCTATTATCAGGCTCTTTATATATATATATATATATGTGTGTGTGTGTGTGTGTGTGTGTTCATAAGATGAAGTTTACTACTAGCTCGTAACAAGCTTTAATTATAAATGCTAGAAAAGAATTCAAAATCTCCATACTCATCCCAAAAAATTCTTACCCCAGACCAATTATGACTCACCTCAATTAGTAGCTAGGACTTCAGACCATAGATCTAAAATTCCAACTCAAGCATCAGCACTTATTTAATAAGTTACTATCAATTTGAAAACCTGAATTTTTCAGACACATAAAGGTCTTCAAATCTAGCCTTATAAACCAAATAGCTATATGGATCTGAACTCAGTTCAATTGCACCATATATTAATAGCCAAAGCAATATAACATTGCAAAAGCCTTCAAGGGTACACTTATAATAATTAATAAAACAAGACACAAAATGTGTAACTTGCTTTTAAGCTTGTACTAAAATGTTCACTAGATGGAGTTTACCACTAGCTCCTAACAAACTTTAGTTATAAGTGCCAAGAGAGAAAGAATTCAATATCACTATTGTAAAATGTCCATCCCTAGACCAATTGGTTTTGAGCTTATAGCTCACCTCAGTGAGGAACTATGACATCTGACACTAGATCTAAAATTCCCAACTCAAGATATGGTGAACATGTTAGTACAAGCTTAAAAGCAAGTTATACATATTGTGTTTGTTTTATTAATTATTATAAGTGTACCCTTAAAGGCTTTTGAGATGTTATATTGCTTTGGCTATTAATATAAGGTAAAACTGAACTGAGTTAATACCCATATAGCTACCTGATTTGTAAAGATGGATTTGAAGACATTTAAGTGTCTGAAAAATTCAGGGTTTCAAAGTGATAGTAACGTTAAATAAGTGCTGACGCTTGAGTTGGAATTTTAGATCTGGTGCCTGAAGTCCTAGCTCCACACTGAGATGAGCCATAAGCTGGAAACCAATTGGTATGGGAATGAGGATTTTCTGATAGATATTTTGAATTCTTTCTCTTTAGGCACTTATAGTTAATGTTTAATTGGAACTAGTGTTAAGCTCGCTCCAGTGAACATTTTAATACAAGTTTAATATCAACAAAATATTAATTATGGTAGTTATGACCTAGCTATAGTTGTTATTTATTTATAAATCGCTATATTAGAGGGAATTTAAACCAGATATTCAAGCTCCCATTAGTTATCTACTCGATCATATACAACCGATACACGCGATCATACACATTCATACATGCGAAAAAGATAAATAATCTCCACTATATGTATTTCAGGCTAAACCAGCACTCATCTGTTTGACTGAATCATGATCTCTCATATATATATATATATATATATATATATATATATATATATATATATAATCAGAGCTTGGTTTATATTAAGATAGCTAATCTTCAAACTTTAATGGACAGGCTTCAATCCTCTCCACTCCCCAACTCTTCAGCCATTCATATCTAAAAATACATTAGTACCAGAAAATTGTTTTCTTATGTATTATTTTCTTTGTTACACAAATATTCAAATTGCTCCCAAAGTATTACTTACATAATAAGTGTAATAATGTTCAAGATTAAGTAGGATTATAAATAATCATTAAAAGCAGTCAACACTTAGACAATGACAATATCTATAACAATCAACAATCTCATCCTATTGCCAAGACAACCTTTTAACAAAAAAGGTGGAATCCCATGTTTATTTATGGTCCAATGTATTTATATAGACATTGAATATTGCAGACCTCAGAGACTGAAATTATTGGCACAAATAGTCTAAATAAACTTCATTAAACAGGTAAATATTACCTGTTCTGAATGCAGAATAATAAATAATCAATTATAACATTGCCAATAAGTTAAATAATTTTCAAATTGCAGCCAAAGTGTTACTTAAATAATAAGTGTAATAATGCTCAAAGCTAAATGGGTTCATAAGTAATTGTGAAAAGCAATTAATCATTGGATAATTCTAATGTCAATAGCTTGAGATTGCTGATTGTTACTTATATGTTGACCGCTGTTCATGATTTTTATATATATATATAAACAATCAGGTCTCTACATTTCCTGCCATCTAGTATAAACCTAAGTAATCAGTAATTACCATTTGCACATAAACCCTTATTCTTAGTATTTGAATTCAACCCATAGCTGTAAGTACATTAACTTTACCTATCAAACTAATTTCTTTAAATTTAAATCACCCTAAAAGTTTAAACCTAAGACAACTTCCTTAAACAGTTATGTAGATTTGAAACCAATTCAGTAATTATATATTTTAGTACTTTCATTAAAAGGGAAATGAAAAAAATGAATTAACACATTTGCAATTTATATATGTAGAAATAATCAAAGATAACAAATAAATGTCATAACAATAATAATTCTAGATATATTGAAGCAAAATATAATATATTAATAATAAAGGGAAATTAATGGCATTAAAATAATTAATAAAAATTACATTGCTGAATATCAATTGTTTTTTTAGAGTAAAGTTGGCTCTATATATACAACAAATTCCTCGTTTAAAATCTTCCTATAAAATTGTCTTGTGCCTATAAGTAATAATAATTTTATTGATTATTGCAATATTAAAATCTCAATGTTCTTTAGACAAAAATATCTAATTAAGTTTTCTTTGCTATCTACTTGTAAATATTGGTAAAATGTATGTATTTTTAACCATATCAATAAATAAATAATAAAAAAATAACAGTAACATTAAATTAATTTCTAAAATAGTACCGAATTTTATTTCTTTTATAAAATAATAGTAAATAAAATAGGCATGTTTTAATTAAATACAATTTAAGTGGATTGATATATAATAAAATTACATTCACTTCAATAAAACTATTTTTATCCTCCAATTATTATTTATCTTAATTTTTTGAGTTTACATAAAAACTGGACTACTAATATTGTTTAACAAAATGTTTGGTAATTTTAAATATAGTGGATCTAATGACATAATTATCTATTATAATTACTATCAACAGTTTTATTTTTAATGCATATATAATGAAATTTATTTTATAGAAACTATTTTACTTTGATTTTACGATTAAATTTTTTTTTTTTTGCCTTAGGTTGCAGATTAGTCTTTCTCCCTTCCTACAGATTTAGCCTGGGATTTACTTTCCATTTCCGATCCTATCTATGGTTCAACTTTTATTTTACTGAGTTTTTTTGTTTTTATGTACTATTTTTTTCATATTTGTAAATAGTTATGTTTTATTTTATTTTTGTTTTCTCCTAATGTGTTTTCTTGTATATCTACTTTATATTCTTTATTGACTTACATTATATTTTATTTCATAACTTCATTTGATTCATCTTATATAATTATTATCTCCTCTGTGTCAATCTAACAGCTCAAAAGTTTATGAAAAGTAATATATGTTTGCTTTACATGGTTTCTTCTAAGGTTTGAACGTTCTTGTTATTAGCTGACATCAATCTATTCATTCTATTTTTCAGTTAATTAGCTTTATGTATGCATAAATATGTTATTCTTTAAGTCAGTTGGTTTTCCAACGTTTCTGTAATCTGTTGTATTTATTTTTATGGTAAAAATCTCTGCGATCTTTATAATTTGAATTTCCAAGGTTGTGTACTTTCTTATGGCATTTTCTTTACACTATTAATTTTTTTCAAAACTTTTAATAATCACTACGTATCTAAACTCATGTTTTATATTGTACATTCAGTGATTCATTATTTTACATTTGGTTTGAATCTACTTTAATGAGTTTTTTTTGTTTGTTTTATTAGTCATGTCTTTAACTTGCTTTTCAAATTTTATTTTTAATACTTTTTTATAGTTCCAATCTATTTTACTATTTTGTGTGTGTTTTCGAGAAGTGTTTGATCCTTTTTACAAGGAGCCATTTGGCCTTAATGCTTCTTTTTAAATTTACGTATCTCCTTTTTAATATTTCTATTTACTTTTGTCCACATTTTATAACATTTTTTATTTTTCATTAATATTCACCTTTGATTTTCGATATTTTTTTTTACTTTGTTCTTCAATTTATGTTTGTCATGTTTATATTATCCTCCCTCCTCTTTGTATTTTTAATTCTAACTGCTTAAATTTACTACTATTTGCTCATGATATATTGCATTATTCTTTCCAGTTTTGGTTATTCCATTTCAATTTTAGTCTTCATAATTATGATTTGGGAATCTAAAAAAATTGTTTATACATGTGCTTTTAATATTTGTTCTTGTTATTTGTTCATTTGTTTTATTTCCATTAGTAAGACTTTTTCATTTGTACTCTTTTTTATTATTCATAAATTTATTGTCTTATTCTTATTTATTCTCTTTTTTTTAATTTGCCTAAGCATTTATTTATGTCCTTTGATATTTTTGTCCCTTATGTTTTTGACAACTTTTAAATTATACTATTATGTTTTTGATTGAGTATATTAATCAATATGATTTTCTAGTTTTATGTTTTTTTCTCCAACATTATTAAACAAAGTTATCACTTATCAATACAATAATGTATAAATGCATGTAATTTATTAGGTTAATTTATGTCATTAATGATAAATAGATTAACGCATCCTTAAACACATGAATCCTTCTGTCATATCATTGGAAAGCATGTTTTCATTCAAATAATGTAATTACCACTGTCTAAAAAGTATTTGAGTAATATTAACTATATATTTTTTATTTCCTTATATATATATAATTTATAAACTCTCCGCTGTGGCTTCGTGGGGAGCAGAAATTCCAGATAAGGAACTTTGATAGAGTTGTTATTGTTATTGATGTAGTACGTTCTCTGATTATGTTTTTGATACAGACTATTTAGGGGTGGGAAGGTTCAAATAAATGTCCAGTTTCTTGGAGTGTTCCAAAAATGTTGATGAGTTATGTTGTTTCATCTATTATATGTGTATCGGTGTTGGTGGGTGGGCGCTTGGTTTTCCAAAATAAAGGGGAAGTTTGGGGTTTGTGGGTTCATCCATGTTAAAAAAATTAAATATTAATACACCAACATGATCATGCAATTCATCGACTGAGTGATGAAAGATAGAAAGATGGCTGTAGAGATGTTACTATCACTGATTTGAAAAGAAAATGTTAAAGTTCCACCAATAGCAAAAATGTTAAATGAAGAATCTTTTTAAAAAAAATCTTTCCAAATAGGAGGAAGTCTGCATGTATCATCTTGCTTATTGACCCAATATGGCCTTTTAATTATCTCAATGGCTTCTCTAATTTTGAACTGGTAGAGATTATCACATCTGAATAAGTTCCTGGTACTAGAAAAATCAATTTTATGATCTGAATCTATAGTATGGAGTGAGAGTGCTGATGATGATAAGTGTTGTTTAACTGCATTAGCATGCTCATCTCTCCTAACACTGATGCAACAATTACTAATACCTATGTAAGAAGCTTTACAATTTTCACATGACATTTGATAAACAGCATGAGATTCAAGAGGAACTGAATCTTTAGGCTTGGTTATTATATGTCTGATCTTTTGATCAGGATATATGCAAACTTCCTCTTATTTAGAAAGATTTTTTAAAAAATCATTCTTAATTTAATATTTTTGCTATTGGTGAAACTTTAACATTTTTTTTCAAATCAGTGATTGTAGCACCTCTACAACTATCTTGCTACCTTTTATCACCCAGTAGATGACTTGTGTGATCAAGTCAAAATGTCGGTATATCAATATTTAATTTTTTTAACACAGAATGAAACCACAAAATATGTCTTTTATATAAGCTACCCATGAAAATCTTCACATATATATATATATATATATATATATATATATATATATATATGTATATATATATATATATATACATATATATATATATATATATATATAGTGTGTGTGTGTGTGTGATATCTTGTGCTATTGCACATTGTCCTATTCAACCACTTAACTTAAGTGTTCATGTTACTTAAAAAAATAGAGGATAAAATGTATTGTCAAAGTAACATAAGTATAAATTATGCTACTAAGTTTTATTTAATTGATATAATTAATATTCAAGTAGTTATTAGTACTAAATATAAAGTTTATAATAACTTAAAAGTTATTAGAATATCTAGTTTTAATAATTTATGAATAAGCATGTTTTTTAAGAGAAAAATTGAGACTTAGTTTATGCTTGTTTTTATAGAGAATGAAAAATAAATAAAATTAGATATAATATAAAACTGAGTAAAGTTTTTTTTTTTTAAATTATGAGCTAGTTAGTAGATTTATTTATGTCATAATATCATTATTAAATTGTTTTTTCAAGTTGATTAATAATTCAACTAAGTTATCATTTTACTAGAGCTTAAATTATTTGGGTTAAGTTAGTGTATTTAAAATAAATATTAAAGTTAGTTTAAAATGACAATTAATTATTAAACAGGTTAAATTTAATACTAATTAAGTAAGTTTATGTGTATGTTTGAAGTTATATGCATGCATGGTGGTTTATTAAAAATGTTATTTATTATAAATAGAATTAATTTTAGTTTACTAATTTATCTAAAACTAAATGAATAATTAATTTAACATTGAATAAGTTTAAGAGATTTAATAAATCAAAAGTGATAATTTAAATGTGTCATTTATTCTTAATTTTATTTTTTATTAATTAAATAATTAATAAAAATAAAGTTCAACTTTTTGAAAGTTTAAATTATCATGGAATCATTGAAAATAGATCAATATTATATAATTTTTAATTTAATTCCATATTATCATTTAAATATTTTGTAATAGAGATCAGCTATTTAATGGGTGTTATTAATTAGAATGCCTATCAAAATAAAAGTATAAAAGTAAAAGATTTTTCATTTGATGTGTGTGCTTGCTTTTCTGACTAAATTCTTAACAAGAAGAAAATAATATTTAATTTCCATTTTTTATCTTACATTTAGAAGTTTTTATTTATTAAAACTTTTATTGTTTCTTAAGTAACAATGCATTGCTAATAAAAAAAAGTGCTGAGTTCCTCATATGCTGTAACCTAATCTAGGAAATTCTAAAGGGGGTAACAAAATCCCTAAAAAAGTTGTTGATTTTTATTAATTCATTTTATGCAACCATGTATGAATGGAAATATATTGAATGAAAAGATAATGTGTTTTGCATTATCTTTGAAAATCATAAAAACATTGTATTGGACCACTCCTATTTAATATTTCTTATTTTTAGCAAAGTAAAATTCAAATTAACTGTTGAGACATTTTTGAAATTTAATTTAATAAAAAAATGCTTCAATGAAAATTGACATTAGTTAATATTAATACACTCAATTCCTGACTATCTAAGTGATTATTTCATTTTTAAATGTTATCTTGATAAAGACTTAAATACTGACTTGCCAACCTCTCTTATTGTTGACTTTATTTCCTGATAAGCATATTGTAGGAAGGAACTATTGATTGGCATACCTCAGTGCTGAGATCACCCCTCCTACAACAATATTTCAAACTCATCAGAGGATGTAGTGTCATAGAGACTGGAAACATCTAGACATATATGTGTTTGGTTTCCCAAATAGCACCATTAGAGTTCCATCTCACTACTTCCTTACTTACCCATGATGAGTTATTTCAGAAATTGCTCAGGTAACATAAGATTCTTGTGAACCGGTGCATTAATTGATGAGTGATGCAAATTGAAATTGACAAGAGGAGTTATTTATTTTGAAACAATAATTTTATTTAACAATAATATTGAGTATAAAATTCTTAAAGAAGAAGAAGAAAAAGTTTCTTTAGATTCTCTATTCTGGCTGTCTTCATATCCATGTGCACATTACAGATGTTCCCTGATCGTTCCTGAGTGGGAATTGTCCTTCTTGGTTTGAAGTTCCCTCATCTGCATAGATACATATCCATGTGTATAGAAGTATGTTTTCATCCAGGTAAATAGAAGTATTTGTTTTATCCAGATATATAGGAGCAATTAATTCTACCCAGGTATATAGAAATATTTGTTTTATCCAGATATATAGAAGTATTTGTTTTTATCCAGGTATCTAGAAACATTTGTTTTATTCACATATATAGAAGCAATTCAATCTATCCAGGTATACAGGTACATTTGTTTTATCCAGGCATATAGAAGTATTTGTTTTATCCAGGTATCTAGAAGGTCTTAATTCTATCCAAGTATACAGAAGCATCTGATTTATCTAGATATATAAACATATGTGTTTTATCCAGGTATCTACAAGTATTTGGCATATCCAGGTATATAGAAGTATTTGTCTTTATCCAGGTATCTAGAAGTACTTAATTTTATCCCGATATACAAAAGCATTTGCTTTATCCAGGCATATAAAAGTAATTAATTATATCCAGACATACAGAAATATTTATTTTATCCAGGTATATAAAAGTAATTAATTCTATCCAGGTATTTGTTTTATCCAGACACATAAAAGTAATTGTTTTATCCAGGTATTTTGAAGTACCTTTATTTTCATTTAACAAATTCAAATGTGGGTTTGTATCACTCACTCGTCATATAGATACGATTTGGAGTCATTATTTGATAGTATTTTTATAGATTGTTATTATTATAAATTGTGAATGGGTTACATTACAATTAAAAGTCTTTCTAAATAGTTAAATGGGATGATCATGATTTACTTCTTTATTGTGAAAGCCAGTAGATAATATCTAACTTATGTTTGTGAGCTATTCATCTCTCTATATTGTATCATATTACAATAAATTTATATTAGGTTTAATTAAAATACATGTATGTCCGTCTTGTAACTCGGAGCTATTTATTTTACTATAATAAATTACTTAAGTAAATACTAAATGAATAACTAAATAAATAGCTTCGAGTTACAAGACAGACCATACACGTATTTACATTAAATCTAATATAAGTTTATTGTAATATGATATAATATAGAGAGATGAATAGCTCACAGACACTATTATCTACTGGCTTTTACAATACAGAAGTAAATCATGGGTGTCCCATTTAACTATTTAGAAATATTTTTAATACAATCTATAATATTATTTTTAAATCTAACATATATAATTAAGAAATGTTTAAGTAGTTGGGAAAATTATCTATACTTGGAATAACTTGATTTCGCAATTCATCATTTATTAAAAGTGGTATATGAATTGCGAATTAGTTTTACAAATATTTTAAAGAAACATTGAATAAGTTACTTCTTAAATCACAAATGTGAGTTTATAATATCGCCCGTAGTTTAGAAGTTCTGTTATAGAGAATCTTTATTTTAATTATAGCATTAAGCATTAGGCAGTATGCAGAGTAACTATTTCTTATACAAATACTATATCATGTGGTTGTTCGAAGGTATTCATTTATTAATAACATTCTCACAGCGTCTGCGTAATTAGCTTAACAGGCTGTCATTCTATCGTAATAATTATTTATTATACCTATTTAATAATCTAGTTTATTGACATGGGGGCGGGTATAACACAAACCTTAAAAATAACTTATAAAACTTGTTATTGTTTCATATTTACAAATCTTAAAGGAAGATGGCTCTGCTCTCTCTATCTTGAGGTTTTAAAAGCAGGTGCAAATGTAAACAGGTTAATTAATTAGAAATTTCTCCCTCCATTAGTCAAGATAAAAATATATAAATACATTTATAAACTAGATAGATTCTAAAGTTATTGAAATAATTAAGTCAGTAGATAGGATTTTAATGAATAAATAAAATATACATAAATTATTAGGTTAAGACTGTAAGCAAGTGAAAGATATATGATTTAGTTACAGTTTTACATATTGATTATTTAAACATATTACCAGCATTAATTAACAGTGTGACTTTACAGCTGGACTTGATGGATTCCGAACTGGGATGGCAAATAACCACTGTTGACAAGTTTCTCTTTGTCTCTAATGAAGAGATCTAGGAATGAATGTCCAAATTTGATTTCGCGTTGATGGAAAATTGGTACTATTTCTTCTAAAATGTAACTTTTTAATAATTTTTCCTGTAAATGTAATCAGTTATAATTTAAACTTTCCTATATTCTATTCTATTTATTTTTTTTCATTTCTACATTTATATGTTATGATATGCTATAATTTCAAAGCAGAGATAATTAATTTAATACATTTTTGGGAAAGACAATAGAAGATGTCCGGTGTAATGTTTCAATGCTTTTTAGCTGATATAAATCACTGCTTTGAAATTTTTTAAATATTGATAAAATTTAGTATTATATTTTTATATTTTAGAAAAATAGGTTAATTAGGTTTTTTGTTTTTTGGAATTTTTTTTCATGTAGTGATATTCATTTTTCGTGCCATCTGCCATTTTTCTACTTTTTGCTTTGTTTAGGTTTTTGAAAAAAGCAGTAAATAGGGTTTAGCATGCATTAATTTTTTTATATTTAGTATTATAGTTTTTCTTTTATTTCATTGGTGTGTGTGTGTGTGTGTTTTATTTATTTAACCGATTTTTGCATTTTAATTTTTATGGGGGGGGGGTTGGGATTTTATGTATTTAACCTATTTTTTTACTTGATTTTTTTACTTA
Source organism: Epiperipatus broadwayi (assembly GCA_028023455.1). NCBI lineage: Eukaryota > Metazoa > Onychophora > Udeonychophora > Euonychophora > Peripatidae > Epiperipatus > Epiperipatus broadwayi. Next base: position 3,593,494 of record JAQFVV010006321.1, on the reverse strand, counting down.
CTTTTGATCGATTTGCATGTCTTGCTTTAGGCATTTTAATTTTACTGAATTCAGCGATTTTTGCATTTTAATTTTTATGTAGGAGGGTTGTGTTTTATGTATTTAATTGAATTTTTAGTTGATTTTTTACTTACTTTTGATCGATTTGGATGTCTTGCCTTAGGCACTTTAATTTTACCAAATTCAGTGATTTTTTTGATGTCTTGCTTTAGGTGATATAATTTTACAATGATTTCAGTAATTTTTGAATAGAAAAATTATCGCTTGCATGTTTCTTGGTGACTCTTGATGGTACTGCAGCATTGCCTATCAGCCATAGCATGCATAACTGACAACTACCTTTATTTTAATTTTATTATTGAGTACATTTTGGTTGTAACCTATGCTGCATATTCCTTTTATTTATAGACTGTTGTTTTGCTTAGACCTGCTTCATATTTTCAGAGTCATTGATTTTAGTTGAGGAAACCTTTAAATCATCCTTGTTTATATGATAGTAGGATTTAAGATTGTGGGTGGATTTTATCTTTTATTTCCAAGGGCTTTATTATTATCTTGTAATTCAAATTGTTCTTCTATTAATAATTAATTCTAGAAAGTTAATGCTTTGGATTGTTTTTTTTTAATTTTTTTTATAGTCCATTATAATGATTTGATATTTAATGGTTGTACACTTCAATTATTGTCTGTGTAGATTCACAGATAAGTACATTGACAACATATTATCTATATATAATAAGTTGGTATTTCACTAAGAAGTCTGTGGCATTTTTTTTCTGTTTTTGACAGTGTTAGACTACATATTATCCTACTAGTTGGCAACCCAATTGGTCATGAGTCTTTCATTCCATTATATTCATTATTTAATTTGAGCTATGTTGACTTTATCAATCTATTCTAGCTCATAGATAATGAACTAGCTTTTTTTATTTATTACAATTGCTTTCATCTAGCAAGTTTTCATTAAGATTATTGGATTTTGTGGAGGAGGTTCTAATCAGTACAGCTCTATTATGACCAATGACATGAATCTATACTTATCCTTATATTTCCATGTTTGATTGATTGGATCAGATCAAAGGCTCACTTAATAGCATTTTTACTAAATTCCTATTGTTTTTTTAGTTATTTTATGATGGTGTTTGGGGCTTTGTAAGAATAGGGTCTATTGAAGATGTATGAAGAGATATTGCAGCAGATGTGTATATTTTAGATATTTTATTCTGCTGTATGCTCTATCGTTACGTTTTCATAATAAAGAGTTTATAAATATATTTTTTATATTTTTTGTGCTGTACATTGTTATTTTATCAAATTTTAATATCTCAATTTGTTATTTGGTTTTCTGTTTATAAACTATTTGTTCATTAAAATGAATCAATTTGTTTTAGATCTTTGAAGCAAGTTATTTTATTCTCTTATATAAATCTATTAAAGTTGTGGATTATTTTATTCCAGCTGTTAATTGTGTCTTTGTTTGGCAATTTGTGTATGTAACATAACTACCCAATGATTTTTAAGTATGAATTTTCCTATAAGCTGCCGACATATTTTGGGGCATATTCCAGTAGTGCCCTTATTTGTCATGGTAATCTTGTTTCCATTGGGTTAATAACAATTATTTGTGTAAATATATAGTTTGATTCCTTGTTTTTATACAATAAATTATAATTTTTAAAAGTATTTGATGCCTCGATTTTTTGATAGAATTTTACAGAGTGCAATTATTTGTTGAAATATTTCATAGCGGCACATTAGCCTTCTTTTTTATTTTATTTTTACATGTAATAAGTTTTGTAAGCATCCTTGTATTATGTATTTTAGTAATTGTTTTTTGTTATAGGGTGTTGCTTTATTATATTAATGATTGGAACTGTCCAGTTTAATTAGTAGCATTTTGGGAATACTTGCCTTTTAAGGAGTTATTTAGAAACATTATATGTTCTGATATTGTTACAGTGATTTTTATTATATAAATAACCATTCTAACCATACTTAATATGTAACTAAATTATTTTATATTAATTAAATGTCTTTATATTAACTTGCCTGGTGTATTTCTGTCAGAAGATTCACACTTTTTAATTTTAACAATGAATTTTTTTTTCTCTTTTAGAACTGAAATTCACATTCTTACCTTTCTCAGGAAAAGCCTTTAGCAACTGATCCAATATAAATATTACATTTCTAGAGTAATATGTTGTTAATATTTTCATTTAACTCACATTTAATTAGCTAAAATAAATTTTCTTCTAAAATCTGAATTCTTGTGAATTAATTAATATTTTCATAAATATTTTGTAGAAAAAAATATTGTATAAAATATTAGACAGTTAATTAAAAAGTCAGTATATAAATACTTTTGCATAGTAGATGATCATATGATATTTAAATTTAGAAATTGTTTGTTAGAGGGTATATTTTTTCTTTTCAAGTTAATTTTGTCAGATTTTTTTTTTTAATAGTTTTAACCATTTTTTAATAATATGTAGGTATAACTAAAAAGTAAAAAAATATGTAAAAAAGAAAACTTTTTTTAACTAATGCTTATATATATATATATATATATATATATATATATATATATATATATATATATATATATATATATATATATAATATATATATATATATATTAAATTTATTAAGTGCAACATATGATATAATAATAACTTGAAAAGCTGAAATCTTTGACAGATGTGCCTTAAAATGCTTATGTGACAGCCAATAACTACAGATAGAACCTCAATTCAAAAACACAAGCCAGAGACTTTACAGAAAAAGATAGAACCCCACCTTCTTCTCTACTTAAATTTATATAGAAATAAGCCAGACTCAAGCATTCTGAAGTAAGAGCGAGAAGCTGAAAACACTTCACATTTAATTTACTAAATATTAAATATAAATAAACAACATGAAATCTTTCAATTTACTGTGAAGTAATTTTGAAATCTAATGAAATGATAGTAACAAATTTAAATATATTAAATCTATTAAGGGCAATCATATGATATAATAATAACATAAAGGGCTGAAACCTTTGAGAGATGCATCTTAAAAATGCTTATGTGACAGTCAATTAGATTTAATAACAGTACATGGAACTCTCAAATCAAAAACACAAGCCAGAGCGTTTTACGAGAAAAAGATGGAACCCCACCTTCTTCTCTACTTAAATTTATATATAAATAAACCAGACTCAAGAATTCTGAATTAAGAGCATTCCATGTGCAGTTATTACATATGATTGGCTATCACATAAGGATTTTAAGGCACATCTGTCAAAGGTTTCAGCCCTCCGTGTTACTAATGCTTTTGTGTAAATTGCTGAATAAAAGGATAAAATAACAGAGTGACTGATTCTTGATTAATTTGCGATTCCTGGAAAATATCAGAGATCTTAACAATGTAGACTTATTATAAAACAATTGGAAATTGACGGAATATTATCATTTTAAAAAAAAAAAACATTTGAAGCCTTTTTGATTTTTATGATTTATTTGAGCCTCAGATGCTTTTATGAAGTGGCGATATTCCTACAATTTCTATTTGATTTATAACACATTTCCATTTATAAGATTTCCGATATTTTCCAAGAATGACAATTAACTATTTTCAAATTACTTTGTTAATTAGCTATTTATATAAAAAATATTATTTCTTTCTGCATATTATTTTTTTTTAATTTTAACTTCATTGTTTATCTGTAATAACTTTGCATACATATCTCATTTAATATTAAAATTTTTCGCCCAATTTTTGTTATCTTCATATACTTGAAAGTGATCTGAGGGTAAATACCTAAATAAAAATTCATCAATAAATGACAGCCTAAGTCCACAATCAGGAAATTCTTAACATGTTCTGCCTTGAGCTATCAAGTTTTCCTTGACTGAAAATTTTACACTCTCCCGGGAATTAGAGCCTTTATTTAGCTCGTGATCGTAAATATCCAAAAATGTTTATTCATACATACAGTCATTTTGACTTCATAAAAACTCAACTGATATTTTAGTTAACCCTATCAGGCAACTGGGAAGAAAGATAATAAAGTTTCTTGATCTTAAGCTCATAGGTAGAAAGCCAATAAAATCATCATACTAGGTAATGCATATTGGTGAGCAGTCCATTCATTCATGCTTGTACAATATATTAATAAACACATATGACTGCAATAACAAGAATGGATAGAATGGATATTATAAATTTTCCTTGCTTGGTTTATTTAAAGTTTCAAATTTGTGTTTGAGACGATTTTCACCTACTAAAGTTAAATCTTGAGTTGATGAACATAGTTGGAAAATAATTTAAGGTAGTGTTTTTTTTTTTATATATATAATTGTATTATAATATGTAAGATCACTGTTAATATTTTATAGATTTCATATATATATATATATATATATATAGAGAGAGAGAGAGATAGATAGATAGATAGATAGATAGATAGATAGATAGATAGATAGATAGATAGATAGATAGATAGATAGATAGATAGATAGATAGATAGATAGATAGATAGATAGATAGATAGATGGATGGATGGATGGATGGATGGATGGATGGATAGATGGATGGATGGATAGATAGATAGATAGATAGATAGATAGATAGATAGATAGATAGATAGATAGATAGATAGATAGATAGATAGATAGATAGATAGATAGATAGATAGATAGATAGATAGATAGATAGATAGATAGATAGATAGATAGAGAGACAGACAGACAGACAGGCAGGTAGGTAGCTAAGTAAGTAGATAGGTAAGTAGGTATTAATGCAATTATTATTCTAAAATTGAATTTCACTTAGACATTATTCATAGATGCTTTTGGAGGTCAAGTAAGCTTCCAGAACTATCATTTGTTGCTAGAGGTTTTCATGTTACTTTGCTTTTACAGTAGAAGATTTAATAAAGGCTGCAGGTATTTATCCAGGAATTCCAGAGAACTAGTTTTTTTTTACACTTTTGGATAAAAATTTATTTTGTCATCATTTTCATTTATATTTATTGATTATTTTAAATAGCTGATCTATGTAATTAATCAGTCAACAATTTCTCCAGATTTACAAGGATGCTTCTAAAAAATATTCTCCTTACTCTCTTGTTTTTTTCTTTACCAGAATTCTGAAAAATTTCTTCACAAAATTATAATCACCCTCCCCCCCTCTCTCTCTTTCTCCCTATATATATATATATATATATATATATATATATATATATATATATATATATATATATATATATATATATATATATATATATATATATATATATATATATAATCTTATAATTATATATTAGTAAATACAGTAATCCAAAATTTTGAAAAGGACAAAAAATATACTCCTCACTTAGGTGTGCTTTCAACTATCCTTGTAGTCTTTGTCAACAAATTCTTCGAAAGTTAACCTTCCCATAATTCTGTGATCTTAATGTTTGTTGCCTGCTTATTGATTAAGTCTTGCTTATATTTACATATTAACATAACTTTCTTTATTTTCCTTCTATTGTTATTTCTTTTAGTTTGCAATATTTTTACATTATTATAAAAATCATATATACATGATTTATTATGGTAGTAAAAAACGGAAGCTGATCGTTATTATTACCTTTGCAATTTTGTCTTAATAACAGCAAGTGCTTATGCGTTTTTTTCTCCAATGTACATCTCGATTCTACTATATATCTGCTACCACACCTAAATATCCATTCATAAATGATGCAATTTTTATTTATAAAATGAGGTTTATTTTTAGAATTATTTATTAATTTATTTAATGAAGGATGTGTATAAAATGCCATGTCACATATACCTTTATAAATTTTCCTTATGAAATTTTTTTCTTGTTTCGAAATATATGGTATTGGTACCCATTTTTTATTATTAGAAGAATCAACCTTATTATTAAAATTTTTATATTTTTTATATTTATATTTCGTATTAATAATTTTAATAGTATAATAAATATGATTATAACTATAGCCAACATGCTATAGAGATACTTAATGTATTTTATTGCTGTTTTGAATTTATAAAGCACTCGTGAGATGTTGAAACTAATGTGAAATATTATATTAAAACTAACTCCAATAGTCCAGTTTTATTATACTATATTAATTTCAATACAAGGAGAAAAAAGTTTTAAAAAATGTTATAGTACAATTAAATAAAAGTACAACAATAAATTATACCTATTTAATAAAATAATATAAATTAAGATACTAATTTATAGCAGTTTATAAAATATTTATTAAGACTTTTAATATGAAATATTCTAAGCATTGCCTTTAAAACTTATGTTAGCGCAAAGATGAATACGCCATCTTGCAACTTCCGGTAACAAGTGGAATGGATTTGTTTATTAAAATAAGTTGTAGAATCTCATTAAAAGTGAATCAATGCTAACCTAAATTTTGATATATTAATCATTATGTTAATCATATTGAATCGAATTTATAATGTGTAAATTGTTAAATAGTGTCATTAGTCAATAAAGTCTATGGAATCCATATGCATAATGAAGATAAGAATCAATGTTTATCTTCAACTTTTTTTTTTGTTTAATTCCCTGAATAACAAAGTGTTGAAGTTATTGAATGAAAACTATAATTTTTCATAAATCAGGCAATGTACTAGGATTATAATTTAAAGTAATATATACTCATGAAACATACTCTATGTAGGAAAGAACATTTATCAATCATATAATGCTGCAGATTTTAAATGGTTGCATTCAAGATTTCCTTCTCTTAATTTCACAAGAAGAAACGTGAAATAAGAAGTGTAGTGATTTTTGATTATTATTAATATTATATGTATTGTCTTATAATATTGTATACATTATTATTACAGATATTAAAAAAAAAAACGTTTTGTGTAAAAAAAAGGAAACTCGTAATAAATATAAATTTGATCAAGTATAAAAAAAAGATAAAGTAATCTTATTTATTATACATTTCATTCATATTTAAAATATAAACACTGGTAAGAAGGTTAAGATTTTCTCATAATAAACTATTACAGTTTATTCTTAATTTTTTTTAGGATAAAAGTTACAATTGCTAAATAGAAATAAGTGGATAATATTTAATTCTAGTTAATTAAAATGCCTTAAATATGGTATTTTTTTAAATGTAAAACTTAACTATTTAATAGCTAATGACGGATATAGGTATGGGTCATTCTCAAATTGATAATGATAGTTATGAATTTTATGTGTCAAATAGGAATATATTCCGACTTGCTAGAGTTTTTATATATTCGTGGTAAGCAATATTAGTATTAGATTTATCTGGTATCATGTTGAATAATTAAAATGATAAGTTTATAATATTTGGAATATATAGTAGATCCAAGTTGCATCACATCAGGTGTACTTATTACATTACCCTGAGTAATGGGCCATTAAACTTAGAAGACCATATTTTAGTAGCATATTGATCTCGTTAGTAATAAACGGATTCACTGCCACTTCCATTTCGGTCATATCGCTAAAGGTGATCCAAAAGTGACACTGATATGTGAAACTATGTGTTCGTATAGTTATTTCAAATAAGAGATTGACCGTCCCTTTTTATTTTTAAAGGTGTTCCAGAAGTGACAACAGGATTACAGACCATATGCAATCATGAAATGACTGTGGTCTAGGTTGTTAGTTGGTTCTCTTTTGACTTAGCTCAACCCCGCTATATTTTTGGACTGATCATATGTTTTATGTTCCATATTCCTAAGTTCTAATGGTTTAGTATCGATAACAGTGGAATTGTTTCTGAAGTATGGTATTTGAAAATGTAGATTGTACATAGCACTAAGCAAAACGATGATAAAAGATATAATATTAGTTAAAAGTTATTGTATAGTAGATTGTTACTTAAATCATATCCATTCGAGATAATCCCATCTATACCATTAATATGCGTTATATATCATTTATATCCAAATTCTTTCAAAATGCTGATAATTTTCTTTAATCCTAAAAGAGTCCTATATGGTAAAACTAACAATTAATAGATAGAACAGTATTAGTCTCGACTTTTAGAGCAATTTTGACTGTTTAATAGCCTAAATAAATGGATAAAAACAAGAAGTCAATAATTTCTATTAACATATGATAGCTTAAATTATTATATTTTAATTATATTTATTGTATTATCCTGTGTAATTAATATGGTTAGTTTATTAACCATTGAATAGAGATTTTGAAATATATTATCTGTGTCTATTTCCATGGGGATCTTAAACATGATTTATCCATGCAGTAGCTCTGTGGACATTGTTATATCATTAGTCAATAAGCTAGTGAGCGTTCATCCATGCTGGTTTCACTGATTCATGCAAGAAACTTTCCTTACATTTCATTTTAGAATTTTTGAATAAGGAAACCAGAATTGCATTGGTGAATTGTCAGCTGAAGGATAATCATTCCCTCCTTTTCTAATTCACTATTAGAAAACTAGTCTGTCTGCCAGGGTGTTGACATTTTATTTTTTCTAGGACACACCTGATATAACTATTTATTGTGTGGAAAGCTCTACTTTAACATTTTATATTACTTTAATAAAATTTTCAAATTATTTAAACTGAATTTGGCTGACGTTTGTTTTAGTGCTTTTGTTTTCTCAATTGTTTGAACAATATTTAAGATTTCTTGCTTTTTCCTGTATCTAGTCCGCGCAAACCACCCTCCTCATCTATTTTTGATCACGGTAAGCAAATTTTCCAGATGACTGTTACAATATATATATATATATCAGTGTCTTTTCTCCTTCCTATCACTATAACCAAGTTTATTCATTATAAATTTCTCATTTCAATCATTTACCAATTCTAGAATAAATTTCTTTTATTATAATTTTAAAATGTCGCTTTGCTGATCAAAGCAGTTTGTACATTCATATTAAAATGTACTTTATCTCAAAGAAAGTGTTGTTGGTATATAAACACATCGGTTTGATATATTTCATTAATTTAAATAAGCAATTTTACTATTCTGTTCAGATATGCCACAAATCTCTGCAATTATATTTATTCACTGCCTATTTGTAACAATACAACTTGCCTTACAATATTTGTGTTTTTCTAGCAACTTACTTCTCCATTTTTAAGTCAATTGTGTTTTTTTTATCATTTGAGAAAATCCAAAATTATTACCTATATACTCAAATAGTTCTTTCATTGTCTGCACTCTATTTTCACTTAAGGTGATCTTCATTTCAAAATAAGTAATGAATCATCATCAAATTTCAGATCATGTTCATAAATTATTCTTAGTATACACTTGGATTTAGTTTTATGCAGTATACGGACAAAACTTACCTTGAAAATGGGGGATAAGTAATGTCATTTTTCAAAAATCGCATAAAAGCAAAGCATCAATGTAATATTACTTTAAAATTCGCACACAAAAAAGTAAATAAAATATGACTAATAAAAAATTTCAAATTTGAAAAAAATTAATATAAGATAAACTTTTTTTAACTATAATATTTAATTTTATTCAAAACAATATATTTTTATGTATAATTTATAGTAATTTACATTTTTATACATGTATAGTATTTTAATTATTATAGCTATTTGCCAATAAACACCAATAAACAGGTTTGTTTGCAAACTAGTAAAAAATCAGATTCTTCACAAGAGGAAATACAACTAGTGCCAAATTCACTCTCGTGTTGTGTTAACGGTTTTCTGGTGACAACGTAATCAGTAATTAAACTTTGAGACGATGATTTTATTAATTGTTTATGAAGTTCATGATATCCAGATATACAACCATTTAGCTTTCTTTTGAATTTAAGAGTACATTCGTGATTAGTGTCATTAATAAGAAAATAATTTGCCAACTGATCAGAAAGTTGAAGACCTTCTCGAATCATTTTTGCCGTGACAGAAACCGGTTCCACTTCTGTTTTATTATCTTTTTTTATATTTTTTTCTGTATCTAAACGTATTGCAATAATATCAGTGTTCTTTAAGACAATATCCTCAAGCAATTCATCGATATCATTCTGACTAAAGGAATCAAAACCTTCTCCACCAATATCATGTGCCAAAGTAATTATTTCATCTGATAATGCAGTTGTTTGAATAGCTGCACTGCTTTCAAGACTTGTAGGCTAAACCTTTTTCCAACAGGTATTTAAAGTGTGTGGTTTTATTTGAGTAACAGCAAATGCAACATGATTTATACAGTCAAAGATTGTAATTTTTTTCCAAGCATCAGTTACCAGTATTGATTCATTTTTTAGTTTATCTAATATAAGTTGAAAAGTGTGTTTAATGTAATGTTGTTTAAAAGTTGCAATTATGCTTATGATCTAATGACTGAATAATGCTTGTTGTATTAGGTGAAAAAACATAACCTTTACATTTGGATGTTCTAAATGTGGAAGGCCTGGTGCATTGTCAACAAGTAATAAAATTTTGAAATTGAGATCATTTTGATACATATATGTTTTCACTTCTGGTAAAAAGAAGTTATTAAACCTGTCAGTAAATATTGCAGTTGTTACCCAAGCCTTTGTATTAGCCATACAGTGTACCTGCAGTTATTTTTTATCTTTACCTTTTAAAGCATGTGGTCTTAAAGATCGGTTTACCACGACAGATTTCAGCATCTGATTTCCTGATGCATTGCTACAAAGCAACAATGTTATTTGATCTTTGCTTGCTTTAAATCCACTGGATTTTTTCTCTGACTTTGTGATATAAGTTCAACTAGGCATTTTTTCCAGAATAGTCCTGTTTCTTCAGCATTAAATCCTTGGTGTGGACAATGTCCACCATATTCAATAACTTTTGCTAATTGTTCAGGAAAACTTTTGACAGTTTTTTCATCTGCCTATGCAACATCACCCCTAATCTTCACATTATGTAGTGCATTCCTTTTTAAAACCCGGTTAACCATCCTTTGCTAGCCAAAAATTTATTTTTAGTCTGAGAAGCGAAGTAGATGGTTCGTAGATAGTTCGGATACATTTATTTGTTCATAAAACTGAAGAACTTTTCATGGAATTAAATAACCGCTTAAAGGAATTCTTCTTTGAGATAATTCTTCAATCCATATTGTGAGTGCTCTTTCCATTTTTTCTAATAAATCATCTCTTGAATATCATGATAATTTGGCATTTAATTTTGTGCCAAAAATAACAGATTTGCTTATTTCATCTTCGTTTTCTTAATTGCTGTTATAGTAGACTTGCCCAAACTAAAATGTTTTCTAATCACTGTTGATCCTTCCTCTGTTGCTAAGCGATCTAAAATTGAAATTTTTGTTTCCAATGAAATTCCTTTTCTTGGGTGTTTTTTTTATCTCCATTAGAGTAAACTAAAAGTTTAAAATAAAAATAAAAATTTAGTCTTATGATAATAAAAAAACACCTACTCACCACTGTTGGAAAAAAATTATTTAAAACTAACAATTAAAAATTAAATTTTTATTTTTGTCTTTAATTTTTTAATTTCCAATTCCGTTTAAAAATCAAATTTCATCGTTTCACATATATTAATTTGAGGTCACCTTATGTAATTTTTAAATTGTTAATTACAATTAAAAAAATCAGATTTTAATTTTTAATTGTCAAATTTAAGTGTGCACAGTGCTATGACTAACCTTTTAAAAATAAATTTGTGGACACTAAATGATTAATTGATTAAAAAGCAAAAATAGGATGTGATTTAAAATGCAAAAACAACATGCATAGTATTGGCATCTATAACGTCTGAACAAATTTACATTATAATCTTGTGAAATTTAATGTGTGTACATAAAATGTGGAAATCCTCATTTTAAGTGAATTATAAACTTCTTTATTGCATAAAATCTATTACAGTACTATTATAAATCGCTGAAAATATTGAAATTATTAAAATGAGAATCGAACTTTAATAATGTGCTATTACTTTAAATATGACATAAGTGCACAAAATTTATTATTTAATAGTGCATTATCTGAGTTCGACTTCCGATCTAATACAGTGTCGTCGCATAAAAGAAAACCGCATACAATATATTAAGAAGAAACATGAATCGCAGAACTTCAAAATTGCATTAAATAAATCCACATAAAACAAGACCCAGGTGTACTCTATCTGTGGTATTAACCATAGCTTTGACTGGTGAATATATATTCTTGTAGGAATGATGGTCATAATGTTTTTTGTGTTTCTGCCATGACTTTAAATATATATAAACTATATCATTCAGGCACATTTGTCCTATCTTTAAAGAATCAAGTGATATTTCCATTAAAAACTACCATATAACTAAGATAAAAAGTCATGGTAACTCAAAGAAAAAATGGCAGTAACCTCACAAAGATGGCTGATACATTTTCATGAGCAGTTTACTCATGCTTGTTACCAAATGAATAATCATATTTTAATAACTGCTGCAGTGATAAGAACATGAAAGAAGTCGTTATTAATTATTTGCCTTCCTAGGTTTTTTAAAGCCGCAATAAAGAATCAAAATGAATTATTTAACTATTAAAATTCCTGAGATTTCTTAGTTCATTCTTCTAAATATTCAAAATATTTCTAGAATTAGAAATTAACAAATCTTTCTGATTTTATTTTTTTATCATTTGATTTATTGCATCTACTGCATATTCAGAATTTTACTTATCATAAGAGAAATCAGAATTAACTTGAGAATGTTTTTATTTTTATATTGGCAAACAGGTTGTCTAGCAAGTGTGGACAAATCAATCTTAGTTTTATTATAGAAAACGGCTTCAAAATAAAGTCCTCCAGATAAAATAAATATAAAATTTGATATCAGCCAGATATATTTAGTATTGTGTGCACATATTAACGTATTTCAAGATTAAAAAGAGTAAATCTAATATTAAACTATTCAGAAATAAACTTGTTCACTTTTCATTACAAGTTGGAAATATCGGTTAATTATTTTTTTCCTTTTGCTATAATGTTATATTTTATTGTAAAAACAATTTTAAATATCTATGTAATAAATGTCACTGTAGCCGAAAATTAATAATTTTTAATGTAAATCTTAACTTTGTGCTAATATTTGCCTCAAATTTACTCAAATATAAAGTAACAACAAAAAATTAAATTCTGGTTACTTGCGCTTTAAAAAAAAGCCTAATTGAACGTTAGGAACATGCTTTACATTCAAAACTTTTACAATGATTTTGTAACCAAATTGTTTTGTGGAAAATCATGCAATTAACTATATTAAATTATGCTCAATTTCATTGTAAAGCAAACTTTTCATTCAAATATTTAAACATATTTTTTTTACAGTTCTTGGACCATATACAAATACATCTTCAATATATCTTCTACATACAACAACACAATTGTTATCCGATCTACTATGTATAATGCAATCTCCAATAACTAACACCGATATGCATCAAACCTCTTTGCTTACCCCAAACCTATAACCATATTATTTTCATTCAAAATAATTTGAGTTTCTTGCTGTAATAACCTAATCTATTTATTCCAATAGTCTATAACAAACTATAATGTATATTTGCGATATATTCTACAAAAGCTTTTAAACAAAATGTATAGATTGCAAAAAATCTAATGATTCACATAATTCTCTCTTGCAAAATGAGTCCATAATTACTAACAAATATTATAAACTTTTTATGGGAATATGGTGTAAGTAAACACAAGTCAAAATGTATTATTAATGTATTATGATGATTGGATTGAAATATTACACTCGCTTTTCATTTCAACTCTTGTAAATACAAAAATAATCGCTTGTAAGTGTTGTGGTTACATACAGAAGATATGTTAGCGATATATTATATATATTCTAAAAATCTTTTTTTAGAAAATATGTTTGAATGACAATTAATATTTACAGTTCGAAAGTGAAGAAGAAATTGACAAATGTTTATTATATTTAGATGTATTTGTTTCCAGAAACTGTACTTAATGTGATTACAAAAGAATTGTAACATCTTTGGGTGTAAGGATTTTTACACACTTTATCAAGCATGCATTTAAAATATAAATTTCATGTGTTTAAATGTTTTGGAGTAATTTTTGTTTATATAAAATTGAGGCAAAGGGAAAGACTTAAGAACTATTTTAAAGATTTAATAAATATACGTTATAACGAGAATTTGTTAGATGAATTTTTAAAGATATTTCATAATTACAATTAAAAGTAATAAACAATCAATTTCTTGGTCTTAGGTTTTTAAATCAAATTCAAAAGTTTCTACAGTTGTTTTTAAAGATTTTAATGTTATATTTCGTCTATCCTTAAATAAATTGATAAATAATATCGAGAATGGAATAAATAGCATTGGTAAATATCAAATTGGAGATTCTACTGCATAAAGTGAAACTGATTGTTTACAACGATTTTCTATAGTGAAACTAAGACCAGTTTGTTTATATGTGTTAAACATCATTTTCATTAATGTAAAAATATAAATCTAATTCTCAAGATAATTCTGTTTTCTTTTGACATGTGAAAAATTCTGAGCATTTTTTTTTCTTAGAGAGTTATCACTATATGTAATATATCAAATTAAAAAACAACAACAATCAAATTATAAGAAAAAACTCAGTCCTTTGCTAATGTTAATATTTTGAATTCATCATCATTATCAACCATTATCAATCCACTGCAAGATAAGGTCTCTCCAAGTTCAATCCATCTCCTCCGAACTTTCGCTTTTCTTCTCCACATCACCCCTGCACAATTTCTTATTTCATCCATCCATCTCACATGTGGTCTCTTCCTGGGTCTTTTACAATTTCTTGGAATCCAGTTTAAGATTTCAGTTATCCATCTATTATCATCTTTTCATATATGTCCAGCCCAACTCCACTTCAGTCTTTTAATTTTTTTCAATGAGGTCAGTAACACCTGTTTGTTCTCTTACCCATATATTGTGTTTTCGATCTTTTACACTTTTATTAATGTAAATTAAGAATGCTCTAAAATTTTGTTCATCAAATAATGTTTCTTTTTTAATTTTACCAGTCATGAATCTGGTGTACTGCACCGAAAATATGCTTGACTTTTAACTGTTTCACTAATTGATATATATATATATATATATATATATATATATATCAATTAGTGAAACAGTTAAAAGTCTATATATATACCTATATACATATATATATATATATTGTTATAGGTTATATATAGCAGAATAAATTCTATAGAGAGCAATAGATAAATAACATTAGCACTATATATATTATGTAACAGACAAATTTAACTGCAGTTAAAACAACTTAATAAAAGAATATATTAAATTAATTTGTACATTTTATAGATTAATGAGTGTGTATACACACATATTACGTATATGGTTAACAAGAAATTAAAAGAAAAATTATTTATACTTTTAAATATTTCGTAAAAGACACATAGTTTGTAAATTAAGAAAATGTATTTACTTAAGAAATGTATCTATTTTCTGACCTTTCAGATTTGGCTGTTTGAAGAGGTTTAAGGAAATAGTTTATCTTTTTTATAACAAATCTGATGGGAAATCTACATTTATTATTAAAAATTATAAATAATTAACATTAAAAATGCTGAAGAGGAAATTTCAGTTTCTTAATATTTGTTATCTGTTTTTCATTTTGGTTAATATAATCAAAAAACTATTATGTAATTATTTGTAAAATATTTATCTGAATGTAAAATTAAAAAAAAAAAAAAAACCAGTTTATAAAATTATATTAAATCTGGTAATTAAATCTACATAAAGTTGTTTTGAAATACAAGTATATAATGTATATACTTAATTTAGACATAATTAAAGCGTTCAAACCCAGTCTTTCACACTCCCAATAGTCATTCACTCTATCCAATACAGCTATATCCATGAACACATATGTATATGGGAGATCCTTTATCTTTTTCACATGTAGCCATGGGTACCAGTTGTATTGGATAGGGTGGATGACAATGGGAACTTGAAAGTCTGGGTTCAAACCTTTTAATTACATAAAGTTGTTTTGTACAATGTCACTGATATAAATTAATACAGAGTTAATTATTGTGTCAAGTGCTATAAACACATTTACCAAAAGTAAATACTATTAAAGACTTATAAGAATGAAATATGATATACTTCATATGAAAGCAAAGATAAAATTATTTTTAAAAGCAGTAGTAGTTTAATCTGGAATTGAGAAGACAATAGTAAAGGAAAATACTATTAGAGAAGTATGATTGAAAAGGAAATCCTACTAGTTAAAATATTTTTTCAACAATGATATGAATAGCTTTACATTGCTAACAGTTTAATGGATGTTTTTTTAATATTACATCCACCTCAGAAATATATAATGACATTAGTTAGTCAAATACAATTTGTCATGTATGGCTACACAACCCAAGGCAGATATAAAGATATGGAATTATTCAGTTCTATCCAGAAATGGATTTGATTGTGAACAGGATACAATTTTCCTGTTTAGAATAAAAAAATATATCATAAGAGAAGAAGATAATTCTGTCACAAGATCTTACCATGTATTTGCCTCTAGTTTGACCATTATCCATTATCTACGATAGTCATATCCAAAGTAAATAATTAAAATCAAAACTGAATTAATAAAGAGGATTATTAAAGATGTGCGACTATATAGAAAGTGAGCTCACAATATCAACAAAAATCATGGTTTAAAATATATTATCTGACCAAGATCTTTATTTATATTTGATTATAAGTTCCTAAAATTAATATTAGTATAGGTTTATGTGTATCCACCAATACTTTTAATTTTTACTATTAATGACAGTTTATTAATTTCAATGGTTTGTATTTTATTTATCTTATGCTATTACAAATAAACGATACAAACAAAACAACATATTGAGAGCAAAAGTTTATTAGTGCAGACAATTATGAAAGTGTTTAGCATGCTTTCTACTCGACTGTTTTCAGTTATAGACATAGCAATGGATGTGATAGACATGGGAGGATATACTAAGTAGCCGAAAACAAGTGAAATAATTTGTATATTGTTTACATTGCAAATTGAATGATTAGACTAGGCACTTTGGAGCATGCAGACTATAATGCTCAGAAAATCACATTTATAATTAACATTCTTACGTGGATACACTTCTTTTAATAATGCATATTATCATATCAATAATTATGCGCTTATAACGCTCGTTAAAGAAGTTATATATATATATATATATATATATATATATATATATATATATATATATATATATATATATATATATATATATATATATATATATATATATATATATAAATCAAAACTTCCCCAATCTAAAATTAAACAGACCAGAATAAAAATAATATTAAAACACAATGGTTCCACGACAGATTCAGTGAAAGAAATAATAAAAAAAAAACACAACTTATATACTATTAAAAACTACTCATTCCATCCCCCTCTAATATTAAAAGAACTCTTAAAAAAGTTAATTGCTTCAGAATCATAAATTCAAAAAAACAGCTTCATCAAAATTAATAGTGTGGCCTGTATCTTGGTTTGGATTTTCAAGAAAAAAAGATACAGGCCACACTATTGATTTTGATGAAGCTAAGGAGAAAAAATCAAAGAAGAATTAAAGAGTCTTTATTATTGAAAATTTATGATTCTGAAGCAATTAACTATTTAAGAGTTTTAATATTAAGGGTGGATGGATATGAGTGGGGTTTTTTGTATATATTTTTTTTTTTTCCTGAAACGCTGTCTTTTTTTTTTATTATTTTATTCTGGTTTGGTTTAATTTTAGATTGGGGGTAGTTTTGATTTTATATTGACTAGTTTAGCTTTATGCTTGTAATGTTTATATATATATATATATATATATATATATATATATATATATATATATATATATATATATATATATATATATATATATATATATATATATATATATATATTATTACATTTATTTAAAGCTTAGCGCTTTCAAAGCTCTATAGTTTCATAATTATAGCTAAAATGGAAAAAGGTTAGCTATGGACCTTCCTAAGTGGTATCATTTCCAGTATATTTCTTAATAAATTTGAGGAAACTATCCTACCTAAGTATTTTATACCGCACCCTACGTTGTTATATTTAAGATTCATAGACTTTGTTCTCATATATGCCTCTTACACTCTCATCAACCAAATCCTGCAGAACTTAGCACTCACCACCTCTTTAAAATAGACTAAAGAGAATGAAGATAGTTTTAATGGTATAAAATATCTTCATTTGTACATTCAATATGATGCACTCCTAATAAACTATCAAAATGTTTGCTAAACCTCTTCATGTATGTGGTTTTATATACCCAAAATTGCTTAAATCAATGATACAGAAATTCACAGGGTTTAAGAAGTTAACCTTTAGGATGATAATCCCATTTTCATCATCACAACACAATGCTTGTTATATTTAATGAGAGTCAAGTAATATTTTTGGTTCAGCAAACATTGTTTTAATTATACTTGTAATTTGAACCATTACATTTTATTCATTGTATATGAGGCTTTGATTCGATATTGGTTTGTAACCAACAGTCGCCCCGCCTTATATACATACATTACAATAAATTTTAAGTATTTTCTGTTCTTATTAATGTAAACATTGAACTATAACAATAATATCTCAATGCAATATGAACTAGACAAATGTAACTATTATTATTAGATCATGTGATTTGATCCTCCCTGTCCAGTTTTAATTGATTATTACATAGTTTCATGGTAACTGAAGTTTATTTAGATTATTACAAATAAAAAAATCCTTTATATAAGGAAATGTTTGTTTGCTTATCAAAATTAGAGAATATTTACACTTTTGGCTAAAAATGTTTAGACACGTATTATTATTTTTAGATTAGCTTTTACAAATTACATTATTAGTTTTAACGGCATGTTGCCTAGTTAGAGTGTAACCAAAAGTTCATTATTATAGAGGATAAAAAAATTATATTTCAAAGCTTATATTATATATAGGTATTCATGAAAATATTTAAATTAATGTATATATATATATATTTCTAATCTATATGTAACTGCAGAAAGGAGTTTGCTGTTACCTGAAAGATTATTTTATTCATCTTGGAGGCCTTAAAGGAAGCGAGCAGGGTAAATGTTGTTCCATATGTTCTTTGTCGTCGCAGTTGTTATTACTATGTCATAATTCATATAGTATATGGGCATGAATGGGCTGCTTACCAATATACATTAACCAGCTTGGTAAATTTATTGGCTTTTTATCTCTGAGTTTAAGATCAAAAAACATCATGGTCTTTCTTTTCAGTTGCCTGATAATACAGAATGATTGTGTGTGTGGATGAATATTTACAATCATGACAGACAAAAATAAATATGGGCAATTAGTTCTAGTAGCTTGTAAAATCACCAGCCAAGGCAGGACTCAGTAATTAAAGGTGGAGAATGGTAAGAATAATCTGATTGCAGACCCAGACTGCCATTTGATGATGACTTTTTATTTAGATACTTATATTTGCAGATCACTTTCAAGTGAAGGAAGACTACATGAATTGAAAGTATTGCCTCATATTGAGTGGGAAAGTCTTTTGTGAAGTTAGAAGAAAAGATGAAGATACAATTGATTTAAAAATTGAACATGTACTCTACTACAAAGACACAAATATTGGAAGTACAATTTGAATAGGATTCATTATAGATAAGAAGTGAAAAAAAATCATTGGGAAGATTGATAAAGTATCAGATAGAGTGGCAAGATTAGTTATTCAACTTAATAGCAGTTAGCAAATGCAGATAATTCAGGTTTATGTCACAACAAGTTTTCATAGTGATGAAGTAATAGAAGATTGTTATATGAATGTACAAAAGGTTTTTCATCAGATTAAACAAGATTTTAAATTTATTATGGGAGACTTTAATGCTAGAATTGGTAACCAAATGAAAGATGAATGTGCTGTATATAAATTTGGTTATGATAATAGGAAAGAGAGATAACATAGTCCTATGGAGTTTGCAGAAAAAGAAAAACTTTATACTATGAATGAGAAAATTGGCATGGAAGAATCCAAAAGAAGGTATATCAGAATTAAATTATACTTTGACTAACATAATATATATATATATATATATATATATATATATATATATATATATATATATATATATATATATATATATATATATATATATATATATATATATATATATATATATTTCAAGATTGTAATGGCCTTAATAAATTCAACACAGAAAGTAATCATCGATTAGTAAGATGTAATATAAGTGTTAATGCAAAACTAGAGAAACAAAAAATTATTGAGAAAAACAATATGCACTGTCCATATTCCTAATCTACAGAAACATCCTACTAAATTTAAATTATAACTTAAAAATCGTTTTCACATATTAGTTGATTTTGAACATGATTCTAATTTGAATGAAATTAATAGGAAAATAATTGATACACTTTTAAAAACTTCAACAAAGATAACTAGTAGAAAAAAGCAGCAATTGACCAATAAAATTTCTACTGAGAGTAGCGAATTTATGAAGGAAAGAAAGAATAAGAAATATAAAAAATGATACATTAAGAATGATTGAATATCTCGAATTTTATAAAATGATGCGAAAATGAATTGATAATGATATAAAAAATTACAATTGTGAATTAGCAAGAAAACTGTATAAGAAAATAAAAGCCTCAATAGTATAAAACAACATTTTGATATTGGTAGGGATGTTATAGATGCAATAAGAAAAGAGATAGAACTATTACTAAAAAAAGAGCTGACATCATAAAATGGGGAGAAGAGTTCTACAAAAATATATACAACTATCATATTTTCTGAATTGTCCACTACTTTAAATTTAGAAGTGTGACATTAAGTTATGAAGAAGGAAAAGTTCTATGTAATGATGGAAAGGAAAGACATATTAAAAGAAGCAGGTAAAGAAAAAGGAAAAAAATAATAAAGTTATATACAAAATGTCTAAATGACAAAGATAATGGAAAGCACGCAACATTAATATTAATATTTTAAAAAGGTGATAAAGAAGATATTAGAAATTACAGATTTATCAGTTTTTTATCGGTTTTGTACAAAATTTTTACCAAGATAATTAAAACCCGTCTGCAGAGAACATTAGATTTCAGCAAACCAAAAAACCAGCTGGATTTAAAAGCGATTTTAGTACAGTGGATCATATCAAAGTATTGAGAGAGGTTATATAAAGGACCAATGACTATAAGTAGTCTTTATGTTTTGAATTTGTAGATTATGAAAGGGCATTTGATTTTATAAGCATTTCTTCAGCGATTAAAGCACTTGGATCATCAAGACATAGATCCAGGATATTGTCAAATTGTGAAGAATATTTATAAAAATGTAACAGCAACAATTATATTATATAATGATACTAGAAAGGTTAACATTGAGAAGGGCGTAAGACAGTGTGCTTCCATATCTAAACAACTTTTTACAAAAGTATTGCAAGAAGTATTTTGTAGATTTAAAGGGAAGTTAAGGGAGCAAAAGTAAATATACATTATTTATGTCATTTAGATTTTGAAAATTATGAAGTTATCTTTGCAAATAATGCTTCAGAGCATCATGAAATGGTGCAAGAGTTATTAGATGAAAGCAAGAAAGTAAGACTAAAAGTAAATGCCAAAAAGACTACAGTAATGTGTATTATATTTTTTGAAAAGATAAAAAAAAGTCTTATTATGATAAGTTAGAAGTTAACAACAACTACTACCTCATTCATATTATTACTACAGGTGGAAACATAATGAATAAAATTAATCAGAGAATTAAACTTGGTTAGTGTGGTTTTTTTTTTTTGTAAAAATAACTTAATATTAAAAGGAAGTATTCCTATGCGTTTGAAAAGGAAAGTTTTTAATAAATGTGTTCGACCAGTTTTTTCCTCATGATCCAAGACTTGGGCACTTAACAAAGAAAAATACAGAGACTTCACATCACTCAAAGAAGTATGGAGAGAAGCATGTTAGAAGTAACAAGAAGTATTCGGAAACGCAATTCATAGACAAGAAAACAACAGGTGTTATTGACATTGTTGAAATAATTCAAGGATTGGAGTTGGAGCGGGATATATTGATAAAAGATATGATAGTAGATGAACATTTTAAATCTTAAACTGAATTCCAAGAGATTGTAAAAGAATCAGAAAGATATCACATATAATGTGGATAAAATAAGAAAGAGTGCAGGGCGATGTGGAGAAGAGAAACTAGAGATTAGAAAAATGGATTGAAATTGGACGAAGTTCATCCTGCATTGCATTGGTAATGGTTGACGATAATGATGATGAATTTATATGTAGATTTTAAGTGTTAATTACTAAATAATAATGTGTTATTTTACACAAGCCTATAGAAACATAATCAGAATATATATATATATATATATATATATATATATATATATATATATATATATATATATATATATATATTATGGCTTAAAGTTTTATTAAATACATATTAGCAAATATTTTCGAAGTTATATAAAAATGTGTCAAAAGCTTATCAAATATGTATAGTTACTGGAAATGTATGTATTGTATTGTTTAATCTGTCATTTAATATCTATCATTATAGTAGGTTTTCAATCAAATGCTTTACTGCGATGAAAATACATTTGTAACTTGAAAAGATTAATTTTCATCGTGTAAATTAATTTTTCAGCAATTTAAAAGCAGTACGGATTATGTAAGTAGCTTTTAGCTCTTGTAAAAATATTTTAAAATAAATAATTTGTATAAGTAATTATTATATTTAGAAATAATCGTTTAATTATATACATTTCTATAGGCATACGGTATTTTTTATTAATCTATATATAATTTATATCTGTGTGTATAATAGACTCTCTGTAAATATATTCTGAAGTTATATTTAGCAATACCTTAAATTTCACTTATATAACAGTATAAACATGGTGCACACTAAACAATGTTAACTTGTGCGCACAGACTTCAAAGTTAAATTTGTAATTAGTTTTAACACTAATTTATCATAGGAGTTGTTGCATATCTAGGCAGAGACATTCGATATGATTGTATGTTTCTTCTCTTTTCTTCTTCCTGTTTTTATAATATAATATTTATATTATTATAACTGAAAAATATTTACACTCATGCATACACACATTTGCAAAATGTTCTACAGTCTGTCATTCGCTAGTGTATATATATATATTTACTAGATTATAATAAGGGTACCCTTGAAGGCTTTTGCGATGTAATATTGCTTTAGCTATTAATATACGGTGGAACTGAGTTCAGACCCATATAGCTATCTGGTTTGTGAGGCTGAATTTGAAGATATTTACTTGTCTGAAAAATTCAAGTTTTTAAACTGATAGTGGAGATTGAAATGATTGTGTAGATCAAAACTTATTATTTCTAAACTAATCTCTAACCAATTAAGTTGACATAAAATGAGAATATAATAAGTATAATATTTTTTTAGTTGTCGTTCTGCACAAACTGCGTCAAGAAAAATTTGTACTAATGCAACCATATTTCTACTCTTTTACTTTATCATTAGCAATTGTGATTATAATTCTCTTTTTTTTAATCAGGAGTATAATTGTAGGAAACTTACAAGTCTGGGTTTAAATAACTTTTAAATGTATGTTGGTTAAGATATATATTATACTTGTATTTCAATATTAAATATTCTACCTGTATTCTGACTATCCCTTTTCTATATATGTAAATGGAAATATTAAAGTCTTACATATGGGGAATCAGATTGACTTAGGGTCAACATGGGTATGATTATAATATTGGCATCATCAAGGGCTTTGAGCATTCTGCCATCCGATATTCAGTGATATGAATGGCTGATGAGTTGAACAGTGGAAATGATTGAAACCTGCCCATTAAAGTGTTATATTTGCTATGTTAATACAAACCGAGCACTTATATATATATATATATATATATAAGTGCTCGGTTTATATATATATATATATATATATATATATATATTTGTGTAGAAAATGATGGTACGGACTAACTGATAAGTTCTCATTCAGCATGAAACTATGTATATTAAATATCATTTACCTTTTTCACATTTATGTGGTTATGTGTATCGGCTATATTGGATAGAATGGATAGCTGTAGTTGGCTTGAAAGTCTGGGTTTCAATCCCCTTTAATTACATCTAGCATAAAATATTGTATCAAATACAATTGTGCCTAGATTTATTTCAAAAGTTTTCTTGATTAAAAACATTGTGTGTATTTTGGTAGGGTTATTTAAAAAATACATGTTTTCCCACAAATATAGAAATGCCCTTCTAACATATCCAAACGTTCCAGTCTTAATCAATTTGTCTAGAAAACCATGTTTGATGAGATTGTTATTTATTTATTTTTAAATATATTTATTGTATACAAATTTATATATAATTATTGATTAGTAATCAATCCTTAACAATATCTAAGAATAATAAACAATCGAATGGCTTAGCCGCTGGAATTCATAAAAAGTTCGAGTACGGAAATGCCAAACCAGGAATCATTGGAGAAGCTTATGCTCCGAACGTGTCATTATACCACTGGATTAATCCACCCAGGACACAATGTTTAAGATCAGCATAAAGTACAAATTACATTCAGTAATATATTTAGCAATAGAAACAATTATGCCTAAAAATATATATATATATATATATATATATATATATATATATATATATATATATATATATATATATATATATATATTATATTATATATATTGTAAAGTACTGAAAACAAATTTATAATTCCTTGACGATAAAATTGGTTAAAATATGATTGGATGCAAATCCACAAAGTTGATGTTACAGTTATTAAATATTTTTAAAAATAAAAGAAATAGTAGATAAGTTTATAAACAGTAGGGGTCTTATATATATATATATCAGGATATATATATATATATATATATATATATATATATATTCTAGGCACACTATACAGTTAATTAATTGTTTAGTAGCTTTATATTTTTAATAGTGTTTACTAAATCCTCAATTTAAAATAGGGTGCGAATATCTGCAGTTATTACAAATGTTCACGTGGTATATTAAGTGAAGATAAATAAATATCTATACAGGTTTACAATGTGTATTATTAAATAAGTTGAAAGTCAAAATTAACTGTGCTAATTGAAATAGGCCTATTATATATTGCATTTTTCGATTAGTATCGACATACTTTGTAAACTAGAAAATTAAATTATTATATTGTATGTTTAAAAAATCCACAAAAAACACATCAAATTTATTTATAAAAGAATAAAGAAATAAAGATGTATTAAAGGTATGCTGCAACATAAAGTAAAACTTTGTTAAGATAGTTAAGTATAGGGGATTTCAACTGAAATACATATATTGGTGATTATTTATCTTTTCTACATGTGTGTGGTCATGTGTATCAGTTGTATGAGATGGTGTGGATATTTGTAGCGTGCTTGAAAATCTGAGTTCAAATCTCCTATACTTACAATTAAGCACCCAGGTTTGTGAAGAGTGCCTGGTTTTCAAATATTTAAGATAGTTAAATAAATAAAAGACAAAACAGGTTACATTAACAAAATGAAATAATTAAACAATTTAATAAACAAGAAGTGTTTATTGAGTGAGTATGTGGGTATATGGAAAGAAGATCTTGTGAGCTTGGAAAGTAAATATTTTTGATTCATAATAATTTACCTATAAAAGAATCATATATAAATATGGAATAAAAGTATATTCAACAATTATAGTCGAAGTTTTTTTTCATAAACTAGATTAAGTTGAAATGAGAAATAAAAATATTCACAGTAGAAAGCTACTGAGATTAGAATTTATTATTGATTAAGTCTAACTGAATAACAATCATAATACTAGAACAAATAATATAGTATTTGAAATAATTATTTTGAGTATATTTCTTAAATCAAAATAACGATTTTCATTGTACAGTCTTATGATTTAAACTTTGTTCGGATACCAGCAACTAAAATATATTGGCTATGGTCATCATTCTCAAGTTATGTAGTTTCTTTTGAGACAAAAGATATTGTATGTAAAAAACCCAAATAATAATCTTCCTAAATTAATACTTTGTTGCTTGAATGATTACATGATATGCTAATGTAATAATAGCCTTGCTGATTTTGGAACTATAATTCAGAATAATAAATCAAACCTTCAAATAAGAGATTAAAAATCATATAAACTATCAATAAATGTATTATAGATATGTGAACAAAAGATTAAATTAATTCACAGAGATTGAAATTGCTGTTACAAAAGAATTTAAGTAAATTTCTTTAAACAGGAAAATATAACATATGAATATAAAATAATATTATCTATATATAAATATAAGCATATTGTCTATATTGAATGTAATGTAATTAGAAGGGATTTGAACTCAGACTTTTAAGCTCCCTATATCTATCAACTCCATCTTATATAACTACAACACATGACCCTTAAATGTGAAAAAGATAAATGATCTTCAATATATAGGGAACTTCTGTATACACAATATACTTGTATTTAAATATTACATATTCAGCCTGCAGTGTTTTTATTCCTCTTCTTTGTATTTAAGTAGATATATTAAGGTCCTATATGTGAGGGGTCAGTGTGTCTTAAAGTCATCATGTATATGACAATAAATTGGCATCAACAAGGGCTTTGAGCATTCCATTATCAGGTATTCAATGATATGCATAGTTGAAGAGTTGGAGGGTAGAGAAAATTGAAGTCTATTCATTAAAGTTTGAGGACTTATTATCTTAATACGAACAGACAGTGATTATCTAGGTGTGTGGGAGATGACGATCTGGACCAATTGACGAATGCTGGTTTAGCATGAAATATATGGATGGGAGATTTTTTGGCATGTGTGTATTGGTTGTATAGGATGGAGTAGACAGATATAAAGAGCTTGAAACTCTGATTTCAAATCTCTTCCAATATATATTGTGCCATTACAATTGAGTCACTAGATAAATTTATAGTAATGTGCATGTAGAAAAGGTAAACCAAAAATCATCATCACAATTTTATATAACCATAAAAGAAGCTGTAGGGCATCCAAGTTCAAACCCTACCAGATCAAAATCTTAAACACTTTAAACAGAGAAAGAATGGGTCAACAATTATATGCTTTATTTGTTTGTGTGTTGATAGAAAGGTAATACACACATTTAAAATATTTAATATTTAAATTTTCTTTAAAAAGCAAAGTTATAATGCATACATATAGGCAATGTATGTGTAAATTATTTAATTGTTTTATGTTTCAAATATTAAACATTTTAACTTTCTTTAAAACTAAGCTATGCTTGATCAATTCTAACATTTTATTCTATACTTTTATTTTGCTTTTCTTTAATTATAAGTGGGATTTAAAAGTTACAGATTTAATTAAATAATTGGTTTATAATTCCTAAGCTAGCAATCATATTATTTAAGGTTAGTTTATGAATGATTTGAAAGAATGCAGGATGTGTGTACATTACATACAAAATTTTACATTTCCCAAATATTGAAAGAAAAAGAAGTATTAAATCTGTCAAATTATTTTTTTTTGTACAATTTTTTTTTGTTAAAAGAGAAAATCTGTTTAATCAGATATCGATCTTTGTAGCAATTTTTTTTTTTTGTAAATGATTGTTTCACTTTGGAAGCTTATCATGAGTCAGAACTATAATTTTTGAAATTGTCTTATCAAGATCTAAAGAAGGAAGCTCAAAGATTTGAAGTGTTACCTGGATGTTAAAAAAAAAAAAAAAACAAAAGAAAGGAAATAAGAATTGAGTCTATTTTTTTTTTTAAAACAAAAGTGTCTGGAAAAAGGATTAAACTTTTCAGTTGAAAAATACTTTGGTTGAAAATAAATTAGAGATCTAATTAAAACAAATTTGTCCAAAAATAGCAAGTGATGCTATCTCTGATTGGTTAAGGTAGCTAAAAATTGGATATAAAAAGCTGTTTTGAATTATTATTAAGATTATTATTGTGATTGATTCAGATTATTAAACTATCAAATTTGAATGTTGAAAATATAAGAAATGGCGGGCTAGAAAAATTATATGTATATTCCATTTGCTGGACCATCTGGAGGAAGCTGCACATCACATAGGAAAGAAAAGATGTGTCTAAAATAATATTCTACACCTTTCAACTGACCAGATAAATAAGATGTTTTTAATAGAAGGAAGAAAGCATTCACCTGCATTCAAAGAAGATGAATAAATCTACTGATAAATATTAATCATCAAGTCCAATTAATGGTTACAACAACTGATTTTAAACTCAAGAAAATTTACAAATGGGAAAACCACTGCTGTATTTCATCCACATGCTTGACAAGAAGAGAAGAAAATTTACTATAATGATTTCCAAATTGTCCACTAAAGCAAATAACCTCAATAGAGTCATCATCATCAAATAGTTATCCACCTCAAGAAAGAGATTGTTCCCAGTAAAACGGAAATGGTAGCTACAGAAATATAAACAGTATACAAGACAAGTTTGAACCCTTGGAAATTCGCCACAAACAAAAGATCGGTAATATGACTTTTTATATCTATTTTCTTTATGATATCAGTCTTAATAAACATTTTAGCGATAAAGTGGTATATTTTTATTTAAAGAACTTTTAAAGACTATTCAGATCGATTAAAACAAGAATGTCTTACTAATAATAACTTTGAGCTTCATAAATGATCTTGAATGTATGAAAATGATTTGTTTATTAATTTTACAGTTGTGAAATATTAATGTGTAAAACAATTTTTTTTTATGGTATTATGATTTTAGTTTTAACTAATATTATTATTTTGGTTTTAATAATATTTTGTTATGATGGGATAAAACACGCACATACATAATAATATTTTTATATGTGTATAATTGGAAGTGAATGTGGAATAATGAGTAGTATTAGAATATTAGATTATTTTGTTTCAAGTTCAGTATAGATTTCAGCGCTTGGAAGGGAGGGGGAGAAAATAATTTAAAACTTTTTTTCTAAAACTTGCTCTTTCAATTTTACTAACATTTTTTTTTACATTCTATTTACATGTTGGATTTTAAAGTATGTGTGCTAATGAGCAGATAATATTTTTTTTTAATACTTTTCTTATGGAGTGAAAATCATGGTCAATGTGACGTCCAACTTAATACAAATACATTTGAAGGGAAAGGGGGAAGAACTTAAAATTAATCTGAGGATTGTTATATAACCAATTATTATTATTATTATTCATGTCAATTTTCATATTTATCTAGAAATTTTTATGTATATGTTAGAACTGTAGTAATAAATATTAGTTTGTTTTATTAAACGAGGCGTATATATTTCATTAAGTGTAGTCTTTGTTAAGTGTGATTATTCATCATCATCAATGGTTGAATATTAGTTATTTAAGATATAAGTAAATATGCTAAAATTAAGCAATAATTAGGAATCTCTTTATAAAAATTAGTTTTATGTTTAGGCTTAGTCCTAGAGCTGTAATTGAAACCCTTGTCATTATCGTTATTATTATCATCATCATCATCATCATCAACGTTTTAATTAATGAGCTGTTTACTGTTTAAAGGCCATAAATAAATATTGATTTTATAATATTTAGTGATTTCTTAGTATTATTATAACCACATCCCATCATCTATTTCATGCAAGGATGAGTGAATTGCCATCCTAAATTAGTTATATATAATCTGAGCTAGTAAACTTATAAAAATATTGAAACACATTTGTTATGTTAAGATCTGAGAAATGATTTATGTCTAGTATACTCCACTTTGGTTTATAGATGTTTTACTTTTACCTAAATATTAGTGCATATAGTGATATGGCTCAAAAAGCAAAATCTCCCATTTTATTAGAAATAAAGTACCAAGAAGGGATTCAAACCCGGTACATGTGAAAGGTTATCAGATATAACCGTGTCTAGATTCAGATAATCTAGTGGCGCCCTGCTAGACCATATTCACTTAGTATTTGTTTAAACATGCACTTAACATCAAACCAAGAAATGAAAGTGGATAAGATCTACTGCCTGTATACCTGAGTTATATTTTATTGAATTATTAGTGTACTCACTTCACGTGATTTCATATAATACTGGTTATTAACAATTTCCCCATAATTCTTGATAGTGTTATATTTTGAACCTTTACTTAGTTATTTCTATTTGAACTCATTTATTATGTTACAATGGCGCCCAACGTGGGGCCTGATATTTTACCATATACCTGAAAAAGAGAGTCTATAGAATGATGGGAGATGTGTGGTTAAAAATAAAGAAATTTTTTTTTAGTAAAATTTTTTTTTCAGTAAAAAAAAAAAAAATTTTTTTTTTTTTTGTCTTACAAAATTTTCTTGGCCAAACAGTCTTATTTTAAATGATGATGTTTAATATGATTTAATTTTTCATTGATGATGATAAAATGGGTACAGCCATAAAACAGCGTAGTTTTTTTTATCAATTTTGAAAATAGAGATGAATATCACAACTTAAGACAAAGGTGAAATAAATAATAGATTTTTTTTGTGGAACATTAAAATAATTTATTGCCAGATAGGATAGGCATAGTAATAGTGATGAATTATGGAATAGTAGTCTCATGTGTGTTTGGGGAGTTCATTTTGTAAAAAGTCTATGATTTTAGAGGTTTGATTGGATGGTTGATCGTTGGAGTTTGGTTGGTTAGATTGCTGTTTTGATGATGAGTGGAGAGTTTTGTCATTGCCTTGAGAATGCTATGTATTTCGTGTAACTTATGAATGATCAAACCCATTCACTGCTCCAACCCAATTTATATGTTATCTTTATTTTATCATGAAGCAGTTAACAGTAGTCCTGCCATGATATCAGCCTATAAGTCTCCAAGAGAGAGAGCAAGGTTTTGTTTTTGTAGTCTATAATAAGCAGGGCATTCCTTGATACTTGCCACATAAGACTCCAAGAGAGAGAGCAAGGCATAGTTTATCTACTTTAGCCCCTAAGACTTAAAATACATCTTTTATTGCAACAGAGTTTGTTTCATTCAATCAAGGGTTGTGGTAGTTAATAAGTGATCGAATTGGGATGATCTTCTGAGTGCTCGTGATGCATTGTGTGATTATAGTGTTGTGACTGAATTCTTTTATTTATCTCAAGATTGTGAACTGCTAGTCATTCTGTGGACTGTCAATATCTGTCGGATTTCTGGGAGAATGGATGAATGTATAATTTGGGCTATTACAGACAGACATGCACTATATAGATTATTGTTGTGTAGTTCATTAAATAAGGATATTAAATTTTTTTTTTTGTATTTGTAATGCATAATAAGGTGAAAATCAAATCAGTCAGTTGGTCAGAATAGGTGTCAGACAGGGAGAAGATGTGTGGATTTTTGATGGTCAGGGAAGTACAGATGGGATATACATAGTTTTATAACATGAGTGAACTAAATTATAGTATGGAAGAGGTTATGGAAGAGGAAGGTGCCCCAATACCAGGAATCAGTGATCGTTTTCATACTGAAGAAGAGGATGGGGAGGTTTTCTTAAAAACACAAAAGGAAAGAGAGGAAGTAGAGGAAGATGCCTTTAATGTTAGTAGCAGTAATACGGCCTCAAGTGTGGAAGTAGATGAGGAGTCAGAAGTGGGCCAGGCTCAAATAGCAAAGATGGCACCATCAGACATGGACATGATAATGCAGATGCTCAGAAGTATGAGAGAAGATAGTAAGCAAAGTACGGTCAATCTAGAACAAAAGATGGAGAAAAATATAGAAAGTCTAAGAGAAGATAGTAAGCAAGGGATGGTAAATCTAGAACAAAAGATAGAGAAAAATAATAAAAGTATGGTAAATCTAGAACAAAAGATAGAGAAAAATATAGAAAGTCTAAGAAAAGATAGTAAGCAAAATATAGAAAGTCTAAGAGAAGATAGTAAGCAAAGGATGGAAAATCTAGAACAAAAGATAGGTCAATCTATGGAGAAAAGTATAGAAGGTTTAAGGGTAAATCTAGAGAACTCTATTGACAATAACAACCAAATAATCATCGCTTTGGAAAATAGGATAGAAGGGTCCAATATAGAGTGTAAAAATAGGTTTGTGTCATTAGAGGAGAGGATAGAAGGAGTGTGTAGGTCTATGGAAGTCACCAAACAGGAGGGCTGTCAGGGACTACAGTCATTAAAGGCTCAAGTGGAGCAGTCTATCGAAGAAAATAAGAGAGAAATTCAGTTAGTTAGGAATGAGGTCCATGGTTTGGTTTCCCAATCCATATCAGAATGCATAGAAAAAAATGCCGAAATAACTTCTGCAGGAATTCATATTAGATTAGAGGAGGTGGTAGCCAAAGTGGACTCATATAAGAAAGCCACTTTGGGCTGTGTAGATCAAACCCTCACTATGAAAAATAAGTTTAGTGGCTTAGAAAAGGAAATACGAGAAGTTAAGGGAAGTATGGCCAATGAGTGTGTACAAATTGACCAAAATCTTAGGAAAGAATTGGGGAAACAGATGGATAGCTTTAGGGAGGAGATAGTAAAAAGGGATAAGTCAAGTTCTTTAGAAGAGGGACCCAGAATAAATCAACATGAATTGGGTGTTATGTTGGAGAAGGTTGAGGAGAACCAGAAGGCGTATGTTATGGAATACATGAACCCCAAGATGGAAGATCTCTATCAGAAAATAGGGGAATTAAGAGATCAAGTTGATATAGGATTGCAGAGTCAGTCAAACCCAAAGTCAAGGAAAAATGAAGTTAGCATCAGTCCAGATGACTGTAGGGATAGCTCAGAACAGAGTCAGTCAGAGAAAAGGATGCCTACTTTAGTTAACAATCCACAAGGTGAAAAAGAAGTAGAAAGGCCGATATTAGCCATAATACCAAATCTCCCAGTAAAGAAAGTAAATGAGAATGATGACCAAGGAGCAGATTGGGATAGATCATGAAGTGAAAAGAAGGAAAAGAGAGTTGGAGGAAAAACTTCATGCATCTGATAAGATGATTGATTTAAGAGAGGCAATAAGGGATATGAAACCAGTTATTTTAGAAAGAGAGCAAAAGTTTCAACAGTCTGTAGTTCTCAATCTAGTAACAAACCAGCATGTGTGGTTTCAAAAATCTGTCTTCTTAAATAGATTGGAGATACCTTATATATGGTATAGAGAGGCAATCTCTCTGAAAAATATAAATGACCAAATCTCTCTAAAAAATTCAAATGCTCTGGAAATTTTAAATGTGCCTTATATATGGTACAAAGAGTCCACCTTTTTAGAGAGTTTAAAAATAAATTATACATGGCACAGAGAGTCAATCTCTCTGAAGAGCTTAAATGTCCATTATATATGGTACAAAGAATCCACCTTTCTAGAAAATTTAAAAATAAATTATATGTGGCCCCGAGAATCAATCTCTCTGGAAGATGTAAGGATAAATGATATCTGGTATAAAAAGCCAACCTCTCTGGAAAACTTCAAAGTGCCTTACATATGGTACAGGGAGTCAATCTTTCTAGAAAATTTAAAAATAAAGTATGTATTGTATAGAGAGTCAATCTCTCTGAAAAACTTGAAGGCATATTATATATGGTACCAAGAATCCATATTTCTAAATAGAGTTTGTAATAGGAGGTTATATAAAATAATTCCTCCAGATATGTTTTATAAATATCCAGTCAAGATGAAAAATGGAAATATTAAAAAGGGACTGGATGTACAGGTGCATTTTTATTCAGACCACAATATGTTTTGAAAAGAAAAAGCCATTCCAAATTACCAAGAAAATAGGGGAGAATGCCTTTATGCTTGCTGCTCTTGATGGGAATAAGGGGACCTATAATGCTAGGAGTTTGATCCCTTATACTTCAGCAGAATAGCCTGGCAAAGATCTCCAAATAAATTATTTTTAGGTTTTTTTTTTTTTTTATGAAAAATATATTTAGCAGTAGTTAATTTTTTATATATATTATAAGTGTTTATTATTATTAGTGTATTTATTAGTTAAGATTTTTTTTTAAAAATATAGTTAAAACAAAAGTGCTGATGATTTTATCCGAAGGGGGAGAAAGTTGTGCCATTACAATTGAGTCACTAGATAAATTTATAGTAATGTGCATGTAGAAAAGGTAAACCAAAAATCATCATCACAATTTTATATAACCATAAAAGAAGCTGTAGGGCATCCAAGTTCAAACCCTACCAGATCAAAATCTTAAACACTTTAAACAGAGAAAGAATGGGTCAACAATTATATGCTTTATTTGTTTGTGTGTTGATAGAAAGGTAATACACACATTTAAAATATTTAATATTTAAATTTTCTTTAAAAAGCAAAGTTATAATGCATACATATAAGCAATGTATGTGTAAATTATTTAATTGTTTTATGTTTCAAATATTAAACATTTTAACTTTCTTTAAAACTAAGCTATGCTTGATCAATTCTAACATTTTATTCTATACTTTTATTTTGCTTTTCTTTAATTATAAGTGGGATTTAAAAGTTACAGATTTAATTAAATAATTGGTTTATAATTCCTAAGCTAGCAATCATATTATTTAAGGTTAGTTTATGAATGATTTGAAAGAATGCAGGATGTGTGTACATTACATACAAAATTTTACATTTCCTAAATATTGAAAGAAAAGGAAGTATTAAATCTGTCAAATTATTTTTTTTGTACAATTTTTTTTGTTAAAAGAGGAAATCTGTTTAATCAGATATCGATCTTTGTAGCAATTTTTTTTTTTGTAAATGATTGTTTCACTTTGGAAGCTTATCATGAGTCAGAACTATAATTTTTGAAATTGTCTTATCAAGATCTAAAGAAGGAAGCTCAAAGATTTGAATTGTTACCTGGATGTTAAAAAAAAAAAAAAACAAAAGAAAGGAAATAAGAATTGAGTCTATTTTTTTTTTTAAACAAAAGTGTCTGGAAAAAGGATTAAACTTTTCAGTTGAAAAATACTTTGGTTGAAAATAAATTAGAGATCTAATTAAAACAAATTTGTCCAAAAATAGCAAGTGATGCTATCTCTGATTGGTTAAGGTAGCTAAAAATTGGATATAAAAAGCTGTCTTGAATTATTATTAAGATTATTATTGTGATTGATTCAGATTATTAAACTATCAAATTTGAATGTTGAAAATATAAGAAATGGCGGGCTAGAAAAATTATATGTATATTCCATTTGCTGGACCATCTGGAGGAAGCTGCACATCACATAGGAAAGAAAAGATGTGTCTAAAATAATATTCTACACCTTTCAACTGACCAGATAAATAAGATGTTTTTAATAGAAGGAAGAAAGCATTCACCTGCATTCAAAGAAGATGAATTAATCTACTGATAAATATTAATCATCAAGTCCAATTAATGGTTACAACAACTGATTTTAAACTCAAGAAAATTTACAAATGGGAAAACCACTGCTGTATTTCATCCACATGCTTGACAAGAAGAGAAGAAAATTTACTATAATGATTTCCAAATTGTCCACTAAAGCAAATAACCTCAATAGAGTCATCATCATCAAATAGTTATCCACCTCAAGAAAGAGATTGTTCCCAGTAAAGCGGAAATGGTAGCTACAGAAATATAAACATTATACAAGACAAGTTTGAACCCTTGAAATTCAGCCACAAACAAAAGATCGGTAATATGACTTTTTATATCTATTTTCTTTATGATATCAGTCTTAATAAACATTTTAGCGATAAAGTGGTATATTTTTATTTAAAGAACTTTTAAAGACTATTCAGATCGATTAAAACAAGAATGTCTTACTAATAATAACTTTGAGCTTCATAAATGATCTTGGATGTATGAAAATGATTTGTTTATTAATTTTACAGTTGTGAAATATTAATGTGTAAAACAATTTTTTTTTTATGATATTATGATTTTAGTTTTAACTAATATTATTATTTTGGTTTTAATAATATTTTGTTATGATGGGATAAAACACGCACATACATAATAATATTTTTATATGTGTATAATTGGAAGTGAATGTGGAATAATGAGTAGTATTAGAATATTAGATTATTTTGTTTCAAGTTCAGTATAGATTTCAGCGCTTGGAAGGGAGGGGGAGAAAATAATTTAAAACTTTTTTTCTAAAACTTGCTCTTTCAATTTTACTAACATTTTTTTTTTACATTCTATTTACATGTTGGATTTTAAAGTATGTGTGCTAATGAGCAGATAATATTTTTTTTAATACTTTTCTTATGGAGTGAAAATCATGGTCAATGTGACGTCCAACTTAATACAAAATACATTTGAAGGGAAAGGGGGAAGAACTTAAAATTAATCTGAGGATTGTTATATAACCAATTATTATTATTATTATTCATGTCAATTTTCATATTTATCTAGAAATTTTTATGTATATGTTAGAACTGTAGTAATAAATATTAGTTTGTTTTATTAAACGAGGCGTATATATTTCATTAAGTGTAGTCTTTGTTAAGTGTGATTATTCATCATCATCAATGGTTGAATATTAGTTATTTAAGATATAAGTAAATATGCTAAAATTAAGCAATAATTAGGAATCTCTTTATAAAAATTAGTTTTATGTTTAGGCTTAGTCCTAGAGCTGTAATTGAAACCCTTGTCATTATCGTTATTATTATCATCATCATCATCGTCATCAACGTTTTAATTAATGAGCTGTTTACTGTTTAAAGGCCATAAATAAATATTGATTTTATAATATTTAGTGATTTCTTAGTATTATTATAACCACATCCCATCATCTATTTCATGCAAGGATGAGTGAATTGCCATCCTAAATTAGTTATATATAATCTGAGCTAGTAAACTTATAAAACATTGAAACACATTTGTTATGCTAAGATCTGAGAAATGATTTATGTCTAATATAATCCGCTTTGGTTTAAAGATGTTTTACTTTTACCTAACTATTAGTGCTTATAGTGATATGGCTCAAAAAGCAAAATCTCTCATTTTTATTAGAAATAAAGTACCAAAAAGGGATTCAAACCCGGTACATGTGAAAGGTTATCAGATATAACCGTGTCTAGATTCAGATAATCTAGTGGCGCCCTGCTAGACCATATTCACTTAGTATTTGTTTAAACATGCACTTAACATCAAACCAAGAAATGAAAGTGGATAAAACCTACTGCCTGTATACCTGAGTTATATTTTATTGAATTACTAGTGTACTCACTTCACGTGATTTCCATAATACATTGCTATAATACTTGTTATTAATAATTTGATCAACCTTTAATCTTGATATTTGGACTCCTTTAAATATTTCTTTGAGGAACATTTATTTTGTTACAATATATATATATATAGAAATAGTAGATAAGTTTATAAACAGTAGGGGTCTTATATATATATATATCAGGATGGGGGATCAGGAGCGGTCATCATCCCTAGGGTGATAGAAAATCATTATCAACCCCAAGTACATAAAATATTTCAAATAATGAAATTTAAATAATGAGATAAAATATTAAAGTAAAAAGCTATTAAGAAAATACCTAAGAAATTTTATATATCAAAGGATCATGAGATCGAAGAAATTTCTGAGATAGATCAGCCAACAAGAGGACTATAGTTAGTTAACTCCTTATAGTAACTATAATTAACCATACATATATCAATCAGCATTATAAAAATATCCGTAAATATTAATTTTACTCAAAAGAAATAATCATTCATCATTAGGAATGGATCGACAATCAAAATACATCAATACAATAAATTACTAGCAAGCAATAAGACATATATTTTAGATTATTTGTTTAATTCATTTTTCTTTAAAATAAGCAAGTGATCTAAAATATATTTCTTATTGCTTGTAAGTGATTTCATTGTTTATTACTAAGTCGTGGTGGAACTTAGGATTGTGTATTAATAATCACTTCTCATCTTATCGATTTTATTAATGATAGAAATGCATGAAAATTTAATTTGATCAGTATATTTTACAAAAGCAAAGTATAATAGATATTTTTCCTGTTCTCTCTGATTTCTGTGTTACAAAGTTTACCCATAACCAATCAGCTATCAGTTGTTTCCCAATCTTGTATTTTTAAAATGTTTTGTTTGACAAAATATTAGTTGAGGTATATAAAAAGTTACTACGTTTCTTTCACAATAATACTAATTTAGCAAGAAGTCCGATTTATTTGCATGTTGGATGTTCGATTTAGTTAAA
The DNA here is from genome assembly GCA_028023455.1 of Epiperipatus broadwayi. Lineage (NCBI taxonomy): Eukaryota > Metazoa > Onychophora > Udeonychophora > Euonychophora > Peripatidae > Epiperipatus > Epiperipatus broadwayi. Next base: position 3,555,287 of record JAQFVV010006321.1, on the reverse strand, counting down.
TAACTACTCTTGATATTCTATCTGCTATATCATTAATTATTTATAAAACAATCGCATTCCAAATATGCTTCTACAATATATGATTTTACAGTAAGTACTTGTTTGCGATGCATATCTATTGTCTATTTACGTCTGATTTACCTGAAAAAATTGAACGTTGTCTTATTTAATATTAAATTATTGTTTCTTTTAATATTTGTTACATTACTTGCTTAAAAATAATTTATAATTGTAAGTAGGTTCATATTATATGATATCCTACTTCTGCAATCCAATATTTTTTTAGTATTCTCTGTCTTAAGTCACCAACCTTCTATCTTGTTTCATTACTACAAAATTTTTTGGTGGCCATATTTATTTTTGTCCGTCGCGTCTTATAAGAGAGATCGTTACTTTTTTTAATTTTAAACTCAAAATAAAAGCGAGTAAAATCACTATAATCATTAACGAATGTTGAGAAATTCATCCATAGGTTGTTAACCAAGTAAATAATCGTCTAGAAAAAAAAAAAAAAACAGAAAAGAGAGATTATAATTTTGCTTTGCTTTAGTTACTTTAATTGCTCAGTGAATAGTCAAATGATACGCGCACGCACACTCACACACATATATATATATATATATAATAACAAAATCCATATAAATTATTAAGCACAGACTTTCAAACGACCCACCACTCTCCACACTATCTCATAAAACTGAAACACTTGAACACATATATGTTGAAAAGATAAATAATCCCAATATACATATTTCATGCTAAACCAGCAATCATCAGTTGGTCCAGATTGCCATCTCTACACATATATGTTATAAGTGTTCAGATATATATTAAGATAACCAAACCTCATACTTTAATGTACATGCTTCAATCTACTCCATACTCCAACTCTTCAACCGTCCATCCAATTGAAAATCTGAAGATGGAATGCTCAAAGGCCTCCCTGAGGCCGAGATTCTTGTGACACCCATGTTGATCTAAGGTCAATCTGATCCCTCATGTAATGACATAATCCATTTAATACATATACAAGGGATGGTCAGACATCTCTACTACGTAATAACTGAAACACACAGGCATATATTGCATATATAAACACAGGTATATAATAAGCCTGTGTGTTTCAGTTATAAATTATTAAGATAATTTATAATTAAGATTCTCAAAGAATCATTATAATAAACTTGTAAATAAGATATACCTTTTATTATAACAATGCCAAACTATTTTGTCAGATAAAAGATCATCACTTTTATCTAATCTTCGATTTGTTATAAAGTATCAAATCATGCATTGGTACGGCAAAAAAGCTGATAATTTTTATTAGTGATAAATCAAGTAATCTTACCATTTCAAATATTAATTTAGATAAAATACTTATTTTATTTTGTGGCTTAACAACTCTGTAATGCTAAGAATATAAACTTATTTCAAGAAGCAAACAAAACTGAATGCATTACTAAGAGGATTTTACAAGCCAGATTCCTATGGAATCCTTTTAAATAAACCTGTAAATAACACTTACCTTCACTCAGTATCCACTTTTACTCACATTACATTATATCAGTCGAAACTGTTTTGTGAAAGAAAAGATGAACACTTTTATCTGACATTTGGTTTGTTATATAGTAATAAATCAAGCATTAATACTCAAAAAGCGTCAGACTTTTTATTCAATTAATTAATTTTAATTCCAGGAATGCACAGATTTTCTTTACTAAAATATTTTTATTTATTTATCGTTTTAGATTCTTAAACATAATAATCATCTTAATACTATGCCTCATAGATCTAGCAAACTCAAGAAATAAGTTACTGATATAAAAAAATATCCTCATTATAAATAATTATTTATAAGTTTGAAGAGAAGTTTAAGTTTTGTATAGTAATAGCTGCCCTTAAAACAAGCATTTGAAATTTAGATTTAAATGGCCATGAATAATAAAAAATATTAATTGAAGTAAGCATTTAAAATTCAGGTTAAGTGGAGCTAGAGTAAAATAAAATGGTTACATAATTTATTTTAATTATATTAATAAAGTGCATTCATCCTAAACATATTTGCATTTACTAAAATAGTTCCTTGATGGTGTATGGATGTGCAGTGTATGTATATTTACAGATGCATATCATATTATCCTAGTTATATAATTAAATTATATTTAAAAATAATATATCAATTTCTATTTCAAAAAAAGTAATATATATTATATTGTTATTACAGTAGAAAGCATATTATTTCATGAAATAAAAATAAACAAGGAAAATAAATGTTTTTTTACAAATGAAAAATGTTACTGAATATTTTAAATTCTTGCTTTTGTTTTGCTTATTTTTTAAACTATATTTCAAGCATTGAATATAATATTACTTCACTACTGATGGCGCTGCTGGCTGATTCAACAAGAGAATATACATGTAAATGGAAAAATATGGGTGATTTAGTCTGTAAATTATGTAAGGAAGGAATAGAAAATATTAGGCATCTGTCAATTGAATGTAAATGCTTGAAAACAGAAAGGGCACATATAATAAAGTTATGGAAGAATAAATATGAAAAAAGTGATTATACAGAAAGTGGATTATTGGTTTTTATGTTTGGTTTGGGAAAAGATAAGGGTGATTTAGATATAAAGACCATAGAGTTGACAAAGATTATGTTGTAAAAATGGGTAGAGCAGAATATGGAGAAACTTAGACTGGGGAATGTAAAATAAAGTAGCTAACAGGTTTTTCTGGGCATAATTGCTGAGAGATTCTTGATTTCATTTAAAGAAAAGCTACAGTCCATCGCATCACATCACATCAAATCTCTCTCATTTGCAGATTTTGCTTTCATTTGATAGCAAAAACTAAACTAATATTGATTTATTAATTTAAAACAATATGAATATGTCAAATTACTCTGAGAAATCTCTTATAAATATACTAACAATCATCCCACGATGATCAGGGGTGTGATATTTCTTGTTCTCTTCACATGAGAGCATTTGTGACAGCTTTTGAGTGTATTAATTTTTTGTTTTTGTTTTGAAATTCAAAATTTTTTTAAAAATATATTTATGTGAAATTAATTTTTTAGAAGAATAAAAGTAGTTCCGATCTTTAAAAGTCAAATAAAAAAAAAAGTATTATTGCAAAATGACAATTTGTAATTTGCTATAATAGATCGCAATCATGTAGCAAATATTTTTGATCATTTTTAAAATAATTATTTAAGAATAATTTTAAATTTCAAATATGATTTTTTTTAGCTTTTTTTGTAATCTAAATAAAAATTCATTCATATTTTACAAAATGACTTAAAATTACTTTTTTTGATTTTAGTTAATATTTTTTATCACCCAATGAGAAAGAAGTTATATTCTGATTATGTATTTTAGTTAGTATTTTTATTATATATTTTCAAAGTTAAATTCTTATTCTTAAAAGTAATTTTTATTTTTAAATCTACATTTCCACAAAATAAATTGAAATTTGCAGATAATATAATGCAGAATAAAGATATATTAAAGAAAATAAAAAGTTGGAAATTTAATCCAATCAACTACTATGGATCTCTCAAAAAATATCAATTCTTAGAGTTAATAATTATTATTAATTAATAATTATTATGTAATTCTGTTTTAAAATAAAAATTATTGTTACTATACCAAATCTGTTTTTAAAATTGTGAATTAAAAATGCAGTTCGAATATAACTTTACATGTCACTAGAAAGATTGGGGGGGGGGGATGTCTTAAAAGATTCTTAGAAGCCTTTTATATATATATATAATAAAATTAAGTGGACATATTAAGATTGTATATGCCATGCGTCACAATGACTTAAAAAGTTAATATGGATATGACAATAATATTGGCATTACAAATGCTTTGAGCATTCTAGCATCGGAGTTTCAATGATATGGATAGCTGAAGAGTTGGAGGATGGAGAGTATTGAAGCTTGTTCATTAAAGTTTGAACATTTGTTGCATTCAAACTAAGCACTGCTTGTATATATGTGTCGGAGACAGTGATCTGGATCAAGTGATGAGTTCTAGTTCATACGAAATACATATATCAGGGATCATTTATCTTTTTCACATGTATGTGATCATGTTTATTGGTTATAAATGATAGAGTGGATAGCCTAGGGAGTTTAAAATCTGAGTTCACGTTGTCATCTGTAAATTAAAGATTAAATTAAATATACACTTTCACTTTGTGCAAAAACTTGTCTTCAGATAAACTTTCTATGTTTCATTTATCCTGTTTAATAGAAGTTCAATGATATCTACAGATGTTCACAAGTATTAAATCAGTAAAACATCACATGATAACTATTTTCTATGCGTATACAAACTGTTAAAACAGTATCAAACTCTCCATAACATAGTGGCATCCAGTTGCAAGCAATAGTAATCAATGGATTCTAGAAGTCTCTGCATAACATTTTTATCTAGTGCCTACTTATCCAATATTAGCAGATTATTTTCTGGCTTGAGGATTTTATCAGTAAGAAGCCTTGAAACTGAGAGCAGTACATATAGATCTTCAGATCTAATGCAATGTTCTATTAGTGCTTTCAGGTGTGAAGCTATTCCTAATGAAATCCACAAGGTAAAAACTAGTCTTGGGGATATAGCTTGAAAAGATACTAGATATAAATTTTATGCACAAACCTTCTGGCATACATTGATTACTATGGCTTGAACTAGGTGACACTAACAGTTTTCTACTATTTGAAGAGTTTGTGTAAGTATTGGTAATGTTTTTCATTTAATGTTTTAGTCGTTTAATACAAATCCTTCACATAAGATGATGGTATTACAGTTCTTAAAAAACCAAAGATACTAAAATGTATAGATACTGAACTAAGTTCAGATCTGTATAACTCTACAAGTGAATAAGTTTGAATTAAAATAGATTTTCATTTTGGGATTATAGCTTTATAGCTAACTAAATAGGTAATATGTGGCTGCTAGTAGATTGCATTAGACCCAAAGATCTACATGTAGTGCTCTCAAATCAAAAGCTCCTCACTGATGAAATCCACAAGCAACAACTAGACTGGAGTTATTGGACGAATAGGCATTTTTTAGTAATTTTATGTGCAAATCAAGCATTCATTAATTACTATGTCTTGCAATGAATGGCACTATTCCAGGGAGAGTCTGCTAATATTCATAAGTACTGCTACTTCTCAATAATAATAATAATAATAATAATAATAATAATAATAATAATAATAATAATAATAATAATAATAATAATAATAATAATAATAATAATAATAATAATAATAATAATAATAATAATAATAATAATAATAATAATAATAATAATAATAATAATAATAATAATAATAATAATAATAATAATAATAATAATAATAATAATAATAATAATAATAATAATAATAATAATAATAATAATAATAATAATAATAATAATACAAATGATGTTTTCAATTTTAATCTTTAAAATGAATTTGTATATCTTTAAAGACTTGATAATATTTGAGTATTTATAATATTTTGTGTTTTGTTTTTAAATAAAGTTCACAACTTAGCACATGGATTAAATGCTCTATAAGAATTTTATTATTGTTAAGGTCCTAAACATAATTAATATTCAAACAACTTTATTTAGATAGCTTACATTTAAAAAAAATTAAATAAAGGATTATTAACATCTTTAATGTAGTTTTTATTTTAATTTGTAGCTTTCAAGAGATCTAAGAGTTTAACTCCAATGACAAATATCAGTATCACATACAGCTGTAAAATTTTAATACCTTAATTTCATATAATATTTACATTAAACAAGTTTCCATCTCAGTACAGTCCTAAATCTATTTTATTGTGGACACTGTATGGTTTTATGTCAGGCAATTCATTAACATTAAATATATTAGTAACATTTGAAAAGGATGCCTAATCAGTTGCTGAAAAAACTTTTTATGTATAAAATTATTATTTGATTATATAGCCATTGTAATGAATTATTATTTACTGATTATTATATTGTGTAGAAATGAAATCATTTTAATTTAAATTATTAATTTAAATTTTACAGCCCCCATTTCTCTTTTAGTGGTGTCATATCAATTGTAATCTAGACAGTTATAAATTTAAATCATCTTGTGTATAAAAAATGCTACTTTTTTTTTACTTTTTGGGACAAAAATAATAAAACTTATTGTAAATAATGGCAACAATAATAAGAAGCAAATTTATTTCATTATAATAACTAATTATTAGTAACAATCAATTGATTATAAAAAGTTGGCAACTGAATCCAGTTAAATAAAAGTAATTTTATTTCTTTATTTTTGTGTTTTTATGGTTATATATTTTTTATTTTTTTTGTACAATTAATTTATTTTTTATTGTAAATAATGCTTATAAAAAATCAAATCTTAGAAGCCACATAAGATCCTGTTTATAATATGGCTTAAGCTAGAATTGATATGATTTCAAGTTTTATTAATAAAATATACACACACTATATGCTTGAATATATGCTTAACTATGAATGTAGATTAAAATCTATCATTCATTGTTACTATTACAAAATAATTTATTAAAATAATCACATTCATTATTTTAAAAAATACTTTCAGAAATATTAAATCATATAGTGATGGAGCAACCAAATGAAACAAATGTATTTTAACCTTAATTCAATGTAGATATTTATATCACATACTGAAAATTAGTCATTGTAAGTTCTAAAATATATGTGCATCAGTATAAATATAAAGGTCACATGTACAAAGTTACTATTTTTCTTTAATCAATATTAAGTAAAGGGGATTTGAACTCTGATTTACAATCATCCTTCAACTATCCACACTATCTCATACACATGACTACATACATGTAGAAAAGATAAATAATTGCCAATATACATATTTTGTGCTAAACCAGCACTCATCAGTTGGTCCAGATTATCATCTCCCATATATATATATATATATATATATATATATATATATATATATGATATATATATATATATATATATATAATCAGTGCTCAGTCTATATTAAGATAGCAAATCTTCATACTTTAATGGACGTGCCTCAATCCACTCCAATCTCCAAATTTTAGTCATCCATGTCATTGAAAATCTGATGACAAAAATTCAAATCCCATGCTGATGCTAATATTATGTGTGGGAGTTGATAATCTGGACCAACTGATGAGTTCTGGTTTAGCACAAATTATGCATATTGGTGATTAATTATCTTTTCTACATGTGTGTGGTAATGTGTATCAGTTGTATGAGATAGTGTGGATAGTTGAATGGTGCTTGTAAATCTGAGTTTAAATCCCTTATACTTTTAAATAAGCTCCCAGGTTTGTGAAGAGTGCCTGGTTTTCAAATATTTTAATCAATATTATAATGAGTTTAATTTCAAACAAAATTCATGGCTACTTATAATACATTTCAGAATTTCTCATTTAAGTTTAGACACATGTAAATATTTAAAGATAAGTTGCATGAATACAATAAATAAATATTGTTCTAGTACATACCATAATTATAATATGTTGTTGTTATTTAATTTTTAAAAAAATAAAATTGATAATACAGCATGATTTTAATTTAAGTTTGATTATGAACAAAACCATATTTAGTGATAAATAATTGAAAGCAAGAAGGTTTAAGTATTTATAACTCAAATTAGTTTTCTATATTTTATTTAGGAAGTTCAATTTACTTATCTAGCCTTAGGCATTATTAGCTTTATTATGTAAGTAATATGTAGTCGGAGTACAATTTGAAAGTTATAATTGCAGGTTTAATATTATAATTGATTATTTGGTTAGTCTGAATTAAGAATAGGTTATATTTACCTGTTTAATGAAGTTTAGTTAAACTTATTTGAATTAATAATATTACTCTTTTTAGTCAAGATGCAATCTTTAGTGACTATATAAATATATTGCACTATAAGTAAAGATGGATTTCCATCTTTATTGTTTAAAGGTTACCTCGACATTAGATTGAGATTGTTGATTGCTATAGATATTGGTATTGTTTAAGTGTAGAGTGCTTTTATGTGTATATATGTATAAATATTGCTAGATTTTATTAATATATTTAATAAGTGCATTCTATTTATCAGTGGGTTGCCAAAAGATACAAGTTAAGATTAGAAAGTGGTCATATAAATAGCGATTTAAATACCTCCATTTGCAATGATATAATTAAAGACCAAAATGAGGTATGGCATAATAAATATTTATTATTGTTAACTAATCATAGTTTTCACCACTTTATCATGATTTTGGTAGATTTATTTGTAGTGAATCCAACAAAATAAAAATAAAATAATGTTTAGGGATATGATGTAAAAACAATTTAACTGGAGTCTGAGAGAAAAATTAATTTTGTTATTTAATTTCATACTTAAATATATCATATGAAACATTTACTTGAAGTTTTCTTTTTGTAAGCATAAATCCATAAATTGACACATTGTGTTTTAGATTACTTAAACATTTTTATATTTATATACATTTAGCATAAAAATATGTCTATGCTTCATGTGTATTACCATAAGGGAGTGGTTCTGAAAACATAGTCAGTGGAACACTGATGCTTCTTAAATCTACTTCATGTGTTGCAGGAACAAAATTGTAGAAATAATAGTAAATAGCTCTGTGCTATTACATACAGCCATGTATTTTTTCTGATCAGCTGTATTTACATAATATGGCTGCCTATGTGCAGAATAGTCCATTTCTCTGTAACCTGGTGGATGCACATATGTTGTTGTTCAAATAACTTGAATTTATATTATCACTTTGTCATTTTAAATGATCAACACATAATAATATATATCCTGCTATATGCAAAAAGCTGTAAATGTTTTATTGCTTTTTTATATAACTTTGTGAATTCGATTATTCAATGTTAGTCAACATAAAAATAAACAAATGCAAAAGTATTAAACACTTAAAATAGGAAATGTCAGTGTCACTGTCATACCTTCTTCCAGATATTTTAGAAATTTGTGAGAAACATCAAGCACACATTTCACATTAAATTTATTCTTTAGTTTATTAAAAGGTTTTAATTTGTTTTCAATTATTCTTTAAATATATACTTATAATAATATATGTAAATAAACATTTATTTTATATAGTGCATGTTTATAAATTGTAATACATTAAAGATCAGCTTTTACAAGCTATTGTGCATGTGCTTTTCACAAGTGTTTATAATAAATGAATACTTTAATTCCCAACACAAGTGGATTCATTTTGTTCTTTCATATATACTATATCTTGTGTTGGGAATTAAAGTATTCATTTATTATTAATGCTTGTGAAAAGCGCATGCACAATAGCTTGTAAAGGCTGATCTTTTTTGTATTATAATAATATCATAAAACTAATATGTTCAAGTAACTGCAACAATCAACTTGTTTTATTTCCTTCCTTATTACTCTTCCATACATAATATTTTAAAAGTTTAAATTTCCCACAAAATTTCTATATTTTCTTTTGACAATTTAATGCTATTGATTAATCATCTCCTTAAAATATGAAGTATTTACTTTGTAATTTTGAATTTTTGTATGTTAATGTTCTATATGAAAAATATTAAGAGAAATGTGTTCCACAATTCTACAAAGTTTGAGAACCACTGCCATAATTCCTTTTCCGTGTTTAACTTCATTGGAATGTTATATATCAGAATCAAACTTTATAATTGAGTTAAAGGGTAGATATGGAAATTGAAAAAAAAAAAGATAATATATTGATTTATTTATTCATATCCTACCATTTTCATAAAATAATAGACTTAACCCTCTGAGACTGCTTCAGCATTTCATCATTTTTTTTGTTCTCACATTCAACATAGAATTTAAGATTAAACCATTACTACTTATCAGAAAATAATAAATTTGACTTCATTGAATAGCTATTTTTGTTGATAAACCACTGAAATAAATTTTAAATCTTTACATTTTCTACCTATAAATATTTAAAAAATGAGATCATCATCAAAACAAAAACATTATATATCATCATTTCCAGAAAGATTATTTTCAATTTACAAAATGAATAAAATATTCATTATCTGTCATTTTAAAAAAAATCACACTGAATATTGGTGCCGATTTAGTTTGCATTCATGACCAATTTGAAATCTAAAGACCATCTAACATTACTGCTGTTACATCCAACAAATATATGACATAAATATTGAATAAAAGTACTTTACATTCATATTTTAGAATTTATAAGCTAGTAAAAATGATATGCTTTATTTCACATGGACATATAGTATAATTTTTATATTTGGAAATTATAATCTTGGTTTGATTAGACTTTTGCATCTTTTGGATGATCCTTCAGATCAGCAAACCATCCTCCCACCTCTCCGCATATTTCAGCATTTTGCAATATTGTATTTCAAATATTTTATGAAGGTAAATTTAAAAATCCCTAATAAAATAAAGCATATTATTTTTACGAGCTTATAATTGATAAAGTATTAATTTAAAGTACTTTTATTAAATATTTATGTCATTTATCAGTTGGATGTGTCAACAGTGGATTTTAGATTTCCAAATGGCTGTGAGTGCAAACTAAATCAGGTCCTGAATATTTATTTCTTTTATATCTAATTCAATATGCTTTAAAAGTTTAATTTTTTTTAATATTTATTGCAAAACTCATTATCATAATTAGATTGCTTCTGTAGAAAACTAAGCTTCTAAATATATTTAAGGCATATTTGCATTGTCTGCTAATATTATGTTCTATGTTTTAACATGATTTTTAATAAATATTGTAATAATTATTGTAAAAAATATATAAAATTGTAATAAATTCACAAATGAACATATGTTTGGTTATTTGAACTATTTTCTTTAAACAATGTCATAATAATGGTGATGTCAAAAACCTATCAGAACACAATACAGGTAATTGTCAGGGAGAAGCTAAATTATATTATTTTAGGGAATTTTTTGATTATCTTGCCATCTGTGGAATATTTTAAAACTAAAATTTATATTATAATGTATAGAAGGAAAATATGCATATTACAGTATAAGATCACAGATATTTTTTATGGTATGAATTAATGAAAAAACAAAGCAATATTTACAGAAATGCAGAATGGTTTAAACATCATTAATAAACAGACAAACACAATAAAATATTTGTGAATTTATATATGTGAATATAGATAGAAAATTAAGATTTCATAAACATATCTTTAATAAATTAGGTTTAATGTATTCCAACTTTGGAATAAATAAATTTAATTTTCATTTATATTGTTTAGGAACATTTCTTTTGTACTATTTTTTTAACTAAACTTTTTATTATTATTACTTTCTTTACCTCTAGTTAATACAATGGAAGATGAGGTTACTTTAATTCTATGCGAAACAAAAAGTATTTCTTTAACTATTCCAAATAACAAACATTATTTTAATTAACCCTCCTGTACTCTGACAGATTTATTTGTTCTCACTAGATTCATTTTGATATTAAACCATTATTATTTATCAGGATATAATAAATTTGACCTTCTTCAATAGATATTTTTGTTTAGAAATTAAATAGATTTTTAAAAATCACATTTGATATCCAGAGTTATTTAAAAACTTATATTTTAGTGAAAACAAAACACTGTCACATCAACAAATTTTAGATGGAGCCGATTCAATTTGCAATTTAATGAAATCTTCTTTGTTTCATGTTACATTTAAAAATCTGAATGAATTTTTTTAATAACTACTAAATCAATCAATTTATGCTTTAAAAATTTATAATTTTTTTTTAATTTTTACAATATCACTGAATATTATAACATTCTGCTGAGTGACCTTATTTTTAAAAAGCTGTGTTTTTCCATGACTGTAATCTTTACCGTAACTATATTCAGCAAAAAATATTATTTTATATTTAAAAATATGACATTTCTGTAAAAAATAAATATATAATAATATTTATTTTTGATTTTTAATAATTATTACACAATTACGATACAAGTATGATCATAAACTTTACAAAAATTACTTTTTTATATTATCCTAATATTTTCTCAATGATATAATATTTCCATGAAATATATTCACAAAGTTCAAAGTTTGTGATTGTTGAATAAACAATACCTACTCATCAACATAGTTTCAGTTCCTTTGTAATAGCAATTATTTTATTTTTCACACCAACTTTTGATTTTTTTTGTAACTAATTATTAGAAAATAAATATACATGAATTTTAAAGCTCGAAAAAAAAAGTTTCGCAAAATTTTCACCAGAGAAAAAAGCTCAAGTTTAATTGCTAGAAATCTTAAAAGCAGCTTGACCATGAGGATACATACACAGATTAACTTTTACTGTAAAATGTTCAAAAGTAGAAATTTAATAAAACTCAAATAAGACTTTTTTATTGATCTCACCTCTGTGATATGTAGGCGTTTTATTTTAATGAAGCATATGTGTCTGTCGATAAATGTAACGAAAACGGTATGCATCACATATGCATATAATGCAATGTTATAAATAATCTGCATCATTTTAAAAATACTATTTTCAAAATAAAATGATTTACATTTTTTTCATTAAAGATATATATATATATACTTTTAAACAAAATTTTATAAAAACACAATGATAGAACATTTATTTTTAAAGATTTTGTAATGAATTTCCAGATACTTTCATTATATGAAATATTAATAATTACATTTTTACATTATATTAAAATAAATTATCTTCATAAATAATTTCAAATTTAATATCAGAAGGTAATAAAATGAAGTTTGTCAGATCAAATTTAATAATTATATTTTAATATTTTGCGGGTTCATCCGTGTTAAAAAAATTAAATATTGATATACCGACGCTTCGACTTGATCATGCAAGTCATCACCCAGTGGATGATTTGTGTGATCAAGTTGAAACATCAGTATATCAATATTTAATTTTTTTAATATGGAAGAACCCGCAAAATATGCCTTTTATATATGCAACCCGTGAAATTCTTCCTATCAATATATATATATCACTCACGTGAAGGTTATTTTTTTATCAACCATGATGTTAAAGTTTTTATATTCATTATTACTGAATTAAATTATGCACACATAATCAAATTAATAGACAACCATATATTATAATGCTACTTTTATTTTTATCAAATCGACTTTCATTCAAAATTGAACCCTTGATGAGATGTTATAATAATTCTATATGCCATTTTATTTACGGATTCTCATCCTATAACTTTTTCTATTCACCAACCCCAACTCTAAAAATTCTTGAATTCAACATGATTTTATGAAATGTATGAATTTAATACAAGGCTCAATAAAATTATGAGGAAAATGAGCATTGAATAAAAATTGGAAGTTATAAAAAATAGTATTAGGGTAGGTCAATAGATGAGAGATAATATGAGAATATGTAAATCACATGACTGTATAGAATTAATGTAAGATATTGACAAGATGCAAATTTGAACAAAAGTCAATTCAGTAAATATAAAAAGGAATTATATTATATGCTTGTTTATTAATTTGATTATGATTGCATAATTCAATTCAGTAAAGATATATATATATATATATATATATATATCTTTACTGAATTGAATATATATATATATATATATATATATATATAATCAAGTCATATATTACATGACCTAATTTAATAAGCTTGTATTTACAAATATTATATATAGAGCTCACAAAATAAGCTCATAACAAGCTGTGAGAACGGTTTCTGCTCATGGAATCATCAGTAAGGTGCTAGAATTTTCAAGCATTAGATTAAAAATACCAGTACAAGCCCAGCACTTATTTAATGGATAAATATTAAGTAAAAAAATTAAAATTTTCAGACATCCATAAGTCTACCAATCTACTATCTAACATAAATAGGCATATGGGACTGAACTAAGTTCAGATATCCCATATATTAATAGCATTTGAAATATAAAATTACCAAAGCCTTAATAGCAAAATATAAAATTACAAAAAAAATCAAGTCAGATGTCATATATATATATATATAATATAAAAATAAAAATGTCCGTTAATTAAAACAAAATTGTAATTACAATAAAAATAATAATAATAATGGTAACAAAGTATTATAAACAATCCTTAAATTTGCAGTACTTTCGGTTAATTTCTTGAATCTTCCTCAACTGCCATTAAAATTCAAAAAGAAAACTAAGTGGAAGCAAATGTCATCATTCAAATTTCAGGAATCTCGTATTTTAATGCCTATTTATTAAATTCTTCATGGAGGTTAAAACCATAATATAAGAAATATTAAGGAGGCAATTTTTATAAATATGAATAAAATGTATTTAATAAATAGGCAATCTACTAAAATATGAGATTCCTTGAATTTGAATTGATGATGTTTGCTTCTGCATTGTTTTCTTTTTGAATTTTAATGGCAGTTGAGGCAGATTCAAAAAATTAACTGAAAGTCCTTCTGTGAATTTAAGGATTGGATATATGTGTGTTTGCATGTATGGGTGGGTGGATGTATAAATAATATAAGTAGGGTATTTGCATAAATGTGTTTATTTATTTTTCCAAATCCAGTTGGATTATTTTTATTGTAAATATCAGAATATTTCTTTACTTCATTGGAATCCCAATTCTCAGATAGAAACAATATTTAGAAACCTTTTTAAAACAAAGTAAATATGACATTATTAGCAATAAAAAAATCAAATTATATTTCATTTTAATTAGAATTTGTTTTAAAACATATATACCAAAATACACAATTTTTTAAAATAAACTTAAAATTAATAAATATTCTATTTCTTTGATCTGCTATGCAAGCATAACATATTTCTTTCATTAAATTATGTGTTGATAAACATATAAGAAGTATGTATATACATATATATTTGAACTTGTTTTTGTATGCCAACATGTTTTTAATTGTATGTGTATATGTTTTCTTTGTTTTCAAATATGTACTTTGATGGAAAATATATAAGTCATGCTAATAGATCACAGTAAAAAGAAATAGAGATCATCTATCACTTTATGAATTTGATAAGCTTAATGAAGTCATTTTTAACCATATACATAGCATTTACCATCAAGCCTTTTTACCATAATCTTGTTGATCTGCCATATCTACGACTTCAATAGGAATCAAAATTGTATAACCCTGGGTCTTGTTTTATGCGGTAGATAATTTCCACAGAAATCCCACATTAAAAATAATTGCACAAAAATAGACTTAACTTACTTTGAAAAATGGGGGATAGTTTCTGTATTTTTCAGAATTCACATAAAAGCAAAGCAACAATGAAAAATTACTTTAAAATTCACATTAAAAAAATAAGCAAATAAAGTATGACTAATAAAAAATTTCAAATATTTGAAAAAAATTAATACAAGACAAACTTTTTTTACTTTTTTTTTATTAACTACAGTATTTAATTTTACATTTTTCATACATATTTTAATCATTTTCGCTACCATTCATTTGAAAACTGGTAAGAAATCAGATTTGATGTGATGTGATGTATTGTGGCTTCTCTTTAAATGAAGTCAAGAATCTCTCAGCAATTATGCCCAGAAAAACCTGTTCAACCACTTTATTTTTATTCGTGATGTAATGTACAACTAGCGCCATCTTTAGTCTTGTGCTGTGTTAATAGTTTCTGTTTCTATATTTAAAAAATGAGATGCAATCAAAACAAAAAGATTACACATTATCATTACAAAGATTATTTTCAGTTTATAAAATCTTCATTTTTATTTAAAAAATCTAAAAGATTATTTATTTCTATTATATATAAGAAAATACGTTTAAAAGTTTACATTTTTTGAATATTTATTGTGATATTTTTATGTAAGTATAAATTTATTATTATTATTTACTCATTAATATAAATAGGTTATTTACATAGAAGCTCAAATTCTAAATACAGCTTCAAGCCATATTCAAGTTAGCTACTAATATAACGTTATATTTTTGAAAAAGAAAAGTATTTCAAGTCAAAATAAGTTATTAATAAATTTAAATTTCTTGATATCTAATAAATATAGTGAAATATGAAAGTTATTAAGAAGAAACATGAATCACATAACTTCAAAATGGCATTAAAATAATCAGCATAAAACGAGACCAGGTGTACTTGACATTTATTCAGATTTCAATAATATTTAAGATTTTTTGATAGACAGTCTATAACTAATCCAGATACTATCTAAAACTAGTTAATAAGTGTTATTTAGTTATTCTTAGAAGAGATAAAAATAAATGCAAACCTTTCAAACTTTCACAACTTGACATTTGTGTTCACAGTATATTTAGGAGGAATTGTTGAATAGGCCAAATCTGGGATGAATACAAAAGGACTGTCTTTCTACTTTAATATATTACACAAATTTTCTAGTTTATAAATTTTCATTTTTAAAAAATTACTTAATTGCAATAAATACTTTACCATAAATAATTAAGATAAAACAGTAGGCTTTATTAGATTAAAACAGTATATTAATTTTCAATTAATTTTAAATAATGATTTTACTTAAACTTAAATTTCAAGGCATCACAATCTCCATCTCTTATCATTTTACATTTTTATCATTTATATATAAAGAACTATCTAAGGAATAATAACGTTTGTGGAATTTAAAAATGAGTAATGTGTATCTATTGAATCATAATTTATAGCACTTTCTAAGTGTATAATTCATTCTTTTTCAACAAATATAGTTTTAAAATCTTCTAGGAATGCTCAAAATTATTGGATTTTCCTACTAGACATATTCGGTGGTTTATTAATTTATTTGATTCAATAAAAATATTTTATTTAAAACTTACATTTATTTACTTCCATTCTTTTTTACTTAATTCAACTTTTATTACATAATAATTTTATATCAAATATTTTGTTGTTTTAATAAATTATTTTATATATCAAGTTTATCCACTTATATTATCGGTCAATTATACTGAAAGTACTGTAAAAAAAGTAAAACACATATCAAAGCTGCAAATTTATATACAGAATGGAAATTTTAAAAGAAATCTGTATGATTGTTCTTTCTGTGAAAGATGTTGGGAATAATAATAATAATAATAATAATAATAATAATAATAATAATAATAATAATAATAATAATAATAATAATAATAATAATAATAATAATAATAATAATAATAATAATAATAATAATAATAATAATAATAATAATAATAATAATAATAAATTTAATGTTTGCCACTTAACAAGTCTAGATATTCTAACAAATGTTTTTTTTTCATTAATAGAGTTGTTGTTTTTTTTTGCTAATGAACCCAATTTATTATCAAAATACTCTGTATTATCCTTCTTTTCATGTTTTTTTTTTTAAAAAAAAAACTTTTATTATTTTGTTTTCTAATTTATGAAATTAAAATGTTTTGATAAAAAGTCGTATTCTAAAATAAAAATGTTAGCTAATACCACAATTTTTTATTACTGTTATGGTCATGGCGTTTACAGTAACAAGATTGGTTGCGATATGAATCTATTAGGTAATAAATTGCAATTATATTTTATTACATTTATAAAACAATTATTAGTAATTAATTTTAATGAACAAATTTTAATAGACAATAGATTATAAATTATGCATGAGTACTATGTGAAAATGTTATATTTTGTAAAACGATAATTTCTTTAAATGTTTTTAAAGTTTTAGACAGATAAGATTTTCAAAATGTACTGTGAAAAAGAAAGTAATGATCACTAACTGAAATATTTATACTTAATTGTTTTTAGAAGTACAAACTTATTAAATCATAAAAATTTAATGAAATTTATTACTAGAAAAAGAAACAACACTTTCTTTTCGAACATTACTTGACATTTCTTTAGTTTATATGAGTTTTGAATAGATACATTTCAAATTCTAAAACTTTTATAAACACTATGGAAGAATAATAAAAAAACGTAGACGTAAAATTTAATTCTATTAAAATAATAATAGACAAGTATAATAATATATTTCAAATATAAATACTAATAATAGAATACAAATATTCATTATTTATGGCGTTCATAACTGTAATGAGAGGGAATCTTTTCTTAAAACCTGTTAATTGCTTTGCTGTGGTGAGTCATAAAATTTACATACAAATAATAAAGTAAAATATAAATTGTTTCAAAAAATGAAATAATTTAAACAGTTGTTATAATGCATTATATATACATAAATATATAAATGAGTTCTAATCAGGTTGGTTCATAAGTTATGTGACAAAGCACCTGCCCCAAGTACCGAATTCAAATAAGCATTATAAAATGAGCTAATATATTAAATATATATTGTACCTGAAACTGGACGCTTATAAGTAGGGTCACGTGTAAATTAAGGTATATCAAGAAATCGTCTGAGCCCAGTGTTAATTGCTACTACAATTTATGCTAACAATAAAGAGAGCTACAACAGTAATAATGATAATAAAAGGTATAAGATATAGCGGAATAAAATTTTAAGGGAAGAAACCGCAACTCACACTAGCAAAACTTTCAAATCTTCCAATACTTATAGCACACATCACATAGTAGCAGGCATACAATAATTTATTTACTTGTAAAAAAAATTATACCGTTATCATTGTCCAATATAGTCGTACACTTCCAATTCCCTCTTCATTATCTTGTTGCCATGATCAGATCCACATTTTAATACAATAATCATCTTTTATAAATTTTATTGATTTGTTTATGTCACTTTAACAATAAATATAAGTTCTTATTATATAGAACTATGGTATTAAGGCCTCAGAATTCTTGTATTATATTTTAATGCTAAATTTTCTCAACATTTTGCTTTATGGATGTGTTAATAAAATGAATGATATCCTAGTGACAGACACGAAAAGACATACACTTAGTCCACAAGTTAATGTATATCTATATATAATAATGATGATGATGATGATGATAATAATAATAATAATAATAATAATAATAATAATAATAATAATAATAATAATAATAATAATAATAATAATAATAATAATAATAATAACAACAACAACAACAACAACAACAACAACATAAAAATCTAAACCTGGAATAATACGATTATGGAATAATACGATCATCTTCTAGGATAGTATTCGGATACTAAGTGGGGAAAAAGTATTTTATAGCCATTCAAAATATTCAACAACATAATAAATTTTATTAAATGAAAATAGACAATGATTGACTATAAAAGCAGTCTTATTCAAATGAATTGCAGTTTTAAATTACAGTGATTAATAGAATAAAAGGATTTTTTTTTTTTCAAATGCATTCTTCATATTTGCAAAATCGTCGTCATTAAATAGTTTATTATTTCATGTATGTGACTGTACTTTAAATAAATAGCATGAAAAATATTTGCATTATAAATTACACTATGTTTAGATTTCTGGATTTTGATTGGTGAATACCAAGACATTATGAAGACACTACACAAGACTTAATAACAAAATAACATTTATTTTACAATAAACAAATTTTACAAACATGAACATTATGGGAAGTCTATTACAAAATTTTCAAAACACTGTTACAATAATCTAATGCAGTTGCTCACAGGAGGATACCTTTACAATTTAAACTTATTTAAAATTAATAAATTAAATAGATAAATTAAATATCTATGATATATGATGGTATTAGGTGGTCAAGTACATCTGATAAGTAAGAGATTATTATAAGAAATTTTCATATTTTAAGTTAAATAGTTATTATCACTAAAATGTTTCTTTAAAGTGAGAGAACTTTATTAAAATTAGAAACCAATTTAGAGCATAAGCTTTATACCTTCTTGGATAAAATAGATGTCCTAAAACTATTCTACAATTTTTAATCTATAGCTTTTATTAATTTATGTTTTTTTCATGTGTCATAGCATCTCCGGAAAGCGAACCCGCTAATCTGGGACAACTGCTTGTAAAGCGGATGTGCTGAATTCTCAACTACCAAAGCTTGGCATTAATTTATGTATTACTTATCAATTCTATGGTCTTTTAACTGCTGAAGTTGTATTAAATCTTCAAATTGTTCTCAGAGATTATATATATATATATATATATATATATATATATATATATATATATATATATATATATATATATATATACACTCTTAAACTGGAATAATATTTAGATTTTATCAATCCAGTGATGATTTGCTTCTGGATAATGATGCATATTGCTTATTTAGAGTATAAAATATAAATTTATAATTTTGAATAAGCCATTATCGGTTTTATCTTATGTAGAGCTGGTAAAACTCAGCAAAACACTTTTACATATCAAAAACTTTCAATCTATGTTTAGGAAATTAAAAGTACTCCTGAAAATGTATGATGCACTTCAAAATAGCAAACCTATTAATTTCCAGTTAACTTTATAAAATATACACTACACCATACACAGTGATAAATATAATATAAGAAGATACTTCTAAGAAAAAAGGTAACTAAAGCAATTAACCTAGTAATGGCATGAACCCAAAATATGCACCTACTTCTGAGGGCAACAAAATATGTTAGGCCTCTTGTCTTTAGACATATATAATAAAATGGGGATGACCTACCACACATACAAGAACATTAAAAATACGGCCAGTTATAAAGCCGTTTACAACTATAAAATATGAGGGAAGTATCACTCAAAAAAAATATGAACGATACTGGAGAGAGTGACCCTCTATCTTCTTATAAAATATCTAAATTATTCCAATAACAACAATGAGAGAATCAAGTTCTAACACCAAATAATCAAGGTGGAAATAAATCTACACACCTTGAAAACATTCAATGGTCAGATAACTTATATCAAGTATATAAAAGAAGAATTATTTCTAAATTTTCAATAAACGTAATACCAAATTGATTGCATAAAACCAATAAAGTAATAATATAGTTGTCAAATATAACTGAATAAATGTAGCCTTAAGCAATTAAAAGAATAAGAAATATATATCTTTCATAAGCATTCATTCATTATAAAATATACTTCTCATAATAATGAACAAAGCAATACTCTTTAAAATAAATTGATACCAAATCATTATATAGTGTATAGTATCATGAATAAGAATAAGTGAATCTCCATCAGGCACTCTAGACCAATAACATGTAAAATATTAAAATAATAATAGTAATTTACATCAGCATATAATAATAAGTTATACATGCATGGCTTAAATTTACCTAAAGCATTTACCAAATCCTTTTTTATAAAACAAAATAATAAAGTTCTTAATCTTGTGAAGTTTCGGGTTTGATAGCAAATAAATTTAACGTATGTTTCTCCAAATCCTGACAACATAATTTGAAAACGTACATATGCATTAACAGTTCTTTATATATAAAGACTTCATACATGCACACACAAAGAAAATGTAAAATGAATAGCTGTTATTTCGCGAATCATCAACATATAATTGATAGAATAGTTTTCAACACTTCTGACATCATTACTCTGGTTTTCCATTTTATCAAAGAATGTAATTTTTTAAATATAACAATTAATCACATATTTTTCTTTTTCAATTTCAGCAAGTTTTCCAAGCAAAATATTCTCTATTGATGTTTGGTAATAATCTTTCTACAAATTTAAGCAGGTTCGAAGTAAACATTTAAATATAGCCATGTTTACGGAAAAGAGCAAGCTTCTACTAACCCTTCAGCACTTTCTATAACAGTAATCTTTGACAAAATTAGTAGTATTTAGTCTGTAAATGTAATTTGTTAATACTCTAAACATAGCATTTTATAAGGCAAAAAGTTTTAAATATTATACAATTGAATTAATTTATCAAGTGCTTTTTTTTTATTTTAGTCAAGATGATGAATGACTAATTAGTTATTGATAATAATAAAATGGCATTAATCTCCAAACTAAAATATTTCTTTCTCCTCAATCTTTAGTTCCTTTAAGTATATTTATCCAAGACAAATCATTTAAATCAATAGCAAATAATTTTAAAAATTTCTGACAATTATTGTTTCTGACAATTATTATTATTTTAATGGATTATAAAAGAATTTCAAAATTGTTATAGTTAATATTAAAGGAAACTCCCAGTGAATTTATTCTAAAATAAGAAATTTACATCCTTTGTAATAAATGTAGAACATTTCTTAAGTGAAATAAAATAAATTATGTTTGATACCTTCAATGTGTTAGTCTTGTAGAATAATGTTTTAGTTGGCATTAAAGATTACTTAACATTTTGATGTCCAAATTATTCCTCCAATATTGCTGTTTTAGATTTTCAATTAGCTTGGGATGAGAAACCTAGCACCTGAGAAAGCTTTATTTTACATATCCATTTTACTTGTGAAAAAAAAAAAAAAAACTTATTTAAAAAAAAATACTTTTACTTTAATTATTAAATCTTTAATATTCTGCTAATAGTTTTTAAAAATATGATGGACAAAAAATCAATAAATCATCATTAACATGTGTGCATGCATCTTTTATAGCTTTCTAATGTCAATCATTTTGATGATCAGGAAATATCCTTTCTTCCTAATTTTTCAACATTCAAATTAACAGTTAATTAGTATTTATGGTATGAATTTAAAAAATAGTAACAATTTAAATATTTACTAGGCAATCAGTCAAACATATAATAGTCTAGGAATATTAATAATTACCAAAGATTCAAACTAATTAAGAAATTATATTATTAAAATAGAATTAAAAAGTAAATATTACATAATACTTATTTTATTAACTCTTTTAGACTCTTTTAAATTGTATTGATGAACAAATGTAGAAGTTCACTAATATTTTATTTAATTTTTTTAACTAAATAAAAGTAAGCTAGAATAATATTAAATATTGTAAAATAAATAATATTCCCATTAATAAATTAAAATTAAAAATACTTATGCATGTACACTCACACACACATTTAAAAATTATCCCATATCTTTTAAACTAACTAATTTAACTCTTTATTTTAAATAACATTAAACTAATTACCTATTTTTCAAATCAACTAATTTACTTTAATCTCTACAATCTTAATAATACTATTTTAACAATTATATTGATTATTATTAAGAACTAGTTTAAGTAAAGTACTTTATTACAATTATGACCTCTACATACAAATTTATAACATTAAAATTACGTTTAACTACTATTATGATTTATTCAGGCACCAAACTTAATAAACTAAATTGTATTACAATAATCTGAACTTCTCTTATATTAAGATTTTCTTAGCTACGCTTTTGAATTTAATTTTATTAGAACCTCTTTTAATCATAAACTTAAAGTACTTTGACAAAACAATAAAGTAAAAATACAATAATACTTATTTATGACAGAAAGAAATTAAATAATTTACTATTTAGATTTGCATATGCTTATTTAATCTTAGTAAATATAATTTTCAAAAATAGACTAATATATTGAAAATTTTCTCTTATAAAATTTTTATGTTTTTATTACTATTAAATATGTTAAATAAATGTAATATCAGCTTTATTGGCACAGTCAAAGGTTATATATATAAAAACCAAACCTGCCTAACACTATACTAGCAAAAATAAAATGAAAAACCATATAACAATACAATACTAGATTAAATTCAAAAATTTACCAAAATCCTTTCACAACTATGGCTTCATCTACTACAAATAGACCTTCTCAAGTGAAAATCAAACTATAAGAAATAACAAATATATACACACAATCAAACCTTTCCATAATTCATTTCAAACTCCACCTTCACTTAATATCAAAAGAAGTCTTCATAAGATTGATAGCCTCAGAATCAAGAAGATTTATCATCAAAGACTCCTTTATTCTTCTTTTTAACTCATTATTTTCATAAAAAATAACCGAAGCATTGTCAAATAATATTGTATGATCTGTATTCAATTCATGAAAATATAAAGCTGAGTTAAGATACCTATGTTTAACTCTACTTATATGAACCTTAATCCTTTCATTAAGACTAAGCTTACTCTGGCCTATATAAAACTTACCACAACTACATGGAATCTTATAAACAATACCAGGAATAGACCTACTATCAATAGACTGTTTAGAACCATTAAGTAATGAATTCAAAACAGAACCCTTCTTCCATGCAACCTTCCTTCCACCCAACAAATGACTTTATAAACCAAATTATAAATTGAAGCCTTAAATGGTACGACATATAATCATTATCCTTACCAACAACATTCTTACCATCACAATCATGACTATAAACATTATTATTAAATACCAATTTTTTAATAAAATCATGATTATAACCCAATTCTACATATTCAGCAGCAAATTGACTTCTTTGAATATCAGCATTATTATTAAAATTATTAAGCCTTCTATTCCTACAACAAAAATTCAACAAAAACATTTTTTATGTATTTTATGTCTAATGATATATTATATATATATTATAAGATTATAGAGGGTTGGGTTATTGGTTATGTTATTTCTCCATTGATGTTTGCTGTCTATATTGATTATTTGGAGTGTAGTGTTATTAATCTGTTTTCATGTTTTATAAAATTATTTGTTAGGTATGTTGATGATTGTTTGTTTGTTATTCAGAAAGAGAAATTAGAAGAGTTTTTATGTGGATTGAATTTTGTAAAATTAAAGTTTTTAGATTTAAATGTTGAGAAGGTTAATGATGTTTTATGTTGTAGTCATTTTATAAAACTTAAAAATGTGAGGAATATGATTAGGCCTGATACTTATCAGCCTTTTATACATAAAAAATGTCTTTGTTGAATTTTTGTTGTAAGAATAGAAGGCTTAATAATTTTAATAATAATGCTGATATTCAAAGGAGTCAATTTGCAGCTGAATATGTAGAAATGGGTTATATTCATGATTTTATTAAAAAAGTTTTATTTAATAATAATGTTTATAGTCAAGATTGTGATGATAAGAATGTTGTTGGTAAGGATAATGATTATATGACGTTAGCATTTAAGGCTTCAATTTATAATTTGGTTTATAAAAAGTCATTTGTTGGGTGGAAGGAAGGTTGCATGAAAGAGGGTTCTAATTTGAATTCATTACTTAATGGTTCTAAACAGTCTATTGATGGTAGGTTTATTCCTGGTATTGTTTATAAGATTCCATGTAGTTATGGTAAGTTTTATGTAGGCCAGAGTAAGTTTAGTCTTAATGAAAGAATTAAGGTTCATATAAGTAGAGTTAAACATAGGTATCTTAACTCAGCTTTATATATTCATGAATTAAATACAGGTCATACAATATTATTTAACAATGCTTCGGTTATTTTTTATGAAAAGAATGAGTTAAAAAGAAGAATAAATGAGACTTTGTTGATAAATCTTCTTGATTCTGAGGATATCAATCTTATGAAGACTTCTTTTGATATTAAGGGAAAGTGGAGTTTGAAATGAATTATGGAAAGTTTTGATTGTGTGTATATATTTGTTATTTCTTATAGTTTGATTTTCACTTGAGAAGGTCTATTTGTAGTAGATGAAACCATGGTTGTGAAAGGATTTTTGGTAAATTTTTGAATTTAATCTAGTATTGTATTGTTATATGGTTTTTCATATATATATATATATATATATATATGTGTGTGTGTGTGTGTGTGTGTAATCCCATTATCTAAACAAAGAACTTAATACTATTAATATTTTTTTCATATCAACCATGCCGATAATCAGGCAATATGGCATAAAATGTACAACCCACAGCCACAATTCCAGACTCTTGCACTCACTCTAAGGCTTAAAAAAGCAAATATTTTTGTGAATTATTTATTTGTCTTGGGATAATTCCTGAGTCCCATTAGTCACTTAACTAGAAATATCCATAAAAGTAGGGTTTTAAAATATTTGCAGCACATATTGTATGGTAATTAAATGTTATATAGTGAGATATGGGGAGAAAGAACAAAGCTAAATTTCTCAAATTAAAATAACACATTTATTCACAAAAAATAATATAATAATCATAATAAAAGTGAATCAAAGTAGATTAATACAGCATCATTTGCCAGGGATTAGTCCATTTCTAAATAGGTTGAACACCAATTGCTTTTATGTAAAGAGTTTGCAAAATAAATATTTTTTCTAGACATTGAATTTCTTATTATATATACCTTTACCCAGACTTTTATTGTAGATTCATTTCTGATGTGCACTCCTTTATTCTTGAATGTTGATGAGGTATATTAATGGATATTTCTGGGTTCCTTTGATAGCCAGTTGTTTATCTAATGGATATTTCTGGGTTCCTTTGATAGCCAGTTGTTTATCCTTTCCAGGCCTACACATAGACTGAGGTTTGTTCAGCATTAACTTTCTATAGTTATGGGCATGTATCTCAGCAATGATAATCAAAGGCTTTCCTTACATATCAGGCATCAAATGTAGGAGAAACTGGATTGGGAACACCAAATGAACACCCCTCTGTGGTTTAGCAGAAAATGGTAATGTTAAGAATTCTGAAAGTTTTTCTATACATTTCTGATTGTTGAACAAAAAAATTGTATAGCAAATGGTCAGCAAATGCTTAATAAACACTACTGACTTAACATCAAACTAAGTAATGCTCTCTTAACACAAATAAATTAGCAAAACTCTGTAGACTTCTCACAGTAAGACTTGTCAGAAGAATAAAACAATAAGAAAATTGTAGCTTTTCTACCATTTCCATCTATTGTCTGTTATCACCTACATTATTAATTACTTTTTCAAATTATTTTAATTAGATAATCTTCTCTTTTAACGTTTTAATTACATCGTAATCAAACTTATTAACTAATTAGTTTGAAATACTATTTTCTAATAAAACCTAATTCCTTTTGATCAGAAAATTGACAAAAATTAGTGATATTTAATTAGATCACTAAAATTAATACAATGAAATTCTTTCACTAAGTAACTTTATAATTACTTTTGCATTGTTAAATTTATAATTTATTTTTTTTTGTTTTTATAATCCATCAGAATTTTCTTTTAGTTAAAAAAGAGCAGATAAATTTTCTTTTCAATATTAAATTAAAAAATTCCTACATTTTTATAGACTTTAATTAGTCTTTTGATTTACTCAAAGATAAAATATATTTCTATGTTTGTCAAACAAACTAATAGGCTCTTTATATGCAAAGAAAAAATATATCATTTTGTTTTTCTTTTTCTAATTTTTATTTTTAAATTGGTTTATTGTAACACACGCACACCACACACACATATATATATATATATATAGATAGATAGATAGATAGATAGATAGATAGATAGATAGATAGATAGATAGATAGATAGATAGATAGATAGATAGATAGATAGATAGATAGATAGATAGATAGATAGATAGATAGATAGATAGATATGTGTCATAAGTATATATATATATATATATATATATATATATATATATATATATATATATATATATATAATAGATGATCAAAGATCAACATCAGTGGTATTTTGCCACAACATCAAAAATAAAAATAAAACAATTAGCAAATATTAAATAACAATTAAAAATTACAAAACCATTTTTAAGTTGCAAACAAAACAGTTACATCATATTTAAAAACTCACATTTAATTTTTTAAAGAAAAATTCCTTCTTTAAATTTTATTTGATGGACAATATATTGTTTTTGTTCTTCTATTACATATAGACATTGAACATTTGAATGATTTCATGTTATGAGGGTCAACCTGACACAGTCTTTTAATTTTTTTATTTTTACCAATAATATTGTATCTGCTTATTGATCAAGCATAAAATATAAAATAAGTATTTCACATGTAATTATTATAAACATTTGAATCATTCAAATGTTTGTATTATTTTAAGATTATAAAAATTTTAAAATTAGTTTTAATTTTTTAGTCTGTATTACTTTTTGGCTACCTTAAATATAAAAAGGTCACATGTTGACATTATGGTAGCAATAGATCAATGTGAGCACCATTAATGTTTTATTGTAGCCATTTTTCCCCCAATGTTGTATGAAAATGTTGGCTATAACTTTCTCTGGTTTTGTGTAATAAAAAAGGCTACTTTCTGTTCAAAAATCAACATAAATCAATCGTTTTGTTAGTGTGGATCTATTAATTTTTGCTACTTGTATTATTAAAATACTTTGATTTAAGCATATTAATGATTGCCTTAGTTTATGCATGTTTCATGCCATCATACTTGCCATACCTCAATTAGGCATATGTTTACATTTTGAAACATATGTGTAAAATGATTTAGTTTAAGCATAATATATTGGGATAATTTTTGTGGATTTAGACTTATATTTTTGCTAGTTGTAATATTAAATTATTAGTAAACAGGGAAAAACTCTCCATATAGTAGTGCCACCTTGTGCTAACCAGAGTAATAAATGGATGCCAGAAGGCTTGTGCATAAAATCCCTATCTAGTGGCTACTCATCCAATCTCCCCAGACTAGTTTCTGGCTTGTGGCCTTTATCAGTGAGGAGCCTTGGATCTGATAGCACTGCACCTAGATCTTAGGATCTAATGCAACCCTCCAGCAGCCACCTTTTATCTCTACTTCACTACAAAACTATGAGAATGAAGTAGAGATAAAAGGTGGCTGCTGGAGGGTTGCATTAGATCCTAAGATCTAGGTGCAGTGCTCTCAAATCCAAGGCTCCTCACTGATGAAGGCCACAAGCCAGAAACTAGTCTGGGGAGATTGGATGAGTAGCCACTAGATAGGGATTTTATGCACAAGCCTTCTGGCATCCATTGATTACGCTGGTTAACACAAGGTGGCACTACTATATGGAGAGTTTTTGCCTATTTATTAACAGTTATGGGCTCGCATGAGATGGTGATCATGTGATGTTTAGTGGTTTAATATTAAATTATTTAATTTAAGCACATTAATTCTTGTATTAGTTCATGTATTGTTTTTCTAATAAACTTTAAATATTGTTTTTGAAATTTTTATGTTTTCTAATTAAAATATTATCTGTAGTGTTTTGATTACACTAATAATTATGTGTGTCATGACTTTAGCTTGGTTTAATTTTTTATTTTGCTCTCATATATTGAATAAGTAATCAATTTTATGGATTATTGTTAAGAAATTTCTGTTTTTTTATCATGAAAGTTCAAATTTTTATTTAGATTGAACAAATTATTGGGAATAGTTTATTATTCCATTTTGGGATATTATCTAATATCATTTACCAATTGTTGTCTTAGCTATTATTTTGATGCTCTCCCTGGTGTTTAATGTGGCATTTAAAGCACTTACTAAACAAGTATATTAATTTGTGTGTTGTATTCATGTATAAAACCATTTTCATTAACCTGTGCTCATATTTTTCAAATATGTTTGAAATTTGAATATTAAGTAAAATATGCTGATGTTGTTTACTATGGTATTGCTATCAAATAAATATTATAAGCTTTTTTAGATTTTATGTTTTTCTCAATTGTTTTAGACTATTATAGTAATGTGTTGAGAAATGTTATGAAAGTTTAATTTTGTAAAGTAAGTATTTTTATCAATTACAATTACTTTTATGTACTCATATATTGTTTTGATTTTGGGCCAATACTGAGCTGTTTAAAATGTGTTCTAAAACCATTATAACTGTTTTTTCAGTGTCTATTTAAATAACTCTGAAATAAAATAGAGTATATATTGAATATAAATAGTTTTCACAAATTTTAGTATTGTCAAAAATAAAAGTATAGAAAAATAAACAACCGTAAAGATATTAGTTACATTAGCAAATAGTGAAACAAAAAATATTGATATATTTCTATTTTATGGAAAAAATATATAAAAAATTATAAGAAATACAAAAAAATTATAAAACAGAAGTTTAGATTCAAATTCTTTTGATGGCTTTAGATTCAAATTCTTTTGGTGGCTTGATGTAATTAATATTAGAGTTTTCAACCAATGAATTTCTTAATAATTTTTTTGTTAAATTTTCTTTTTTATCATTAATATTTTACATATATCTAAGATGTTTTTTTTTTTCATTTGCTTTTTGAAATGGGTTAATTAAACATTTTAAAAATCTCTTCTGATTTTTTTACAATTGAAAATATTTGGTAAATTGGTGATTTTTTGATTCTGCTTTCTCGATAACTTTTCTTGTTCTGTTTTTTGTTCTCAATGTTCGGTTTTAACTTTTCTTATTAACCTTTTTTTTCAAAAATATAAATTTGACCTCATTTGACAATAATTTTTTTGAAAATAAAGTATTTAAAAACATTTAATTTTTCAAATTATTTAAAAATCTTTTCTTCTCTCATTTTGACGTTCAATAAACAATTTTGTGTGTTTTAAATCTCAAATATTCTATAAATTTCATTCAGTTTAAGTTTAACTTTTGTTTTGGTTGCAAAGTTATAGTTGTTCAGTGACAATATTTCTAGACTATTATTTTCTGTTTCATGGAACTTACTCAGAAAAATATAAATTTTGTACTTAAAAATCCTTTGTACAAAATAACAATTTTTTTATTTCAATTTCCACTATCCTGCAAAATAACCACAACTTTCCAAAAATTAGTTTTTCTATATTTCCTGAGTATATCAAGTCACAAGACTCATATACAATAAGGTCCAGGGTTCCATACTTTGATCTTTTCCATTGTCCTGACATTTTAAAATATTTTGAAATTAAAGTCAGAAAAAATCTAATTTTAAAGTTTAAAAATTAAAATTTCGGATGTCAAAAAGCAAATTCATTTTTCTCTCAAGGTAAAACATCTTTTAAAAGCTCTTTCAAATTTTGTAATTTAGTTATGTAATGGGTCTTAAATTGTGTTTTTGCTGCTTGTAATTTGTTTTCTCTATACAATAATGCATTTGTTGTTT
Source organism: Epiperipatus broadwayi (assembly GCA_028023455.1). Taxonomy (NCBI): domain Eukaryota; kingdom Metazoa; phylum Onychophora; class Udeonychophora; order Euonychophora; family Peripatidae; genus Epiperipatus; species Epiperipatus broadwayi. Next base: position 3,524,441 of record JAQFVV010006321.1, on the reverse strand, counting down.
TTGTGCTTTTAGTGCTATTGCAACCTCGCCTCGCCAAATTTCCGACTGAATTTTAAATTTTTACTTTTTTCACCTGCCCTATCTCAAAAGTGGAGTGTTGCATTGTATTTTAGCGCTAGTTGGTCCGCTTTTTATGCTTGTCCCCCCCATATATATATATATATATAACAGACCAAAGTGTCGCCTTAGTCTGTATTAGTTCCAGGGTCACCAATCAAGCTATTTATAGGGGGGGCGTGGTTTGCTTCAGGGGTTTTCAAGCGGAAACTAAATAAATTTGCTTCTACTTAGATTTTAATTTGTTTTCATTTTAATATACATCTTATTTTTCATATTTTAATTTTAAAATATTTTAAAGTCAAAGCATCGTATTGAGGGGTTCGGTTCTGAAACCATTGGCAATCCAAACATGCAAATCTTTGAAAATTCTAGGTCAAAATGTTTGTGAGTTGGTATTTGTGTTCAGTGGCTGTTGAAATTAAACATTTTCTATTTATTTTTAAGAAGTTTTATTTTTAATATAGAATTATATATTGTGTAGTGTTATCATAAAGTTACAATCACAGGAAATTAACTGTCTAGATTGTCTCTTAAACAGTATTTTATAATATTTAGTGATTAAAAAAATATTTTTTAAAGCTAATGTAGTTCTAAATAAATATTTGTTCGTTTTTAAACTCAAACAAGTTTTTCTTTGCAATGAGTTCCCCTAAATTGTTTGTTCGTGCTTTTTATTAAAATCCTTTTAACTATCAAAATAAGTGTATTTTCAATTTTTTAATTTCTAAACAAAAGTTTCAGAAGTCTTCTTATCTGTAATAGGTTTATATTAGGTCGAGCTAAACAGGGGAGTCGAAGCGGTTAAGCGGTTCATCTTGCTTACGTTTTAGCAGTCTTGGTTACCCTTTTAACCTGCGTCTATTTAATTTATCCACTATTTTCTATAAACTGCTAAATTGAAGTAACCCGGTTGTGGTGTTTGGGTTTTTTTGTATTGGCTGTCAAGTACCTTGAAAATTTTTGTCTAAACGAAAGGCGGGTGGTGAGGTGTTAGAGGTTACAAATGTTTGTTTTACCTATAAGCATTAAAAGAGAGGGGTTCATAGGTTAAAATAGGACGAGGCAAAGGTTAGTTGACACACGTGGCAATATAACATTAAATAAGGGTTGTAAAACTAAGAAAAATATATTTTGTTCTAGTGCAGTTGTACTTAAGTCTGTTTTAGGTTTAAGGGTGGTTCACAAATTGGTATGTAATAGAAATAATTAAATATATATATATATATATATATATATATATATATATATATATATATATATATATATATATATATATATATATATATATATAGAATGGGGGTAGGTTGAATATTGAACTTAGGGAAGTGTGAAAGCAATTTAGTGTGCTTACAACGTCATTATTTCTAGGCCTGCGCAATTAGCGGCCTAGGGGGGCGCAGGGCATATAAGAGTAATGATAGGCTGCCCGCAAATTAACCTATAATTCAGCTCTGTTTAGAAGTACTTCGATGCATAAATAAAAAGGATAAGCTGAGCAATCAATAAATTTTTAGAGTATATAGAATGAGCAAATACTAATTTGTAGTATTTATTTAAATAAAGTGATACTGTAACAATTTATAAATATTTAATAAAGTAGGTTTATACTGGCACCATATTAATAAATACAATAGTATGCATATAAACATAAAGCAAATAAAAGTACAAAATATATATGTCAATGGGTGGTTTGAATTGTCAAAGTCATGTGGTTTATTATATCAAGGCATAAGTTTTATGCAGCTTAGGTTTATTTATTAGACGACGGGGGCCAAAGTTGGGTTATATTAATTAATATCAGAATTGGAATAAGAAAGTATTCCTGTAGAATTTTGAACAGGGGTCAAATTATTTAGAGGTGTGTGTGTGTTTTACCAATTGGTTGGAATTAGCTCGTGGGTCGGTTGCTATCCCTGCTATTTTATTTCAGACAGTTAGACATCCTAGCAGCTTCAAATGTTAGACAGGCATGCTTCTATCAGGCAGACGGGAGTTCTGTGGTCTGAGTCTGGAGTTCATCACATGCCACAAACTGCTTAGCACTGCATTGTCATTGGAAAAAAGTCTAATAGGTGATTGATTTGGGATACATGAATAGCATCATATATTTGAATGACTGACAAAATTTTCACACCTATTTATATGATGACCTTGTTGTTATCCTTTTTAATTAGTTTTAAAATTCATCCACTGCTTTGATTAAATTCTTAAGATGTATTTAATTAATCCTCTTGTTGTTGGATTTTAATTAGTAGCCATTGCTAATCCTGTTTTTATATAGCTTATTAGTATATGCAATCCTTGAGTTTTAAATTTGAATTATATGCATTCATTTGTTTTAATATTTCACTTTCATATTTTAAAATTTCAACAAGCACACATTTTATTATTTTCTTTGTGTTCAAAATTAACTCATTATTTATGCACACAAATATTTTATATAAATAATTGGAAAAAAAAATTTTTTTTTTAGTTTTAAGATTTCTCTTTTTTTTCTTTAGCAGTTTACTTTTTGGTAAGGGAATTTTCTTCCCTGTCTTCTCTTTAATTAGTAAACTTTATGATTGCTATAGCAAACTTTTTTTTTTCAAATGAGATATTTTAATTTCAAAATCTTTCCATTATTTAATTAATTATTTTATTTTAATAGTTGCAAATAACATTTATATGGAGTGTGATTCATTATATATATATATATATATATATATATATATATATATATATATATATATATATATATATATATATATATATATATATATATATATATATATATATATATATATATATATATCAACATTATCAAAACATTCCAGTGTAAAAGTGTCTCTAAGTTCAATTCAAATTCTCTGATCTTTAGGTTCTCTTCTCCACATCACCTTTGCAACATCCATCTATCTCATGTGTGCTCTCTTTCTGGGTTTCTTTTTTAATCTATTGGAATCTAGTTTAAGATTTTAATTGTCCATTTATTATAATCTCTCCTAGCAATATGTCCAGCCCAAGACCATGTCAGTCTTTTAATTTTTTCAATGAGGTCATTAACACCTGTTAGTTCTCTTACCCATATATTGCATTTTGATCTCTTTGTGTTACTGCCAACATATGTCTCTCCATCTGCCATTTGAGGATGACTTTTTGTTTAGGTATTTACAATTTCAGATCACTTTCAAGGGAAGGAAGACTGCAAAAATTACAAGACCTTTCTTATATTAAAAGAGACATAACTGGATTTTGTGAAGTGAGAAGAAAATGTGAAGAAACAATTGATTTAAACAGTGGACATGCACTCTACTATAAAAGCACAAATATTGGAAATACAAGTGGAGTAGAATTCATTATAAATAAAAAGTGAAAGAACAACATTGTGGAGATTGATGGTGTATCAAACAGAATGGCAAAATTAGTTATAGATCTTAATAGCAGATACTAAAGCAGATATTTCAAGTTTATGCCCCAACAAGTTCTCATAATGATGAAGTAGTAGAATATTTTTATATGGATGTACAAAAGGCTTTTGATCAGAGTAACAACATTTTAAAATTGTTATGGGATACTTTAATGCTAGAATTGGTAAACAAATAAAAGACAAAAGTGCTATATGTAATTTTGGTTATGGTAATAGAAATGAGAGAGGGCATAGACTTATGGAGTTTGCAGAAAAAGAAAAAAATTATATTATGAATTTTTTTTTTGAAAAAAATGTTAAAAGGAAATGGAGATGGAAGCATCAAAATGAGGGTACAGCAGAAATGGATTATATTTTGACTAACAAAAAATACATATTTTAAGATTGTAATGTTCTTAATAAATTTAACACTAAAAGTAATCATCCATTAGTAAGATGTAGGATACGTGTAAATGCCAAACTAGAGAGAGAAAATTATTAAGAAAAACAATATTTTCAGTTGATATTCCTAATCTTCAGAAAGATTCTAATAAATTAAATTAGAACTTTTAAATAGGTTTCAAGTATTAGTAGATTTTGAACATGATTCACATTTGAAGGAAATTGATATGACAATAACTGATACAGTTTAAGAAGTGCAACAGAGTTGGCTCGTAGATAAAAGCAGCAATTGACCAATAAAATTTTTAGAGTATGTGTAAAAAAAAGAAGAAATATGAATTAATATAAAAATCATGAATTGAAAAGGATTGAATATCTCGAATTTTTTAAAAAGGTGCTGTAAAGAGTTGAATATGATATAAGAAAAGTGTAACTGTGAACTAGCAAGGAAAGCTGTAGATGAGAATAAAAATCTCAAGAGTGTAAAACAACATTTTGTTATAGGTCGGACATTTATATCTGCAACAAGAAAAATGCTGAAATTATTACTAAAAAGAGAGATGTTATCATGAAATTGGTAGAAGACTTCTATCAATAATTATACAGTAATAAATAGCAAGTATCTCTTATATTTATTATATTTTCCAAATTGCCTAGAACTTTAAAGGACGGAGTGAAACATGCAATTAAATTTATGAAGAACGGAAAGACTCCAGGTAATGATGGAATTATAATGGATATATTAAAAGAAGCAGGTGAAGAAATACAAATGATTAGCAAAGTTGTATACCAAATGTCTTTATGATAAAGATGTATCAAATGTTTGGATGAATGCAGTATTAATATTAATATTTTAAAAAGGTGATAAAGAAGATGTTATAAATGACAGACCTATATGCATTTTATCATTTTTATATAAAAAAATTCCTAAGATAATTACAACTTGTGTACAGAGAATATTGGTCTTTTACCAACCAAGAAAATAAGCTACATTTAAAAGAGGTTTAGTACAGTAGATTATATCCAGGTATTAAGAAAAGTTATAGAAAGGACAAATGAATATGAGTTGCCAATGCACTTTGGATTTGTAGATTATGAAAAGGCATTTGCTTCTTTAAACATTTCGTCTGTGATTAAAGCATTGGATTATCAAGGTACATAATATAGTCATATATTAAAGAATATTTATAAAAATTCAACAGCAACAATTAGATTACATAATGATACTAGAAAAGTCAATATTGAGAAGGTGTAAGTCAGAGTGACTCTATTCTCCAAAAGTTTTTACAGCAGTGCTGCAAGAAGTATTTAGTAGATTAAAATGGGAAGATAAAGGAGTGAAAGTAAATGGAGATTATTTAAGTCATTTTGATTTTGTAGATGATGTATTTGTTTTTGCAAATAATGCTTTAGAGCTGCAAAAAATGTTGTAGGAGTTATCAGATGGAAGTAGCAAAGCAGAACTGAAGATAAATGTTAAAAAGTCTAAAGTAATGTTTAATGGATTTTTTTTAAAATATGAAAATCAAGATTGATTATGATGAGTTAGAAGAAGTTAACAGCTACAAATACCTTGTTCATATTATTAATACAGATGGAAACATAATGGATAAAATTAATCATAGAATTAAACTTGTTTGGAGTGCTTTTGGTAGAAATAACTTGATACTAAAAGGAAATATGCTTATGTGGTGGAAAAAGAAGATTTTTAATAAATGTGTTTTATCAGTTTTTACTTATGGATATGAGACTTGGACACTTAATAAAAGAGCAATGAAATAAATAAAGGTGTAAATATGAAATGATGTCAAATCATTATCATAATCTCTACTGAATTATATTCAACAAATATAAAAAAAAGTATAAGATAAACAGGATCAAATAAAATAAGTAATGATTTTCATTATAAGTGACATCACCAGAATTAAATGTAAATAAATAACTATCATTCTTTGGAGACAGGATGTAATAGACGTATATTATGAAACCAGACATAGTATCTACTATCCAATGTCAAACTTAAGACATAATATAAAAACAATCATTTTCATGCACATAGATAGGTGCTACAGTATCTCTTATAGTAAAAATGCCAGAACACTGATACATGCTGAAAATCTTCAATGTTCTGCTCATATGGCACCATGAATATCAGGCCATCTATAAACTAATTTATAATCTACTTAAATAAAGTGTAGTGAATGGACTTTAAAAGTGATGTTGACTTTCTTTACCATCCAGAAAACAAACAGGAAGTCAAAACATATACAACCCATAAATATAAATTAATCATTATTGCTCTAGAACTGGTTCAGAATTACAAGGACTGTAGAGACTTTGACTGTCAACAAAAAATATAAATTTATATGTGTAACCTAACATAATTAAAATATATTTACTGGACTCATTTAAAAATCCCTTAAGCACAATGATATGATAAAATCAGATCACACACACTGCAAATTGTACAGTTCTGGAGAATTAATGATTTTAAAACACAAAATAATAATTTTATAAACTATTATTTTTTAACATTTATTTAATAAAACTCACCAATTAATAAGTAATAAATATTTTTTTTAAAAAAAGGCAATATGACGATTTAAAATTTAACACAAACCATATAAAAAAATATAATTTCATGTAACTAGCAAGATTATTTCTAGTTGATTTTTACTAAATAATTAATATTTATTTTCTGCTTTATTTTTCTTTTTTTAATAATTAAATCTGAAAACAACTTTTCACAATATGAGATAAAAAATTCAAATTAAGCCAAAAATTTTTCCATTTTTGTGCAAATGAGAAGGTCCTGCACTTTTTCACATTTTTGGATAAAAATGTTTAGAACAAAAGAACTACAGAATATTTATTGTAGTCAATTATTACAAATATTACATAAAAAAACATTTTTCAATAACAAAAAAACAAAATTCAAATTATTCATTGGTATTAATTATTACTTATATCAAAAAATATGGGTAAATGTAGATGTGCACACTATAATACTTTTTTTAAATGATTTTTTTTTATTTTTCTAATTTTCCAAGCTTTTGATATATTCATGTTAGTTTTTTTCTTTTTGTAGCATCAAGTATTTAGTTTAAATAATCCTGATTTTGTGGAAGGTTCTTTTTTCCTTCAATATCCCATTTTCAAATTGACAGTTATTTCACTTCTGATAAATATATGGTATCATTTAATCAATGATTTGTTTTCTGGTTAACATTTTTTCTTATAGTTTCTATTTTGCAGTGTAATACTTTTCAGGTCAGTATATCACAGGCTGAAATTGTGCATTTAATAAATTTATAAATACACTATAATAATTTCCATGTTAATACAGATTTACAAGCTATATTAATACATGTTATATACCTATTTTACAATACAATCATGTGCAGGACAGGTTAAAGCATAGTGAGACAGTTGTGATTTTGGATAGAAACACAAAGCTTGTTACTATTTTTTCTCAATTCTCCTCCTTTACTTTTACATTTTCTTTTAGTAAAGTGATTACATGGTTAAATTGGCAAGGCTCAGTTCTTAGTTAAAGATTAACACATATAGGATATTATTTTCACTGTTCTCGCAAAATCTGAGCTGCTGCTGCTTCTTTTTTTTTCATTAGCTGACTCAATAATACTACTGGTGTTCTCAACAGCTAAACTGACTCAAACTGTTTCTACTAGACAATAAAGTATAATGCTTTAACCCATATCCTATCTTAATTTTTTAAACAATTTTGTTATCTATCAAAACACAATACCTCAGAATTGGCAGCATTAAACTGAATCAATTCTTTCTTTTTTAAATAATTTCTTATCACAGTGATATTCTTTCCATTATTACACAAAAGACAACTACTAAATAAAAATTAGTCTCAAATTATATGGTTATGTTAAAAATATTGTTAATGACTCTGGATATGTTTAAGAAAGTGATTTATGGATAAAAAATTATTAAAAAAATTATAGAACAAGATATTATAGAAGTCCTGATTGTCACTATTACAAAAATAAAGTAAAGAAGCATAAACTATGTAAAGAACTATATGTTGTCTGAAATCTTAAACTAGCAGAAAGTATAGAAACTTGGTGGTATGAATTGGTCATGATAAATCAACCCCCGTTACTATTTTTTATTTTTTCTTAGACTAATATTACTCATTACCACTAGCTTTTAATCTTGCTCTTCATAACTATTTTTTATAAATCACAGACACATACAGAACTTACAAAATTTTATAATTATTTTGGAATGTTGCCAAGAATAAAGAATTACATTTTAATAAAAACTACCAATTCAATAATAAAAATTAAATTACAAATGTATTATTTTCCTTTATTTATTTATTTTTAATTTTAATCATTAAAAAATTCCTTTGTAGTTATTTTCTTCTTTTTAGTTAATAGAAACAAAATAATCCTTTAATTATACTTTAATTTGAAATAACATTATATTTTGTTTAAGAGAGAGAGAGAGAGAGAGAGAGAGAGATAAAGGAAAAAGTCAAAATCAACTTTAAATAATTAAAAACAGCATTCATTAACATAAATGTTAAAACCTAGTTTTTTCTTCTTTTAAAAATTGATAAACAGTATGTAAAATTTTACTTATTTACTTATTATTTTTTTAAAGCTAAAATTTATAGATAAATAAAATTACCAAAAAGGGAAGAGAAAGAAAAAAAATATGTATTTTTTTTTTGTACTTTTCCCTCCACTTTATATAACTGATGCACATAAAGACATACATCTGGAAAAAAAAATCTTCATATACATTTTTCATGAAGAATCAGCACTCATCAGTTGCTATGGGTCATCATCTCCCACACACACACACACACATATATATATATATATAAATAATAATTTTAACTGTAATAAACTACTATAAGCAGTCTTTCAATCTGCAGAAGTACTTTCAGTTAAATTCTTAAACTGCCATTAAATTAAAAAAACAAACAAAGCAGAAGCAAACATCATCAATTCAAATCCCATGAATCCTGTATTTTAATATTAGCAGCTTGACTATTTATTAAATGCATTTTATTTCTATTTATAAAAATTGCCTCCTTAATTTTTGTTTTGGGACTTGAATTGATAATGTTTGCTTCCACTTTGTTTTTTTTTTTTAATTTAATGGCAGTTGAGGCAGATTTAAAAAATCAACTGATAGTACTTCTGTGGTTTGAAAGACTGTTTATAATAGTTTATTGTCTTTAAATTTATTACTTTTATTATGATTACAATTTTGTTTTAAATTAATGGATATATATATATATATGTTTTGGGGAATAAACCATGTATTATTTTGCATTACAATTCGATATTTCAACGAACTAGCAACTGCCATTATCAAGGTTAACTTTTGAAAGAAAAATTGTTAGATCTCAAACAAAAAAAGTTAACCTTGATAATGGCGGTTGCTAGTCCGTCAAAATATCGGATTGTAATACAAAATAATACACGGTTTATTCCCAAAAACATTAATTTATCTACAGCATACAACCATGAAAACATTATATATATATATATATATATATAATGTTTTCATGTTTGAATATATATATATATATATATATATATATATATATATTCAAACATTAATGAACAGCTTTCATTTTTTCCATTCTCCAATTTTTTATCTATCCATATCATTGAAAGTTTTATGGTGGAATGCTCAAAATTCTTGATGCCAATATTATTGTCATTCTGTTGATATTAAGTAAATCAGACTCCTCATATATAGGACTTTAATATATCTATTTAAACACAATTTGTAATATTTAAATACAAGTATAATGTATCTTCTGTGAATTTAAATGGATATATTAAGGTCTTACATATTAGGCATCAGAGAGACTTAAGGTCACATGGGTATGATAGTAGTATTGATATCAACAAGTGCATTGAGCCAATCATCAACAGATTTTCAACGATATAGATGACTGAAGAATAGAAGAATGAAGACAATTAAAACATGTCTATTAAAGTTTATAGATTTGTTATTTTAATATAAACCAATCACTTATTTTATGAGAGATGCTGATTTCGACCAACTGATGAATGCTGGTTTCAGACAAAATAAGTATATAGATCATTTATTGTTTTTATGTGTATGTGGTTCATGTGTATCATTGATATAAGATAGAGTGAATAACTAACTGAAGGGAGCTTGAAAATCTATGTTCAAATCCCCTCTAATAATATTTAGCTTAAATATATAGGCTACACTTGTATCCATATATATAATTATTATTCGATTCTGCATTTTTAAAGCAATATACGTAATTAGTAATTATATAACTGAATATTTGTAAATACTGTAAATAAATAATTAAAAATTTTATCCATTTAGGAGCGCTTTCGTTAATTGTAAGCGCTCCTAAGTGGATAAAATTTTTCATTATTTATTTACTGTATTTACAAATATTCAGTTATTTATATATATGTTTGTGTTTAAATTGAACTGCAATATTTTCATACTTCAATTATTTTTTCATTCTATTAATTTTCATGTGATATTACTAAAGAGGCGAAATTGTCTAATAAAAGATTTTTATATAATATATTGAGTATTTGATAGAATAAATCATAGTTATTTATAAGATATTTTTGTCCTATTAGAATAATTATTAATTTGTCATTATTTGATCTATCATCAACTTCAACAGTATTGTTCATCCAAAACATATTTATCATAAATCGTATCCGACTTGTGTTTAAAATTTATGATTTTATATTAATGTTACTGCCCTCCTTGCTAATCATATATATTTTATTCATTTACTATTATTCAACAGAGCCATTTTAATATCACACTTTGTGTTTCAGTGTAATAAACTGATTTTAGCTGAAAAGTGATCTTCAATTTTAAATAGTAATATAATTTGTCATCAATGCATGGTAGCTAAGGTCTATTACTTAGAACATTTTTCAAACCCTTTGCTTTAAATAAATTTATCTTCATTATTGAAAATAAGAATTAAAATTCACTTTTATTTGACATGGATATATTACTTTTTTAAAGTAACCCACCTGATGAGTAAATTGTAAAATATAGGGCACTGAAAAGAAAATCTATGTTGAGTTTTGATGCTTTTTTTAACTTTGAATAATTACATATTAAAATATTTATAAAGAAATACTATGATATTATCCTGTTTGATTTCTTTAAAGTGTTAAAAAAAATAACAACATTAAAATTCTTTTTAGATAATAGCAAACCTTTTCTTATATCTATATTATAAAAATTCTAAATGTTGTTTAAAAAATAAAGTTGTTTATTTGCTTTATAGTAAATAGTAATATATCTCTCTAGGATATCTGTAATTTAGATTCAAAAATAAAACAGACAAACATGATTTTGTTGAATTCTATTCAGACCATTTTTCGAGTAATAAATTCATATTCAGTTCAATAAAAGAATCAGTATTCATTAATAAATGGGTAATTCTTCAAGCTATCAGCATCTTACAAATTATCATCGCTTCTAAATCGTACTTTCTCCTCTGATATTATCTGAGAGCATACATATATACATGTGCGCGCGCGCGTTTATAACGCTAAACACAATGACTTTAATTTCTTGTTTTAATGTTATCTAGTACTGAGGTCGGAAGTATGTATTATTAATTGTAACAACATTTACTATTTGAAGGAAATTTTGTTTATATATATATATTCGGTTTATGGCTTGTTTTATTACATACCTATAGGCATATAATTTTTACATATATAAAATATAAAATACTTAATTTAATCATAAAAATATTAAATTAGCCATTAACAGCCTGCTTTACGACAAGTAACGGAAGTAAATAGAAAAGTCATATTCATTGAAATTGCTAACTTTCGGTTAAAGATATCGGTAATTAACAAATTGTTTCCGATTTAGAATCAGCTTAATATTTATTTGTCAATCAATATTCGGATAGTTATCTAAAAATATTCATCAGTTTGTAAAACATGTAAATTTTTAAGTTCTACTATATGTCAACTCACATAATAACTAACTACTACTTTATTAGAAAAAAAAATTGTGTTTTTCTACAATAATTGTATTTTTTTATTTCAAAAATGTTTTAATTTAGTGATATTTACTTCAATTATCAAAAAATTGAACTTATATAAATTTTAATCAGTGAACTGTTATTTGTAATGTTTATTTAAATTGCTAAGATACTCATTTAAAATAACTCATATAGAAATTTTTTTTAGTCAATAACTTTTATTTCTTAGTTACAATATTGCTAATGGCAATAGCATTCAATTAGAAACTCCATATGTACTAAAGATTTTAAAACAAAATAAAATGTTTTTATAATAATTATTTGTAAAAAGTCTTAATATTTTTTTCTGATATTTTTTATAAATAATTTTCTCACACATTTACACACACATATACACACACATAAATTTAGTCATGTGACATCTGACTTGAATTATATATATATATATATATATTGCTTAAATATCCTAGCACCTCACTGAGGAAAGCAGTAGCAGAAACCGGTTTGGGATTGGGGATATTCTGCAAGGCTTGTTAAGAGCTTATTTATGATATATATATATATATATATATATATATATATATATATATATATATATATATATATATATATATGAAGTTGGCTACATATAGAGTTAATAATTATAGACTTGTTTCCATTTTCCAACTGTTGCTAGGATATTTGAAATGACCATAAGTAGTAAATTAAAATATAATGTTACTACTCCATTAACTCCCACAGCATGCTTTTAAGTTCAAATAAATCAATAGAAATAAATTTTGTTATTATAGGGTAGAGTGAAATTTCTGAAGCTAATGGTCCATGAATTACAGCCCAGTTTTATCCCCTCCATTGCTCAAATTACTTATGAATCTCTTAAGAACCCTTTGATTATTTATTTCTTCCCACAATAAGTTTACAATCTTCTGAAAATCACACATGGTAACCAGGTCACCTATTTTCTGATATCTCAAAAATTTTGGATAAAGTTCATCACAATATTTTTATCACTCACTACATTATGTAATTAGATCAAACAAAAAAAAATGATTTGTTGATTTTACTCTTTCATTAACAACATATCTCATTTTTTAAAATTCAATGATTGAATGCTGGCAATATATTATTGCTATTTTTAAATATTTTAATTTATTAGTTGGCCTTATTTATCTTTCAATATTTTCATCAACACCATAAAAATCTTTCAAATGCTCACATTTCCATGTTATGCTGATGATTGGAAGATTTTTAGATCCATATATCCTGTTATTGATATTTTTGGCTTCAAAATAATATTAATATTGACTTTCTAAATAGTTATAAAGAAGTAAAATAATAATTAACATAGATAATTGCTTGTTTTTATCCTACTCTATGTTAATATAATCTAGGAATAAATTCTTCTTATATTTAAAGAGTTTTTGGAATATTATAGTCATATAGGAACTTATTTCCTTATCATATAAATACTATATTTAATAAAATCACCATTTACAGACATTGACGACATATAAAGATTTTTTCTTTCTTATTTTTTCAATTTTGTAATTTGTTTTATTCTAGTATCCTCTTTGAAAAAACAAAAAGACAAATAATATTATATCAGCCTTTTAATTGTTAAATATTGTCCCTTGAAAGAACAGCTTTTTTTTTGTCCAAATAAAATATAAAGAATTTAAAAATTTAAATGGTTATTACACAAGATTTTAACTCTTTATTTTCATGAAACTCATTCAGCACTTATTTTTTTATTGTAACATGTATATACAAAACATTAAAATTATTCCATATTCTTCATCTCTCTAAACATTATAATAACGATTTCGTTGATGAAAAACCATTTTTATTGCGACTTCAAACAATTTTAGGTTTTAAAAATAATATCTAACTTTTATTATCAATAAATTTATTTTTATTTGTAAAGTACTTTATTTTTACCGATTATTTCATTTATATGTAATGTGAAATTAATCTTTAACTAAAAATATGTACAGTAAACGAATATGAATTATTATAGACATAACTGGTAAAACCAATCTGTTTGATTCCTTTCTTCTCTAACAAATTAAAACCTCAATGAGTTTTATCATCGGAGATGTTTTACATACATATAAACATGAAATTAGCATAATGTAATGCATAAGTAATTAGGTGAAAAAAATACTCTCTTTCTGATTATGAATAGATAGCACGCTATATTTTTCATAAAGAGTCAAAAATAGAGTGAATTCATTTATTCAATTATTGATTTTTGCCAACATAGAAATATGCTATTTATTTCTAATTTGAAAAGAGTGGTTTTATGAAATATTTTACATATTAAATATGATGTAAGTAAAGGAATAAATGAGATTATAAAAATAAACCCACTTATTAGATTTATCCTAGTTTCTAAATATATTTGTCAAATATAAACCCTTTTTATTGATGGAAGGCACAATGTATTAGTTATTTACACCAACCGAATATGACAATGTTTTTTTTTTTTAAAAAAAGAGAATATTTAATAGACATAATTTTAAAAACAACATCTTTATTATAATATATACACTTAATAGAAGACTTCAATCATATTTTTTTTTAAAAAGAATATCAATAAAGAAACTAAAAATAATACAGTTAAACCAATTTAAATGGCTTTTTATTTGCGATGTTTTTATATATGTAAAAAAAAAAAGAAAAGTAACAGAGAAGATAAAAACATTTGAGATAGAAATATCAAGAAACTATTTGCAAACATTCAAAAATATATTAATCTACTTCTTAATATTTTAGTACAAGTATATTTATATATATATACTTTGAGTTTAGATACAATTATAAGGGATTTGAACACAGACATTCAAACTCCCTTAGCTATCCATTTTATCTCAAATAACCGATACACATGACAACACACTCTGGTTATATATGTGTAGGAGATGATGATCTGGACCAACTAATGAGGGCTGGTTTACGACAAAATAGTACTATTGGAGATCATTTATCTTTTTCACATGTGTGTGGTCATGTCGAATGGTAGCACGAAACAGAGCGAATAATTGAAGGTAGCTTGAAAGTCTGTGTTCAAATTCCCTATAATTAATCTAATTCTACAACTACTTACAGTTATAAAATTTTAACATATCAAATAATGAAATTTAAAATAAAAATAAATAAAAGTACATACGATTTAGAAAAATATATCAATACAAAAAAAAAAACTCCACAATCCCAACAAAATTTGGATTAACATTATTTATCTCCTGTCTGTCAGTAGCATTTAATATTTGTCAAAACTACCATTTTGTATTCAGATGATATATGGAACACTTTAAATGTTATATATATATATATATATATAAGCCTGCTAATAGCTTTAAGCAGGCTTATTTTTTATGATAAATGCTACAAGAGAGAGTACATTACACAATTTACTTATTTAGGTACTTTAAAGATTAGAAACATTCTGATAAATGGAATATATATGCATACAAGAAGAAGTTCCTAAGCGTAAACAAACAACGCATGAAAGCTTTACTCCGTGGTAAGAAAGATTCTCATTAATCAGACTTTTGTTGGAATATATGTTCTCTATTGATGATCAGCACAATGCCAGGAGAACCAAACAAAAGAAAAAGAAAAGAAAAGAAAAAAAAGGCAAGCTGATTTCTGCTGCTGGCTATTAATTTATTCTGCAGTTTTTGGTTGTTGTTTTTTTTTTACTAAAAATTTTTAATCTTTTAATTAAAAATTAGCTTATTGTAAAAGTACTTCTATTTTTGAACAAATTACAATTTTAAAACAAAAAAAAGATATAGTAAAACTTAATAACAAATCTAAGATAACAGTTTATTTTCAGAGTAATTAATTTTAGTAACAGCATAATATAATACAAATTTTTACATCTAATTTCAATTAATTTTCTGCAAAAACTTAATTTTTAGTTTTGCATTGGTGGTCGAGAGGTCAGCGTGACTGCCTTACGAGCAGTTGCCCGGGTTGCGGGTTCGCGTCCCGGCCGATGCTATGACACTTGAAAAAAAAAAAAAAAACTTAATTTAATATCCTATCGCTTTGTTTAAATAAATAAAACTTTTTCTTTATTTTCTGCGTTCTTATTTAGTTTAAATAGTTTAATTTAAGCTTAGAATAAAAACTATTCTTATTTAACACATGAAATTTCCTATACGTAATGTGTGAGTGTCTATATGCTAAATTAAAATATAATCTATTATATATTTACTAGGTTATACTATTTCACTATTCACTAATATGCAATCTAACGTTTCACCCTTAAATTACTGTCTCTATAGCTAATCATTTAATTAAACTTCAAATGGTATAACCATTTGAATATATTCATACAATATGGATTGAAATTGATAATTGGTCAGAATATGAATCAATTTATACAAGTAATTAGATCATGTAAAAGGTTCACAAGTGCTTGACATTTTATGTAAAAATATTTGCTTCAGGAATAGTAATGACTATTGTGCTTCACCTCTAACTGGATTCAACTTAATAAATGAATATTTAACAATTACATTAAATGACATAGATGCTCTTTAAATTACAGTAAAATATATTAATAGATTTCGTCATGTTAAGTAACAGTAGATCTTACATAGTTATGGATAATGATAGATAATTTGTTAAATATATATTGGAAACTCATTTCCCAATCTCTCTCTATATTATTTGTTAAGTACTTAAACTACAACTGATGTAGTAATTTAAACTAAATGTTTACCCAACTTCATGAATAAATTTCATGGGGCATTATTTATACTTTCCCTGTCTAAGATGGTATCTCCTTACAATAACCCTGTTTATACTCCATTGATCAAGTTCAGACGTAGTCTACACATTAAATTTACATTTTTGATATGACACTTAATACGTTTAAAAATTTCTCATTCTACTACAAATGATTAGAAGAAATAATTTGAATTAAAGTTAATGTTGTCATATTTTTTATTACATTGTTTTTTTATTTAAACATATTTCCATTAATATAACATTTGTTTTCCTTTTACTTATTTGTAATTGAAATGCAGGCTTAATGTATATCTGTATCTATATATGTAATATATAGGGTATATGAGCACATACTTTCACACGACCCACCACTCTTCACTCTATCGCATAACACTGATACACTTGAACACATATATGTTGAAAAGATAAATAATTACCAATATACGTATTTCATGCTAAATTAGCAATCATCAGTTGGTCCAGATTATCATCTCTACACATATATGCAATAAGTGCTCATATATATATATATATATATATATATTGTAACCGAATAGTCTGATCACATCACAACAAACAAATTTAATGATATAAAATGAAATCGTTATGATCTAATCTGGTCACGGCCAGGATACACTGCAAAGACCCATCGTAGCAGTATATGAAAGTACACTAGACAAATCATAAGTATGTAATTTTATTATTCTTCAAAACTTTAATTTGTGATTTCTCATTACATAAGACCTTATGGACAACCATAGACAAGATGGTATGATTTGTGGAATTACTAAAGATTGTTCTTTAAAAGTGACATGAATGGTTTTGGTACAAATGCTAGTTTAAGTATGAGCTTTGCAATAATAATAAGCATGGAAAAAATTAACTTTATTTAAATATTCCAAATACATTCAACTGTTAGTAATAGCACATCAAACAGGTTAGAATATGCACAGTGTTTCAAGAGGTATTAGTCTTCCCTCTTCTTCAGGCATTGCTAGCCTGACCAGTGGCAGTACTAGCATGGGATTTGAATTCAGGTTCTTAGATTCTTGAGTTTTGAGGTAACACTCTAACCAACTGACCCATCCTGCCAAAGTCAACAGTCTGTAGTAATTTCATATACTTGTCTATGGAGTTCCTCCTGATTACTTCACTTTTTTCTAAAAGAAAAGTTGATTAGTGATTTCTATACATTATGTATAGTCACACTGGGTTGGCTTATGGGATTTTTTTTTGCCATTGTCATGTGAGCAGCTTTTTTAAATTTTCTTCTTTGTACTTTTCTTCTCTACCCAATATTTTTGTATTTTCCAATTGGACATATGTTCATTGACACAAACATGCTCTGCTACCTTAGACACATCTGATTTCTCTCTTCTAATCATCAGGATTTTTTTGCAAACACTTTTCAATGAGACAACTGGTCTCACCAATATATGTTCTTCCACATTCACATGGGGGACACACTGGAGTAATGAAAATTCATCATAATAATGATGATTGAACATAATACTGTATCCAAAAATGTTTTTTTATAATGATTACTTTAAATTAGATCTAAAAAAGAAAATGCAAATTCTTTTGGAGTAATTGTGCATAATTTAATCAATGGTGTACTAATGCCATTTTGATGATTATCCTAACAAAGTTATGTTATTCTTAGTGTGACCCATTTAACATTGCATGTGATAGATATAAACTTACTTAGTGTGACACATTTTTCATTGCATGTGATAGATATAAACTTAAAACTTCTACTTAGTCAATACATTGAGAAATTTAACCCTCACAATGCAATGGTGACTATGCATACACTTAAGACAATATTGTATATATGATGTACTATATTTGACAACAAGAAATTCAACTGACTGAGAAAACTCTATAGTGATTGGGAAAACTTATTTCAATCAATGTCTGAGATACTTGCCAAGGAAGATGATGAATCGAATCTGGGGTTGTCCTGGAATAACTCTATGTGAGACTATCAGATAAACATTTGTCTTGAATAAAAGTTTAATTTATATGAGTAGCTTATTCGTTGGGCTAATCAATCATTTTGCTACATGCTTTGCTCATTTGAGTTGCATGTCTTAGAGCCTCCTTCTATTACAGTATTACAAGTCAATATCCTTGAGTTGAATAGAACTAGTTAATTGCCTGCAGTCTTTTTGGTCCTAATAATGTAATATATCAAATTCTTTGGGTTTGGGTATACAAAACTATAACATATTTATCATCTGTTTAATTACTTGTATAAATTGTAAATACTTATTGTATTAATAAAGGTGTATATATATATATATATATATATATATATATATATATATATATATATATATATATATATATATATATATATATATATATTAAATCCATACAGTGATTCAATGCGCTCATCATATACTCACTGTTCAATATTAATTTAACTGAAATGATATGTTTCTCCTGTAATTAAAGTTGTGTTTCTGATTGCGTGATTCAAAAATACATTAAAACACTAATTTCTCTTTTCTATCTTTGAATGTCTGGATCCAGTAAAAAGGGTTCAGTTTTATTTGTGTGTTTTTTTTTGCTTTATCATTATTATATGGAAAATATTCTCTACTTATATTATATGAAAATGCATTATTTTGTTAAATTTAATAACATTTAATTGTCTCTGCCACAAAGGTAAATATTACATTTTATCTCTGTATAATACTCATACAAACATTACACCATATGAAATCAAATAGATGCATTACATACATAAGCATATTCAGTAAAAATGATTAATGACTTATGTACATATAAACTGCTTTCTCCACAAAATGACGCATGAAAATAATATTTTAATACTCTTAATTTTATGTCTTTATAGTTTTCACCATTTATTATTGATAATACTTAAAAACAATATATTTTGTAACCATTATTTCTATTCAATTCAACAATGGTATTATGCATTTAATCGCACTCACATATATAAACCGCTGATAAATTATTTTTCACATTATCTAATTTAAATTTATAATTATTTCTAGTTATTTCCAATTTAGGCTTTTAAATTCATCAATTGAAAAAAAGAAATAAAATATAAGTCCTCTGAATTATTGGTATATTTATGAAATGTGCCCTTATTCATATCACTTGCGATTTTTTAAGACGCCATTTGAAACCCTTTCCTTTTATTATATAAAGATTTATAAATATCATTTTTATTGTACTTTAACCACACTTAGACAAAATCATAATTTAACTGAACACATGTATTTTAATAATTTTTAATATATATACTTATTATCTTGAGAGGTGAATTTATTAATAAAAACTATTATTTATAATAGACTCACATGGGCATAAAATATACATATAAATAACGTTTAATGAAAAATATTTATATAAATTTGTTAAAACTAATATTTTTTATTTGTAAGTGATAGTAGCTAATAAATAAATAAATGCATAAAAGTTTACCTAATCAAAATATTTTTCTATATTTATATTCTCTTCTGCCCTCTTGAAAAAGAATTGACTTTATAAGAATTTAATTAATTTGCGATCATTTTATTGAAAAAAGAGTTAAAAATAAAAATGTCAAAATCGATTTCTATGCCATACTCCAGTCAAATAAATTGTTTTCATTTATTTTATTGTATATAATACAGAAATCATGTGCTTATATATATATACTTTCTTGTCAAACATTCTTCTCTTATTCCGAATACTTATTATATTTCTTGTAAGTCGAACTGGGCAATTCATTTTTGACAATTCTTTATAATAGTAACAAATGTAAATACCCGTATATTAAGTTAATAATATAAATGTTTACATTTTGACTGCATTGTAGAGTAGGAAAAATATTTTTTCATTAGGGCTTAATAAATAATAATATAAATATAACACATAACATTTGTCCTTGAAGAATTCGATGTTTGTAAGTCGGACGGTACAAATACACTTCATAAGAGATTTCCTTATTAAAACAAATATTACCCTATTTACTTTTCAAAAAAAATCTTTATCTACAGGGTTTAAGTAGCAACAATATTATATGTATGACAAATAATGATCTTTTATACAGATACTTAAATTATTCAACAATCTCATTATATCTTAAAATGCCTTTTCTATTATTGCTATTTGCATATATCGAAATTCATTTATTTTATATATCTTGATTTTTTTTTAATAATGTGTATATATGAAACTATATCATATTTATTATACTCTACTAATAAGAACTAAACAAAACACACAATCAATATTCATTTTATAGCATCAATCAAAATATAATATTAAATTAGCATATTTTTCAAATCTTTCTTCTAAATAATGATAAGCTCATTTATTTTATTTTGTGATAGGGTATTTACAAAACACATCTTTCATTTTAAAAAAGGAATTATCATCTAGTTATTTTCTTACATTGAACACTTACCGATTGTTATTTGATATATTCACAATCACACACATCTATTAATTTTTTTAGACTCTCAATGTCTATAACATTTCACAGAAAAAATAATGTAATCTTTCAATTTCACAGAAAGAATAATGTAAACTTTCAACTTACAAAATGTAAACATTATTATAACTTATTAATTATGCAAAGTGGTATACCTTTGTACAATTGTGCAAATTCAAAAAAAAAAAAAAAAAAATTGTGTATCCGGTAATATATATATATATATAATAAAGAAAATTAAACAGACATTTTTATTTGTTTAATTTATATAAAAATTGATTTATTTTTTTATTTTGTAAGAACTCAAAAAAAAATTATAACGATACTTAGTTCTTTATTCTTTTTGCATGGATATTTATTAAGGAACGGGTATATATCAATCATAATAATGTTTCGGAAGTTTTACAAAATAAATAAAAATCTTTATGTTTTAATAACTGATCAATTAAAAAACAATCAATTTACTTTGTTCTGCTAGATAGAAAATATGTAATTTCACTAAATATTTCATTAATTTTACAAATATTATTTTTTTCCATATGTTATAGCATCGGCCGGGAGGCGAACCCACAACCGTCTGCAACCAACTACTTGCTTGCAAGGCGGCCGCGATGACCTCTCGGCTAACAACGCTTGATAACAAATTTTATTTTACTACCTTCAAAGTAAACAGTAGAAATCCCCTTTGGTATATAACAGTGTTTCATATATGTGGATTAAACAATAAAGCTTTGGTATATGCAAGTATATCAACACACGATAGAATTACCTGAACTATGACAACTTCTAGATAAGAGAGCATAAAATGAGTAAAAAACCATAATATTTTAATTTAGGCAAATTTGTATAAAACAGTAATTCTAAATTCTATTTAGTTATTTATTCTTTTTGAATGCCATTTATTAGGTAATGTTTATATAGCAGCCATAATAAAGTTTCAGTTTTACAAAATAAATGTCTATTTTAATAACTGATCAATAGAAAAACATTTCAATACCTTCAAGATAGACTAATATTTCCAAAGATAGTACATGGTCGGAAATCATTTTAAAAAAAGTCTTGAAGTTCTATTAATAGCCGATTAACCCCAATATCATTTATTTAATTACTCCCAACATTTTATTATTTAGCACGTAATTTCGACTTAAAATAATTATTTTCTTTATCATTTATATTAAATCCTAAAATGTTTAAGCTTTAACTTTTGCGAGCATCAGTTTGACCCTTATGCTATAATCAATTTCTTTTTGATAAACCCAATATTATTTGTAAAAAAGTAATTAATTTGTTAAATAGTTATTAAAAATATTAAAATAAATAAGTTTACTAATTTATTTTTTACATAAATAAAACTGAAAATGATTGTACAACAACAAATGTTATATTGTTTATTAGAAAAATGTATTTTTTTGCATATTTGGTGTCTACCTCATTGTAATATATACATTATTTTGGTTGGATGTAAACCAACATACATAATGCTAATATAACTTGCTTCTTTTTTTTTTTCAAAATGATCTTTATACGCACAAAAAGTAAAATATACATTGTGATATAGAGTTCATGTTTGCAATCATGTCTGACACTTTAAAGACTAATTAGTTATTAAATTAGATGATGAGTACAGGATATATACTGCAATTAAACTGATAAATGGCAGTGTGCACATTTGAAATGAAATATGGTACAGAGAGACACTGGAAAATTAAATTTTATAAATTAATAATCATTTATTTACAATATACAATTAACTCACACACAAAGTTAAATAAGTATTTTAAAATAAATTCATACAATGAATGAGCATATACAAATATAAGTAAATAAGCTAACTTAGTAACTAATATAAAATAAAAAAATAGAATAAAATAAATGTATTACAACTAATCAAGTGTTATGGGATTAAATTTGAGCTCAGGTAGTTTTCAGGAGATGATTACATCAGTACAATGGACTGGTACATATTTAAATTAATGAGCAATGCATTTCAGTTGTTGTGTCAATAAAATAATCCATATAATAAGATTTTTTATTTCTGGTAAATGATAATTTGTATGTAATAAATTATTTTGCTCCAACACAATGATATATTTACCAGCTACAATTATAGTATAGTAAAACTCACCTATTCCTTTTGAGATAGACTGACTTTTAATCCACCTGTCCAATACTAAAGAAAGCCTGTTATCTTTCCTTATGAAGTTTTTTTTATAAATTATTCTACATGTTTTTAAGTAAAAATACATAATAGATTAGCAAGTAAAAATACATGACAAATTGGTGACTCACTTTTGTTTATCTTTTAATTATTATTAGATATAGTGGACTTGTAGATTTGTGTTTTTGTCTATAAATCTAATAAATAAACGTTTTTTCAAGATAATTTATTTTATATAAAGTGTATACAGGGAATAATAGGTTATTGTTACATATGAGTGGAGATATAGTATAACAAAGATATAATTATGTACAACTTAGCAATGTTAAATACTAGTTAATCTGTGAGATGAATGTATACAGGCAATATAAGATTGGGAATTTAACCCACATGTCATCAGACATTACTCATCTGATCACAGCTTCACCAATACCTTACTAAGTTAAGGTTGTAACCAGGTGTGTAGTCCATCACCATTGATGTCAGATCATCATAGTGGCTAATCCAGCATTAAGATTCATGTACTGCTCTGAGATTTCACTATACTGGGTTTATGTAGTAGTTTACATCATGGGATAAGCTCTGCAATAAAGGAAGCTAGTTTTACATGTCTACAGACATCATCCTAGCTGACCACCAGTTCACCCACATCTTCCCAAGTAAATGTTGTGTCAAGCATATAGACACATCACTACTAGTGTTAGGTAAAACATAGTGGCCAATCTGGAGCAGTGGTTACATTTAACATTCCAATATGCTGGGTTTTTGTAGTAATTTAGTTCAATTGATAGGTTAGATAATGAATAAAATACTATACATGTGCTCATGTACAAGAATCCTTAATGTTGCATGTTTCCATAGAAGCTTTGAGATGTGGTTCCAGAAATTTTGGTTATGGCGAATAGGACATTGGAGGATGATCCACTTTGGTACTTAAGTTGGCTAAAATTCAAGGAGGAATAACAAGCATAGTCAGTGAGTTTTTAGTATTTTTTTACTTAAAAATTTGCATTAGGTGGTAATGTTGAGTGTTGCTAGCTTTAGTGTTTTAATGTATTACTCACCAGTAGAGATTAGATCACAGGTGTCTGTAAATGTCCTGATTGTGACAAAAGTATCATCCCTCTTCTTGATCTTGTTCAACTTAAAGATAACATATTTGCCATCATTGAAAGGCAGGGAAGAGAAAAACCTTTTGCATCTTGCTGTCCATATTGTATAGGTTAGGAAAATTGCCACCCTGATGTTAGCAAATATTATGGTTTTGATGCTTTCTTTGACTGATGTTAATATGTAGAAATCAGCTTTGATATTGTTATGTATGGTTCTTCTGACCCTAATAGTACAGGTCATGAGTGTATGATATGCTCAAATTTCTCCTCCTCATGATGACAAAGAGGACAGATGGTATCAATTTTGGCCATTTCCTCTTCTGACTGATAGAAATCAGTTAGTACCAATCACCTTCAAGTTGATCTTTATTATGAAGTCAAGGTACTTTGGCTCCAACTGCCAGAATTTGAAAAGGCTAATGATCTTGTGATTGGTTAGGTTGAGCTTGCCCTTTGGTGGTGTGTTTTGTAGTAAAATGATGCTATATACATCCCAGACTTTAATTTTGGATTTAATCGAATCCTGAGCAATGTTTGTGTGATTTTTGAGTAGGTCCATTGAGCAATCTGGGGTAATTCCAGTAGATGGCAAATAATCTGTTGGGTAGATTGTTTGCATGATTTGGTTGTAGTTATAGTTGTTAATAAGCATGACTATTAGGCTGTTTGTCCTCTGGAAGTTAATAGTTCTTAGGGAAGGAAACAACATTCCATTAAAAATTTTGTGTCATTGCATTTGTTTAATACTTATGGCAGTAATTTTACCTCCATAAAAGAATCTAGCTGTCAATGTGTTGATTCTATTGATGAAGGTTTTTGTGACCTTTATCGTGGGCAAACAGTAGCTTATTTTGGTCATTATCTTCATATTCAAGATTCTCACCTTTTCATATATATATATATATATATATATATATATATATATATATGGGTTATATATATATATATATATATATATTCTAACCCAATAAAATATATAACCTCTGTTTTTACCGTAATTATTTATTAGACTAGTTTGCACTAATTTTTCAGGTTGGAAATTAAGGCAACCAAAATAAAGCAACATATCCATTAATTTGCCAATATGATCTAAAATACTTTTCATATAATACAATTGTACATTCAATTCTCTTAAGCCATGCCACGATTGTAATAACAACAATAACTGATCACTTATTAATTTAAAAAATAATTATAATAATATTAATCTCAGGGTTCTTTGTTTCATGTAAGGAAATGCTCGGCAGTATTGTGTTGTCGCATATGACTGGCATTCTGGTCGGCTATAGGAAACATTTATTTTACTTAAATTCAATGTGTCTTCATCTCTCATATCAACTGCTATACTATTTAAAGAGATGATAATTCTATTCAATAATGACGTATAATTTTGAATAACACAGCCTTTTTTTTCAGAATCTCAGTCAGAATAATAAAAAGACAAGGGTGCTTTTTGTGTCCTTCCATCATCCATGACAACACAATAATATAACTAAGATTTATTACTTAGACAATTTAACTAAATGGGAATGGAATAATGTGCAACCAAAGTTAATGGTTTGGGAATAAATTCATTTTTTTTTCTTTACACAAAGGTGAATGTTTAGTCTTAAGTATTCAACTCCATAAATAATTATCATTGAACTAAAATATAATGACATATTCCGATCTGCTCAACTTTATTTATCTGGTATATTAAGTTTTTAAGAATTTGGAATGATTTCGGACTCAAGAAAAGGTTTTGCAAATATTGTGCAAACACTTATATTTAGCATATAAAAACAAAAAATGAATCTACAACAAATTTTAACAAGACTATAATTTATTATTATCAAAAAAAATATATATGAACATTTATTCAATAATCCCATAGTAATACAAAAATATAAAATATAACTGACATTAATCTGTATACTCTTTTGGTTATGGACTAGAGGTTACTACTTCTCCTGTATGCAATCATATGGATAGATTAACTAAAAGTACATTTCATTACCAATACATTGTTTATTAAATTTTAGTCCTGTATGCAATCATATGGATTGATTAACTAAAAGTACATTTCATTACCAATACATTGTTTATTAAATTTTAATAACCTTGTAGAAGCTTTTATTCAAAATTATTGACTAACTATTTTTTTTTTTTTTAATGATTAATCCCATCATATGCAATACGCAAAATATTAAATTTATTTCTAATACATTTACTTTATTTATGGTCTTTAATGGGATAACCTATTCTAATTATAGGCCAGTTATCAGAAGTTACACTTACCATCTTACATTTAACTTAATGCTACATTAAGTTATGATACAAATTTTATTCATACGTATAATTTTAAATATGAGTATTATTTAATTACTAACCAGAATTAAATATTGCATTTGAATATTCCTTCAGTAAATAAGCGTTTTAAATTACGCAGTTTTAATTACTTTCTCCATTGATTTACTTGTCAAATACTAGCAATATTTAGCAGCACAATACAGATATTGATCTTAGTTACTAACGCACTATTTATACTAAAGTGGATCTTGAGGAACTAACACCTCCAATATAACCTTTAACTTGCCCGAACTTTCAAAATTAAGCACAATAATCAACACCTTCCATGGTGGAGCTATCTTTATTTTCTCATGAGGAATATGAAATAACCACGAAGGTCTGTAAAGTAATCTACTACATTAAAATATTTTGGTGGTTTCTTGCCTCTTACTTGGGCATACAACGAACATACACTAAATACAATCCTCTCCTGGGATTTAAACGAATGAAGCATACTAAATGCTAGATAAATTTTTGATCGTCCTATCTATGAGAATCGATCACTTGGGCTATAAACATACCCGAACATTATATTTAAAATCTTCCTCTCATGGAAAACAAAGCTTTTGGGGAGATCATTTTTCATCCCACAAAATAAATACATTATAATTATTACCTATGCGAATATTAAGCATATACCAATGCTATATCTGGGCAGGATAAGTAAATACACTGATTATAATAAACTTATGTTACCGTGTATACTTTGATCAACATCTGAAATCAATGGACATCATAGAATAAAAGTATAATAATTTTAATTTTAATAAAGGAACATTCAAAAATAGTTGGTAGCATACTATCTTAAACTAAATAAAGTGGATGTGTTATTTAAGAATAATTAGGAATAAATTCCTCAATTAATACAGTATAAATTCGTTTTCAAAACTTTAACAAGAAATATTTTGTTATAGCATTTTTTTTTTTTAGTTACTTCTGATAATTTTCAATATTTATTTCACCCCTTAAATATCTAAATATTTTCTTTTACGTATCTAACATACAAAATTTCTACCTACACTTGTATATAATAATTAAAACATATTTTATAGATTTTTTTCTTTCGTGTTAAATATCAACTTAACCTATAATAATTATATTAAAACATACCTCTGTCATTACAAGACTATTAAATATCACTTGACCATACAGACTTTAATCTATGTGATATAAAAAAAAATACATATCATTTATAACTTAGTTTTAAACAATCATTAATTAACAAGTGCATATTCTCTCATTAGAAAATGTTTTTCTGTGGAGCAATTGAAGAGCTTTATCCAGTCGTATTTCACGAAGCAAGTTTAAAAACAATAAACGCATGGTATTATTTCCTTTAAATAAAAGTTTTCTCTTATTTTGTGCGTTTAATAAATTAGATAAAGAAAAATATAGCAGAATTGAAGATTAATTCTTACTTGAATTAAACTGCTACAATTTTGGGATCCATAGAAAATAAAATATACATATTCTAACATAACGAACAGTTGACAATAGACGATAAATATACACCATTCTTTTTTTTTTTACTTTATTATTGACGATACGTACAATTCATATTAGCTAGCTTACTTATGGACGAAAATGCGCAATTTTCCGAGAGATTATTATGATAATAACTGCAGCTGATTTACATGTATAGGAAGTTTTACTAACTCCAACTGATGTGTAATATAACATATCATTTATTTTTATCATTAAGTCACTAAGATATTTGGTTTTGTTCATACTTTAGGAATTATAAATTTTTTAACGGTAACTTCTCCGTAAGAATGCCCCTATATAACTCTTCCTATATTTACTCTGAGAAAGTTTATATTTTTTTTTTCCAAAAAAAATATACATGTGCATAATTTAATCTTATTTATCATTATTATTATTTCCAGACAATTCTTGGTGAATAAAACATATTTTAACGTATGTAACTACATTACTTGTAAAGGCAGACAATATTGAGAAAGAGCGCGAAAATGTTTCTAGTTAATCTTCCTTTGCTTCTCAACATTTTTTTTTCAATTATTATTATTTTTTTTCTATACCAAGAAAATATTAACAAGTAATACAAAGTTACTAAATAATTATTTCTCATTTGGAAATCATTTATCTTCTTTAATTTAGACATAATAACACTTTTCGTGATTCCCTTAGTTAATTCTGTCATTTTTGAACTTTAGCGCAAGACAAATTTTTAAGTATAAAAGGTCCTTGAATAGGTAGATGGCGCAGGAAATCAGGACGTCTTATCAAAAAATTTTAGCCACACATTATATTATTAAAATTTTACTTTGATTACATTTATTTCTGCAAAATAAAATGAAAAAAATTGAGTTACCAAATTTCAGCACTGTTCCTTCCTTGAAAACTAAAAGCAGACTATATTTTTCAAAGTCAAAATGATCTTGACTTTAGCGACCTCTTCCAGAAAAATAATCATTTGATTATAACATAAACAAAAGAAAGAAAAAGCCTATTACAATCATATAGTTTTAGTATTATTTAAATAGATTACAAAGTGATTTGACAATAATAAAAAAATAATAAATACATTTAATTAATGATAATTATCAGTAATGTATAACTCATTTTCTACAAATGGAATTACCAGAAGTTATTGTTCTCTATGATAAGACATTCATCTCTTCTTCCCCTCTACCCATCCAAAATCAATTACTGTTTATAATTTGCTTTAATTATTAATATCTTAATTAAATTATTCATGTTCTTTTTAAAAATGATATTGCATTACTAAATCTATTAGTTATTCACCCAAAACATGCCAAAGTGAGTGAATAGCATACTTTATTAATCAATTATTACTATTGTTATTTTATCTTTTTATTTCTTTAAAGAATAGCATTGTTTTCCTGCATAAATAATGCCAAGTAAACCAAGTGTCAATAACACTAGGTTACAATATATATATATATATATATATAAACAAAAAAAGATGTATAAATCCAATAAATAACATTATATTTCAACCAGAGGACTGGTTTTTTTTTTCTTTCTGATGAAAACCAGTCCTCTGGTTGAAATATAGTATTATTTATTGGATTTATAAGTCTTTTTTTTGTTTTTATATGTATTTCCTTTGGTTAGTTTGTTATATATTAATATATTTTTATTTGTTTTTATATGTATTTCCTTTGGTTAGTTTGTTATATATATATATATATATATATATATATACTTTAGAGAGTCTTTTAGTTAGTTTATCAGTTGCTTCTATGATTTCTCTATGCACCTCCCTCAACATCTCTGTAAGTAATTTTGATATTGTGAAGCCCACGAATTTTTGGGGTTCCACATTAAATTGAGAGTTTATTTTGCTGCCTGGGTAAATTTAGTAATTGTATACAGCTGGTTTAAATATTTGTGTGAAAGGAGAAATATGAGAACATTGTTCATGAAGGTGACAACTTTTATATGTCTTCCTATTCTAGGAACAAAGATACCAGAGAATTGGTTTTCAATTGCTTTTATCAATGGATTTATATAAGAAATAAAAAAGGACACTGATTGGGCAGCCCTATGCTTAAGGGTGGAGTTATTTTTCTAGTTATAGATAAATAAATCTGTCTGTTATTGAGGAGGTTGACTATTATTTGTATAATTGAATTAAAAATCTGGTGATCATTCTGTTTGTCAATCAGTCTATTTATTCTTATGGAAACAAAAGCAGTTGTAATATTGGGTTGTACAGCAATTAGGTTTTGTTTCTTTGTTGATCTGACAATCTATTAGTTAGTGTTCATGTTTGATTAATGGCCATTATAGAAGAAGATCCTTTCCTTGCAAGCTGAGACTCAAAAATTTGTTGAAGTATCTTGTCCTGTATGTGATCTTTTATTCCTGCCTCAATCACTTTAATTAGGAGGGGTGACATTGAGTTGGCCTTATATTTATTTATAGAATGTATCTTTTCTTTTTTTTTCATAAATGGAACCAGAGCTATTGAGTGCAGATGTGGTATTACTCTTTTCATGCTAGAAAGATGAGCTATCATTTAGTGTATGATAGGAACAGCAATGTTACTTAGGTGGGAGAAAAAAAATTAGGGTATTCCATGCTTGCCAAGGTGGATAGTATCAGGCCTGGTTTTAATTTTTGTTACATATTGTTTCTTTAGTAATATTGTGTTCTTGAATATGTGTTGTTTCTTCCCAGCTATCATCCTGGGCTCTGGTTTCTCTCTGATGTATCTGCTCAAAGTATTTTTGAATCTTGTTTAGAACGGACATACCTACAAAAAAATTGACCATTGATGTTCAGCATTTTTAAAATGGAAGCTTTCCCCCTTGTCCCAGAGCCCATCTAATGTAAGCTCTGGACCAACCTTAATGTTCTTAGAGAAAAACCTTGGCTCTATTGATTGAGATGTATTCAGCAAAGGCTCTCTGTTTGGCTCTGTATTTCTGTTTTAGCTTCAATATTTCTTCTATGTTATATTGGCTTGATGTATGGAATTATCATTTCTTCACTTAGCATGTCTAAATCTTTTATTAGTGACAGTGTCCCATTCTTATTGGGTATGTGTTGGACTATAACTGTCTGAAGAATGTTGATGAGAAAAAAACAAGCCTCTTTCGCCAGCTTATTCAAAATCTTTATTTTTGGGAAGAAATGTACACATCTGATACCATGGCCTCTGAAATATTGGCCTTGGTTAGCATCTTAATTGTGTTTAGAGGCATTGTTTAGAGACTCCACTTGGACTATGATTGCTAAGTGGTCAGAGAACAACACTTGCTCTAAGTGAGCTTCAAGTTGGATGTGTTTCTCTGGTGTATAGAATAGCAGATCAATTAGTGACTTATATTTTTGGTGTAGAATGAGTTGTGAGGAAATAATCCATCCCCACTCATCACACATCTGCTGATTAGGTTATGTAGTTTTTATTGAATTGTGAGTATGGTATATTAAAGTCACCCATGATGATAGTT
The DNA here is from genome assembly GCA_028023455.1 of Epiperipatus broadwayi. NCBI lineage: Eukaryota > Metazoa > Onychophora > Udeonychophora > Euonychophora > Peripatidae > Epiperipatus > Epiperipatus broadwayi. The sequence goes on along the minus strand of JAQFVV010006321.1, from coordinate 3,492,837 downwards.
GATGTGCTTCTATTGGTTATAGTCATGTTGATAATATTGATGATTTTGGTGCCGAATTTTCTGTGTACACATATATGAGATGGATCAACTTGTCAGCATATGTGATATCAATTGAGGTGACATTAGAATCTAAATATAGTATCTTGAAATTATCAGGTGGATGTTTTATGTTAACTAGGATACCTACTCAACCAGCTTCCACATTTCTGGTGGACAGTTTACTGTAACCCAAGTTGCTAAGTGTTTCTACGATTTTATAATTAGAGTTTGTATGGTATTTGGATTCTCCCATAAAGAAGATATGGGGGTAATTTAATCTAACCCATTGCTCAATGACATATTCTCTGCTGTTTGGAATTTATTCCATGAATATTCAGAGCAATGAATTTATATTTCATAATTTTTGGTGTTGATTGATTGCACCTACTGCAAAACAGTCTAATGATGGCCATTAAAATAAAAATCAGTTGTCTGAGTTAAATAATTTTGGCTGTTTTGGTAGCTTTTTATATTTACTTTGTTTCTAGTTGTATTTTTGTTTATTGGATCAGTTGAAGATTGCAAGATAGCCAGGTTGTTGCTGGCCTTCTTTCTGACTGATGATTTATTTTCATGCTTGGGAAATTTGTTAGGGCATTTATTTTTCATGCTTTTAATGATATCCTCCTCTGAACTTGACTTATCAGTTTTAGAAGATTTTCTCTTTTTGGTATTTGTTCATTTGTTTAGGAAGTTCATTGATTCTTCATTCTCAAAACTGAAGTTATTATGGTTTGTATTTTCATCCATCGTTTTATGTTTGAATTGGTTTGCCTTATTTGGGGTTTTTTTGTTTAATGCACTAGTTTTAATATTTTGGTTATCATTGCTCTGGCAAGTATTTAAGAGTTCAGAATCTGGATCTGCTAGAAGGTTGTTTGTGAACATACATCTGGAATCCTCTCCTGCTGGGTCTAATATCATATTTATTTGTGTGGTGGTAGCTATACTTGCTTTGTGGTCCAATTTTGGATATTTATGTTTGTGGTAGTTTAGGTTTGATTGATAGGTTTCTTTAATTTATCAAGTTGGATTGGTTATCTGAGACTTCTCTAATAACTTCCTTGTTTTAATACTGTGTTTTCAGTTTAATTCTTCTTAAGACCAGAGTTGTTAGAAGATTCTTGATTTCTTGTGGAAGATTTTTGAAGTAGTATTTGAAATTAATCATTGTAGTGGGTAAGGGATGAAGCTGGTTCTTGGTTTTCTGTGTAATTGGTGTCTTGAACTGTAGGCTTGCAGCATTTGTGGAAGTGGCTTTTTTTATTCCACACTTTGGGCAGATTCTAGTTATACAGTCTTTGACTAAGTGAGTCCTTTGATGGCAGAAGATACATTGAGTTTGGTTCCTTGAAAAAGTACTATCATGGGAGAAGATTTGTAGTAAGTGACTGTTGATATATCATTTGGGATACATTTTGTCTGAGAGTTAACTGAATGTAGCAGTGTGGGATAAAATCTCTTTTACTGCTCTTTCTTCTGGTAAGTATTTGAATCTAAAGATTTTGCTATAGTTGTTCATTAGTTCTTGCAGCTGATCTTCATTAAAATACATTATACAAATTTTTATTTTACCTGACAAAAAGAGTGATTTTGTTAGACCAATATATACTATAAAATAATTGCCAATTGTTTTGATGGAGTTTTTGAAATTATTTTTGATGGAGTTTTTGAAATTATTTTGATACCCAGTTATTAAATTCTAATGCCAGGTAGAAGTCATTGGGATGGGTTAAAACCTGTTTATTCCATCTCCTAGTTTGTTTTCTTTAATTAGGATGAATAAAATTTTTATGGGGAACTTGTACAGTGAGTAGTTGGCATTTGTTACTGCCAGAATCAGATTTTTGTCACTGAAAAGTTTAGAATGATTTAAATAGATTCATGGGAAGGGTGCTATTAAATCTGTAATTTAGATCTTTATATTAGATCTTTATATCACTCATCATTATACTTATCAGTAGATAAGTTGTGTAATTTTTGGGTATTCACCTGTGTCGTTTATATGCTCTGTTTCAGGATCCAAAATATCAAGTAATGAACGAATTGTTTATTTATTATCTATTTTCATGATTAATTGGTTCAGTATTATTCTCAATTATATTAGCATAGGAATTGGTTATTTTATGTTGTTTAAAACCTTCTTTGATTTTTAGTACTTTGTTTGTTTGTATTCTATCATGGTTTTTCATTTATATTCTGATTTTCTATGATCTTAACATTAGAAACATTCTTTTTTTTATTCACTATAGTGTTAGGTATATGATTTAGCGCCTCTGTCGGCAAATTATTTTTTATAATCAGATCTGAGTTATTTTGAATTTTCCTAATGATATGTATATCTTACTTATTTTTTGGAATTTCTGGCTTAAAATTGATGTGTGATGACTCTGAAGTATGCTTAATTTGTTTATGATCATTACATTTTCCCCGTGTTTTCTAAGGTATCTATTTCATTGGACTCCAAACCGCTACATAATGTTAGTGTAGAATTATCGTTTACTTCAGCAGAATCAGCTAGGGACTGTTCTATGTTAACAGAGAGGTTTATGGTGATAAATTACTATTTTGCAGGTTAACTAATTTTATTTTATTTCTTTTTTTTTTTTTTGCTATAGACAGCTTAGATGAGGTTTCTGAAATTTTTCCTGGTTCATTGTTAAATTGCTTATTCATTAATGTTAGTTCAGACTGAACAATATTTTTATGATCTATCTGTGCTAGTTATATTCTTTCTAGCACTTCCATTATACATAAAAAATGATAGCTCTCCAACTTTCCCATCTTTTGCTTCAATCTAGTTTTTTTATTGGAACTCTACAATGGCATTGTGGACAGGTGATAAATTTTGAATAAAAAAGTGAGAAAAAAGCATACAAGCATTTTTATATATATAAAAAAATAAATAAATACTAACCTTAATCAACTAAAACAGTAAAATACAATAATGTATTGTTCTTGCGATGTAGACACTTGTTGAAATGAAACCGAAACAAATAACTTGACTGGAAATGCATTATATAATGACAGTAGCTCCAACCTTATTCTCCCCACTGCAGCATATTTTGATTGTGAAATAACTTATATATTGAAATTGCAATGCGACACCACTATTATGATGCATTTAGTGTTATTTCTCAATGTGTAAATATAATTTACAAGCTCAACATGGCCATCATTATTGATTTTATTATTGTGCTGTAAAGTAATATATTAAATTAAAGATAATGAAGGGATTGAGACTAATAGTTCTTTAAATGAATTAAATTTTAGTGACCCCAACTTTTTGCTTTGTGACCCCGAATTAACAAATGTTGTTATACATCATTTAACATTTGTTTTTAGAAGGATAAAAAATTTTTTTTAAAAAAGTCACGTGTCAAACGTTTATTTTTTCCGCCATGGTATGTACACTTGCAAGTATATAAAATGAAAAATATAAATAGTATACATCTACATTCAATCCTCATATATAATCAGTCAAAGCAAGTTTTGCAGTAATACAAAGGCTAGGCAAAGACTTGAAGTTTTATGTCTGCATAATCAAAACCTTATTCCAAGAAAATATAATAAAACCAATATATTAATTACAATCATAACAAATAGAAAATAATTATCTATATAGACATTACCTTAATGAAGAAAACATTTTCATAATCTAGTCAAACATTATTTTTAGACCTTCTTAAATAATTTTTATTTTATTAAGTATATTAGACCTTAACCCCTTTTTTTATATTTGACAAAAAATTCAGATCAATTTAATAATTTACCAGTTCTGTTTATTAAAACAAAAAAATAATAATTAAAAGCTGTCATTGAAAACGGAAATTTATTTTTGATTTATGTATTTCAAAGAAAGTCAAAGTTATTAATCAATACTTTACTTCATTATATCGTAAGTGAAAAATAACCATAAATTTGTATCATTTAAATCTATAAAAGCTATCGAAAATTTCATTATGTCAACACAATTCTTATGTTTATAATGTCCCTAGTAAATATTGAAATAACCGTTGTCAAAATAACACTACTTTTAAAATATTTATTGGTCATTGAATAAATAATGTGAGAGGTGTGAGTGAGTAATTTGTGTATTATAACTAGATAGCTCTTAACCCATTATATATATAAACCAACAAAGTTGTGATCGATAAAACCTATGTCCATCTAAAAGTTTAATGGTAACCTGAATGCAGTAATGTAAAAGTATCACATTTTAGTTATTTCAAAACTTCAAGCAGTCTCTACAAAGACAAGTGTTACAATTTACGATAATTAATATTATAATATTAAAAAATAAAAAAAAAATTGGTCAGTATTTCAGTGTAAATTACAAAAATTAAATGACAAAAAATTGATCTTAGTTTACATATTATAATGTAATATTTAACAGATATCGTAGAAGAAATATTTAAAACGTGGAGTTTTCCTGTCTTTAACTTCACTTAGAAATCTATAACCACACTTTTACTAAGATAGCAGGCCATCAAAAATAATTGCTAGGTGATAGAAAGAAAATATACTGCCAGCATCAAAATGTTTTCATCCTCAACCATAGATTATCTTAGTAAGATCATAGACGTAAATTTTTAATTAAAATTAAAAACAAAACTTTACGTATCTAAAATTTACATATATTCATTTAATTGCAAATCTATTTCTGGATTAGTTTATAAGTTTCCTTACAATTGTCATAAAAATATATATAGATCGGAGTAAATTAAGTCTTCATGAAAGAGTTAAAATTCATAAGAATGCAGTTAAAAATAAATACAACTCAGTTTTGTATATTCATGTACGGTTCATAAAATGTTATATGACAATGCAGAGGTTATATTTTATAAAATGAGCCAATTGAAAAGAAAGTTAAAAGAAACTTTGATGATAAAATATTTTGAATCTGAGGCCAGCAATCTCATGAAGTCATCCTTTGATGTGAAAAGAAGTCGGGGTTTGAAGTGAATGATGGAAAGACCATTTTGTTTGGAATATATATATATATATGTTAAAACGAAGATTAGCACGGGTTAAATATATAAAAAACATATTTTGCGGTTCATCCGTATTAAAAACTTTTAAGACATTTCGACTTTGTCACACAAGTCATCCACAGAATGAGAAAAGGTAGAAATAACGGTTGTAGAGGCGCTACAATCACTGATTTGAAAAACGTTAAAGTTCCACCAATAGCAAAAATGTTAAATTTAGGAATATTTAACGTTTTTCAAATCAGTGATTGTAGCGCCTCTACAACCGTCTTTCTACCTTTTCTCACTCTATGGATGACTTGTGTGACCAAGTCGAAACGTCTTAAAAGTTTTTAACACGGATGAACCCGCAAAATATATATAATAGTATATTTAGTTGAATTTTACTTGAAAGCGAACTATGGTTGTGAAAGAATTTTGGTAAAGTTTAGTTTTTTCTGACTAGAATTGTAATGTTATATGAATTTTTATTATATATGTATGTATTAAATGCCTAATAGTTAAATTATTACAGCCACACACTCTATTTAAATAAAGAAACGCATAAATTTTGCATCTCATGTAAAAGGAAATCCCTTGAATGCTTATTTGCAATTTAAGATATTTGTTTACTTAATTTCAAATTCCTTATTTAACTTAGCTTGAATTTCACTACATATAACATTATTGCAGTACACATTATATATAATGTCCATTAATTAATAAACTATAGTAATAACAATAAAAGTATTAAATATAATGATAATAAACTATTATAACAGTGTTTAAATTCCAGAAATATTTTAGGTTAAATTCCTTGACCCGCCTCAACTGCTGTTAAATTCAAATAACAAATCTGAAGCAAACCTCATATCGAATTCTAATGTTAGCAGTTTGTCTATAATTAAATTCATGTTATTCCTATTTATTAAAATTGCCTCCTTAATATTTCTTTTATTATGGTTTCTCTCTTCATGAAGAATGTTCACATTTTCAATATCAAACTAAAATTTATGTTTCACACTCATATGACAATTCATGCTCCTTTAATCTTTTTTCAATACTGCACCTCAATTCACCTATGTATGATAACATACATCCACAAAAAAATTGATACACAACATTAACTTTTCTGTTCACAGTTATAACATTTTTAGAATTATTCACGAATTTATTAATATTATATGGAACACAGAATGAAACAGTAAATATATTTTTATATATGTATATCCTAAAAAATTTCACATGAGCATTAGAAATAAATGGAATAGATATTCATTTTTTACTATCAATCTTCAACTCCTTTAAACAATTGTAATTCTTTTTAATTTGACCTAATGCTCTGTTAATATATTCCATTTAATAACCAATTTCAGACAATTCCTTGGCAAATATCTGAATATTTTTTTTTAAAATTTATCACATTGGTAACAACATAAGTTTTCATTACAAAACAAAAAAGATCTAAAACTGACTAAATTATTACTGAAACCTAAGATCAAATCATTAAATGATAAAAATTTACTACTTGATTTAAAAAGGGTAACATTAATAATGATATATAAGAATGATAATAAAAATAAATAAATAATGTAAATAAAATTTGTCTATATAAGAGTTTAGAATCATGAAACAAAAAGAAATCTGGAATAAAAGATGATTTTAGTAATATAAATCACATCCAATTATTCAAAACACATTTAAAAATATACAATGGGTATGGATAGCCATTATTTTATGCATAAAAATATTTGCCATTCTATGTGTTTTTTTTTTTTTTTTGGATTGAGGCTTAGAAACATTAATCCAAAGATTTAGAATAAAGTCTGAAAAATATTGGTTAATTTAAAATATGATCACAGTCATTCATTGAACTATATGATCAAAATAAGGAAAGTAACATTAATAAAAAAGTAAAAGAATTTTGGATTGAGGCTTAGAAACATTAATCCAAAGATTTAGAATAAAGTCTGAAAAATATTGGTTAATTTAAAATATGATCACAGTCATTCATTGAACTATATGATCAAAATAAGGAAAATAACATTAATAAAAAAAGTAAAAGAATTTGAACATATATTTTTTAGACTATTCAATCTCTACTATATTGCAAGCATCCAATACACATGACCACTCACATGCAAAAAAATACATGACCTCCAATATACATATTTTATGCAGAGCCAACACTCATTAGATATGTCATACAATCAGTGCTTATTTTATATTAAGATAGCAAATCATCAAATTTTAATGGGTAGACTTCAACCTTCTCACCCTTCCAATTGTTCAATCATCCATTTCACTGAAAAATGGACAATGGAATGTTCAAAGCCTTATATATATATATATATATATGACAATAGATGGCGTTATACCAAAAACACTTTCAAGTGTTTGTTTACATAAACGTCAGAGCGAGTATTTCACTATCTCTAACTTAATTTCCACCTTCATATCATGATTTCAAGCTATTTGCTATCGTCAGTGAAGGACAGGATTAAGAAACTAGATCTAAAACACAAACTCTGAGCGTTTAAGAAACAGTTTCTATTCAGCTTGCAAGCGTGAATCTTTTAGACACGTAATGTCTTCAAACTCAGCATCATGCAAACTCAGCATCATGCGATGCTGAGTTTGAAGACATTACGTGTCTAAAAGATTCACGCTTGCAAGCTGAATAGAAACTGTTTCTTAAACGCTCAGAGTTTGTGTTTTAGATCTAGTTTCTTAATCCTGTCCTTCACTGACGATAGCAAATAGCTTGAAATCATGATATGAAGGTGGAAATTAAGTTAGAGATAGTGAAATACTCGCTCTGACGTTTATATAAACAAACGCTTGAAGGTGTTTTTGGTATAATGCCATCTATTGTCATAAGTACAAGCGTATGCAAGTTTTTAACTTGTGTTTTTTGTTTTTCATAAATGTACCTTTGAGGTCTTTCTTGCAATGATATATATTGCAGAGACTTCTACTATGTGGTGATGCTGAACTGATATCAGACCCATGTAGCTATCTGGCATGCGATGCTGAGTTTGAAGACATTATGTGTCTAAAAGATTCACGCTTGCAAGCTGAATAGAAACTGTTTCTTAAACGCTCAGAGTTTGTGTTTTAGATCTAGTTTCTTAATCCTGTCCTTCACTGACGATAGCAAATAGCTTAAAATCATGATATGAAGGTGGAAATTAAGTTAGAGATAGTGAAATACTCGCTCTGACGTTTATGTAAACAAACGCTTGAAGGTGTTTTTGGTATAACGCCATCTATTGTCATAAATATAAGCGTATGCAAGTTTTTAACTTATGTTTTTTGTTTTTCATATATATATATATTCAATAAAGGCTTTGAGCATTCCATTGTCAGCATTTCAATGAAGTGGATGATTGAATAGTTGGAGGATTGTGAATATTGAACCTCCAATAGTTAGAAGAATGAGAATATTGAAACAAGTTAATTAAACTTTGCGGCATACTATCTCAATATAAACTGAGTACTGACTGTATATATGTGTCAGAAATTATGATATGGCCTAACAGATGAAAGCTGGTTCTGCATTAAATACATATATTGGGGATCATGTACCTTTTTCACATGTGTGTGATCATGTGTATCACTTTCTTGAGAGAGCTTGGAGGATGAATTGACTAAAAAATCCTGAGTTTAACGCCCTCTATTTTACATATATGAAACATTCAGTATAAGTAAGAGACACGCTGCCTTAATAAAACATTAATAAATGCAAGGCATATGGTGATGTCATATCTCCCAAAAATTTTTACAGCAGTTTCAGTTAAATGTTTTATTGTTGAGGATGGTAAACTAAGAATATATATATAAACTTGCATTATTTACTATTTCAGCCTGTTGCTGATTATTTGGCTATTTTACAAGTACTAATTATCAGGCGAAAATAAAAACAAAATGATATGTCAAGCGTTGGTGGTCGAGTGGTTAGCACAGCAGCCTTACAAGCAGTTGTCCTGAGTTAGCGGGTTCGCTTCCTGGCCGATGCTATGACACATGAAAAAAAAATAATACGATTAAAAATAAATGTTCAATCACTAAAATGGCATTTAATGTTTTTCATTTTAAGAAAAATAATGACTTTAATAATGAATTATAAAAAAGGTACAAAGTCTTAATTCAATCATAAATCAATGGAATTAGTTTTAAACGTGGATGAAGTGTTTTTGATAGAAGGAATGTAACGTTAAAATGAAATGTAACGTTAAAACGAAAATTTTCAGTAAATACTAAGTTCTTACATACCCATCTATTACTTGGATGTTTAATAGAAAAGCGAAGTAAAGAGTACAAACCACATGATGTAATATAATTAGAAAACTTTTGAGAGTAACAGAAATAGATTATAATCAGAAGATATCGGTGAATATACAAACAACCATAATTAACATCACTGAAGTTTACGGAATTAGCTGATATAACAATATGTAATAGAAATTATTCTAAACTAATTTGAAATTGTGATTTAAATATGGAGAAATATCCTATAATGAATCGAGAATAAATAAAAATGATTCAATCTATAAATAAATAGTCTATCATATTCGTTTAATATGTTTCCATAATCATTCCAAAGATAAATAATAGACATGAATGGTCATGGGTGATGATAAACAATTCCAACAGTGCTTCAAAGTTGGCAACTCAAAAATGTATTACTTGTATGAGAAAAAATGATGCACAAGAAAATAATTTTAAATTTCGGTAGATTAACTAACAATTCAGTTTAGCACATTCAGGCAAAGAAGATAAATGAAAATATCACCATATAGAGTAGAATAAAAACCACAAATAATTAATATTAATAGGTAATTTAGATAATTTGCCAAACCATATATTAGTAATATATAGTTATTTAAATACATCATTAATTTGAAACAAAATGACGTATATGAACGTATGTATGTCTTAAAAACTTAATACAAACATTTATATAATTATATTTTAAATAATCATTTAAAAGATTTATGAAAAAATACTACAAATTAATACACATTACTGTACATAATATAAATGATATGAAGGATTTCGTTTTTAATACTCTCGTGAGAAATGTGTAGCAAAAATTGATTTTAAAAGTAGCATGAATCGGTTGACTAAAATCAATTTTATTAAGTGCTTGGAAGGCAATCTAATTTTACTTTCAGCATATTTAAGTAATTAAGTTTCTTTATTTTAACCATTCGTTTCTAACAATATTTGATTATTGTAAATATTTATCCACTTATTTAATTTCAACTTTTTCATCAATCCACAAATTATTAAATACCAAGTATATATTCATATATGATAAAAAAACCAATTAACTTTCTGCTAAACGCATGATTCACTTTATAAACTAACATCTTTAGCTGCTAGAAAAACTTTTTGATACCCAACAAAGCCAGCACCATAAGTTTTATTTATGTTTGTTGTTAATGTTCAATCTGATATTCACGTTTGGTTATTTAGCTAAAGCCAACTTTTTATCGACTAATGTTAATAAACATTATAGAGTTTTTATTCAAACTTATTTTTAAATAACCTTGCTTTCAATAAACGTTTAAATATGTAAATAATTAATTAAATATTATACAACTATGTCATAACAGTAACATTACATTTTGGCAACTTCTATAAGAAAAATTATATTTGAGTGAAACATTATTTAATATCTTTGTGGACATATATGTTTCGAACAATATGTCTGACACTATCAGCAGTTCAGGAAACGATTTGAAATATCATAAAACATAGCAATACAATTTCTATTTACTACAACTTAGAACCTATTTATAGAAGTTAAAAAGTATATTAACATCATTTGATGATTGATGATACAAACTTAGAAATTTAATATAATAATGGAATAAACACTCCATTATTTGATTTAAATTGCTCATTAGAATGGATATTAAAAAAGTGTAGTAAATCAATTCTGTGAAAGTTTTCACCACACTGTATATAAAGAAGAATGTATTTACATATGAAATGGAATGGATTTCATTATTGTTTGGAAAATTGTTAGATTTTCTAACATCTGGAACAATCTCATGCAAATGGTCGTTTTTTATTACCATAGCAATCTAGTGCAACGAATGCTGAAAGATTTATTAACAGTGTTTGATTGATTGCTTAAATCCAGAATTATATATATATTTAAAAATTATCTAAATATATTTCTGATTGATGATTTAACAAAAGCAAAAGATTAGATAGTTCTTTAAATATATACCAATAATTTTAACTCAAAAACAGAAACACTTTTAATTACTTTTTAAATAATATTTTCAATTTTGTTTTCATGAACCCATAATTTAATTTTAAGTCGGATAATAAAAGTGTATATGTTATCAAATGAATTTATTAATGATTGTGAAAACATGTCAGATATAAAAATATTTATACAAAGTGATATTTTGTTTCCGCAGAGTAATTGTATTTTTTGTAAGAGTTTATTAAATGTAGAACTAATTAAATTATTTTGGTAAGCTAATATATATCAGATTGCCTATTAACATTAGAGTTCCTTATCATTAATATTGGATAGATTAAGATGACAAATAAGGTAAGGTGTCCTACTATCTAAATGAACCATTTAATCAAAATCATGCATGAACTGTTAAGCCAAAATACATTGACCAATTGCTCACACATCTCGAAAAATAACCATTCATCATCATTATTATATTTATTTAGGATTAATCTATCTTTATCACAACAAATGTTTGAAGCTTCATTATTCAAAGCCATTACCTGGCAATTACTAGTATTGAAAACTATTAAATTCAGATCAGCATATACTTAAGCCAAATTATAAAAATCTCAATAAAAACAATATGATATCAGCTAAAACCTTTATCTCTCTAGAATTTGCAATCAGATCATTTTAATTTATTCACGCTCATCCATGTTGACAACATTTATAGTTATAATTTCATTTAAGTATGTTTTTTTTTATTAATTAAATCAAAGAATATTCAAATTCCAGTAATTTTATTGAAATTTTAATATTTTGTAGTTACATATCTTGTACATGACGTACAGTCTTACACTTAATAGATTTATTTACATAGATGAAATCAACCATTTGTTTTTTTAAAAAAGGGAATTTATTAAACTTATACTATATTTTTTGAGTTTTTATCTGGTATATAATTAAACAAAATGAATTTCTTTAGCATACTTAAATAGATTCATTTTAAAAATGAGAAACATTTGCTATTGAATTCTTAACTAAAGCAGTAACTATAACAAGAGGGGTTCCTGTAAATTTCTTGAAAATCTGATCTTGCCTTAAATTTCATTAGGATTATATATTTAATCCTGCAGTGGACTAATAATTAATGTTTGACGATGATGTATTTTGTATAAACTATGAAGAATTATATGTACCTTTGTCAAAATAATTATAATATATGAATAATTAGTTATTTCTCTTGTTTGTGTATTTTAGCCATCTATTGCATACTTATCTCTTTTAATAATAGATTTATTTAAAGTATGGTTCTTATGTTTTACTGAAGCTAATTCCCATTATATGTACAGAAAAAAATAATCGGATACTTTGGAAACTGGGTAGCATTTTGCTTTCCTAATTTAATCAAGAGTAATAGGTATTATCATATATATATATATAATGTTTGGCAATACAGTACTTTCAAGCTATATATAAAGTAATAAAAACGATTTTATTTTTGCAGGGGCTATCAATGCTCTTTTTCAAAAGACTTGCCTAAACTTTCTTATACATTGATATCGGCAGAACAGAAAAGTGGATTTTTTTTCATTATACAATTGATATTAAACATTTTTGTTTAATCTTCAGTATTTACATTTAAAAAACAACAACAAATAAATTAATACAAATGAATATGAGTTGTCATTATGCTTAGTATTTGTAGATTATGAAAAGACATTTGATTCTATAAACATTTCTTCGGTGATTAAAGCATTGGATCATCAAGATGTAGATCCAGGATATTGTCATATTTTAAATAATATTTATAAAAATTCAAACAATTAGATTACATAATGATAGTAGGAAAATCAACAATGAAAAGAGTGTAAGACAGGGTGACTCCATATCTCCAAAACTTTTTACAGCCCTGCTGCAAAAAGTAATTTGTGGGATAAAATGGGAAGCTAAAGGAGTGAAAGTAAATGGAGATTATTTAAGTCATTTAGATTTTGCAGATGATGTAGTTGTTTTTGCAAATAATGCTTTAGAGCTACAGAAAATATTGCAGGAGTTATCAGATGAAAGTAGGAAAGTAAGGCTAAAGAAAAATGTTAAAAAGACTAAATTAATGTTTAATAAATTTTCTCAAAATATGAAAATAAAGATTAATTATGATGAGTTAGAAAAAGTTAACAGTTACAAATACCTTGGTCAGGTTATTAATATAGATGAAAATTTAATGGATGAAAGTAATCATAGAATTAAACTTGGTTGGAGTGCTTTTGGTAGAAATAACTTGATACTAAAAGGAAATATGCCTATGTGTTTGAAAAGGATGGTTTTTAACAAATGTGTTTTACCAGTTCTTACTTATGGATCTGAGACTTGGACACTTAATAGAAGAGCAATACAGAGACTTCAGACCACTCAAAAAGTATGGAGAGATGCATGTTGGGAGTAACAAGAAGAGATCAAAAAAACAATGTATGGGTAAGAGAAAAAACAGGTGTTCCTGACCTCAAAGAAAAAATTAAAAGACTGAAGTGGAGTTGGGCTGAACATATTGCTAGAAGAGATGATAATAGATGGACAATTGAAATTTGAAACTGTATTCCAAGAGATTATAAAAGACCCAAAAAGGGACAACATATGAGATGGATGGATGATATAAGAAAGTGTGCAGGGGTGATGTGAAGAAGAGAAGCTAAAGATAGGAAAAGATAGATTGAACTTGAAGAGACCTTCATCCTGCAGTGGATTGATAATGGTTGATGATGATAATGATGATGACATACTTACATTTTACAATAAGATTAAAGTAGAAATTATTTATATGGTGAATTGTAAATTAATAATCCTATTTAATATAAATACTGTTTTTCTTTTTTTACTTAACTTTATTTTTCATATCAAAAAAACTCTTAACAATATTTGTACACTATAATAAGAGTCGTAAAAAAAGTTGGGGCACGAAAGAGAAAAAAAATATAAAGACAGCTGATTTAAAACTTACAAACATATTTTGAATTATGATCTAGTAAACTCAATTTTTCTTTAAAAAATCAAAGACATTAGAAAAAGACAGACACATCTAGAATTTTAGTTTTTATTATTCAGTCTCCTTCAATTAACTTTGACTTTGTCTATTGCAATTCACTAATCTTATGCGATTATTCTTGAAACAACTAAAAAAGTGATATGAATTTCAATTGCTATACGGTACCTTCAAAATTAAAAAAAATTATATCTTTACATAATTGCATTTAATAAGCATTAAACAAGTACTCTTTAAATATAAGCTTATGGAACTTCTAAACTTATGGTTTATGGGTTATATTTAATTTGATTTTTAAAATTAAATATATCATCATCATCATCATCATCATCAACCATTATCAATCCACTGCAGGATGAAGGACTCTCCAAGTTCAATCCACCTTTTGCTATCTTTAGCTTTCCACATCACCCCTGTACACTTTCTTATTTCATCCATTCATCTCACATGTGGTATCTTTCTGGGTATTTTACAATCTCTTGGAATCCAGTTTAAAATTTTAATTGTCCATCTACTATCATCTCTTCTAGCAATATGTCCAGTCCAACTCCACTTCTGTCTTTTAATTTTTTCAATGAGGTCAATAACACCGTTTGTTCTCTTATCCATACATTGCGTTTTCGATCTCTTCTTGTTACCCTCAACATGCATCTCTCCATACTTCTTTGATTGGTCTGAAGTCTCTGTATTTCTCTTCTATTAAGTGTCCAAGTCTCAGATCCATAAGTAAATAAATACAATTAAATTATTGATGTTAAGAATAGTAGAACAATTACATTAAATCTAAACCTTAGAAATCTTTGAAAGTAAAGCAGTTAATCTAAATATATAAAAAACATAGAATTTATAAATATGTGTTTATTTAAGTATTATATATTAATATTAATATAATAATAATAATAATAATAATAATAATAATAATAATAATAATAATAATAATGATGATGATGATGATGATGATGATGATGATGATGATGATGATGATGATGATAACAATAATAATATAATCGGTGGATATTTATATATTGAGAAAGATACAAGTTTATTGTTCAATTATTTTTAATCTCTTAAATTACTATACAAGAAAGCTTAGAACATTGTGACGCTGGTTTAGTAGTAGTTCATCTGTTTGTAATAATATTAAAAACAAAATATTTTAAGCTAAAGCCCATTTAGGTGTTTTTTTTTTAATATATATAAGACAATGTTATTATTTTATTTACTTTTCGGGGGAAAAAATGTCAAGTTTTTATTAAGTTAAAATAGTAGGAAATTTTTTTAGAAGTTTGCTTTTTTGAAAATCAAAAAGAACATGTAATTTACTGATTAGAGAAAGTTTTATTTTTCTATAATAAAATTGTCATGTTGAATTTTAAATTGACAGGTTTAATTTTTTTTTTCTTAATTACTTTTAATAATTTACAAAAAGTCTTACATTTCATCATGCTTATTACTATTAATAATTAAACCATATTATAAAAATATAATATGCAATAAAATTAAGATGTAGCGTATATTTTAGCTATAAATAAAAAGAAAATTGCTGTTTTATAATTAATCCCTTTTTCCCTATTAATTTCATTATTTATGATCGATTCAATTATTATTGCATATTGATCTATTACTGAATATAAATGTAAAAATAAAAATAAATAGTGCATATATATATATATATATATTGCGGGTTCATCCGTGTAAGATTTTAATTTAAAAACTCTGATTTTTTGATTTGATCATACAAGCCCTCAACTGAGAAATAAAAACTATATAATTGTACAGTTTCAGATTCCTCTACAATTATTTTTATTAACACTGTTTATAGCGTCTCTATAATCATGGATTTCATTCAAAGTTGAGGGCTTGTGTAAACAAATCGAAACATTGGAGTTTTTAAATTAAAATCTTATATGATTGAACCCACAAAATGTGTTTTTTCTATCTGAAACCCGTGAAAACATTCGTATGAGTATATATACATATGAAAAACAAATATATTAACATACATACCACAAGTTAATCTTTTTAATTCTTGATTGTCAACTTGTGGTCATGTTTATATCTGCTTTTGTAGTAAACATTTTTTTCTCTAAATACCTCATCGACTTATGTATATAAATGCATATGGCTTTATTGCTCAGGAGTTCATAAGATGTTTGAGAGCCAAACTTGAGAAAACCAGGCTGATCCTGATACCTGCTGGCCCTATGTCAGATATTGCACCACCTACACCAAGTAGGATAAAAAAACATATATGGCTTTATCGTTAGACTTTATAATTGTAGCTACATTTTATTTTTGTCAAGTCACATTTTCCCATTAATAAACTCTACCAAGAAATTCATCTTTTAGAATTTATTTTAGATTTTCTTTTAACATTAATGATTTTTTGTCTTTTTTTACAAAGACCATTACTAAATGATCACTCAAGTGTATAAATTAAATAATTTCTAGATCAAACTTTATCATAAGGAAAAAACTTTAGAAAATACTATTTTAAAACTTTGCCACTATCTTTTTAAAACCTTATGGATCATTTATATAGTCTATAAATTAAAATAAAACCTTAATCTCCTATAAATATAAAGATTATGGTTGATATAAATATACTGCTATGATATTCTATTCATTTTTTTTTAATATGTTCTACGCTTCATCAATATATAATTGCAGGAGGCTAACAGAATGTTTAAACTAATCAAAATCATCAACATAATAATCCTCTAATTAAATAATTTATTAAAATTTTTATTCTTTCGTGATAAATAAAATGCATGACTATAGTAAACATTAATTGAATAACAATATTTTTAGAAATGTAATTCAAAGCTAACAAGAAGTCCTGGAAAGCGCTAAGCTTGATTCAAAACACATTTGTGTATAAGAAGTTTCTGTTTCAATAGTTCCAGCGTTCAAACATCAAATTAACAATTTATTTAGTAATTGTTTGATTTGGCACATATAACACTAATAACAATACTATAAATTCAGAATTCAAACAAGCAAAATTTTTTTTTTACTTTGATCAAAATAAAAATATTACCAGAAATTTTTTCTCATATCTTGATACCTCCTTTAGGAAACCACTTGTAAAACATTTCAAAGATCATCCATCATAAAAGATATTTCTGTTTAATTCTATTTTCCGTTTTAAATGTAGCAACTTTCTTACATATCATCATGTATAATTGTATTATGTAAATAAAGTTATAAAAATAACTAGCTATTTTTTAGAGACATTTTCAAACTCTGAGTTAAGAGTGTTCCTCAAAGAGTGAAAAGTAATAAGTGAACTTCTGATTCTGCTTGCAATTTTTTTCCATTTTCTTAACAATAAAAAAACTATCCATAATTCTATTTGATTTAGAAGTGTATTTTGTAATTATTTTTTATTGGTGAATTGCATCTAATAATATCCTAGAAAATGTAGCTATTTTCATGGAGAACAATAATATTCGGTCTTCTGCAACTCTTTTTATTTTTATAATCTAAACAAATAGTGCAATTTTTTAAATTAACATAATGACAATTAAGAGATAATGTACAATTTGGAAGCATATCTATGATAGCTAAATCTTTTTTGTTCCCATTCTTTACAATATCCTTTTTATTAGTTTCTTTAGAAAATCGCATTTTGGTTTGAGATTCAAAAATATAGAAAACTTTAAAATGCCTTTACTTTTAACCTGAAGCGCATCTATAATATAGCATCTATTATTTTATTAATGAATATTTTATTATGCTTACTAATTACGTAAGTAATATTTACTGAGGCTATAACCTCGATAATATGCGTATAAAATGCGATAGTAGGGACCTCTACAGGTGTTTTAACCACAAGCTTACGCTATGGAAGAAAAGAGGGAAAACACCTGTAGAGGTCCCTACTATCGCATTTTATACGCATATTATCGAGGTTATAGCCTCAGTAAATGTGCGTTTAATAAATTTATAATTACTAATTACATAAATTTAAAAATTGATATATTCTACAAACTCCATGTACTATTCTACACCGAATTTTACATTAAATATTATTTACAATCACTGTAGTCTTTTATCTCAGCTCTCAGATGAGTATCATTTTCAGTTTAAAAATTAATAAATTTTCATAAAAAAATATTGGGTGCTTTAACTATTGCAAGTATAATATATTACAATATCCCAAAACAATATGGCTAATTACTATAAACACTTTCATTGTTGTTGTTATCAGCTTGAATTCGGTAAAACGTTATTTTTATGGTTTTACAACTCTATTGTTTTATTGTATTGTAGGTAAAATTATATATATATATAATTTAACTTAATTACAGTAATATGATAATTACTATAAACTTTAAACTTTCCACTTGGATTATGGCTTATAACTATTCTAATTTTATGCCTCATTTTTCTACTCCTTTGGAGTTATAGAAGACTTTCCAAATCTGCGCCATATGTCAAGCATTGATAACTAAAAAGAAGTTACTTGGCCTGTTATACATTTAAATAACTCTAGTAATAATAATATATCATAAGTATTCCAGATTATTCAATACCTCTTAAAAATATGCGCTTGAAAATGCGAAGGTAGGGACCTCTACAGGTCTTAACCACAGGCTTACACTTTGAAAGAAAAGAGAGGAATCCAAGGGGAATTCTTCTTTACTTCAACCTACTTTCTATATGAATAGGTGAAGCTGACGTGGTTAGATCTGAGAGCATGAAGCTATTCAATACTTCACTGGTTAAATCCACAATTTCTATTACACTTTAGTACTCGGAAAACGAGTCATAGAAAAGATCTTATAGTTAGAAATCTATTATGAAAATTTAAAGTTGTAAATATAAATTTATTTAAACGCACATTGAAATAATTTACTAAGGCTTCAGCTTCACCTATTCATATAGTATGTAGGTTGAAATAAAGAAAGGTTCCCCTTGGGTTTCCCTCTTTTCTTCCAAAGCATAAGCTTGTGGTTAAGACCTGTAGCGCATATTCTTAATGTTTATAGCCTTAGTAAATATTACTTACGTAATCAATGTGCCAATGTGCGTTTAAATAACTTTATAATTATTCAATACAGTTGATACAAAATGATTGAGTCGTCATTATTTTCTTCAAAAGCTTCATTACTTTATATTCAAATCAAAATTGTATATATATATACAAACCATTATACAATTACAAATATCCAGTAACGCCCTCTGTTTAAAGATCTACATAAAGGTTTGCTATTATTGAGATGTAGATCTTTAAACAGAGGGCGTTACTGGATATTTGTAATTGTATAATGGTTTGTATATTTTCTATAATTATTTCAGTTAGTGTTAACAGTAACTTTCTTTTCATATATATATATATATATATATATATATATATATATAAGAATGTGTTTAATGTTTCATTCTATGTTCCAAACAATATTAATAAATTAGTAAATAATTCTAAGGATGTCATATCTGTCAAGCAGAAAAGTAATGTCATATATCAAATTTTTTGTGATTGTATGCTATCATATATAGGTGAATCTAGGTGCAGCATTGAGAAGAAATTGAAGGAGCATGAACTGTTATATAAGCATGTAAAAAGTAAAAATAATGGTGATTTAATATCTCCTTTAGTTTTCTTTGATCATGAAAAAACATGTAAATATAAATTTAAATTTGATTTTGAAAATGTGAAAATTCTTCATGAAGAGATAAACCATAGTAAAAGAAAAATTAAAGAGGCAATTTTTATAAACAGGAATAAAATGCATTTAATAAATAGTTTGAATTGATGCCATTTCCGCTTTTGTTTTTGAATTTAATGGCAGTTGAGGCAGGTTTTTAAGGATTGTTTGTAAACGGTTAAATTTATTATTTCAATTATAATTAAAATTTTGTTTTTAATTAACGGACATTTTATTAATTGTATATATATATATCCTTGACATTATAAGAATCCCTCCTAAGATTGATGGTTTCAGTCTTAAAATAATTATTGGTAGAAGAATGTTGCTCTGCTTTTGTTTTTGATTTCATTATATTTTTTTAAAAAAAACAACTTTTCTATTACTGAACTGTATTTTATAAGTATCCTATTTATAAGGGTAGGCTAAGGATTCTATTTTTCACTCTAATTTTATCAAATTTTGATCTGTTGTATGAACTCAAACATGTGTTTTTATATTAACCTTGCATCAACTGCATAAAGTTTAATAACCCATTTCCTATATTCCTTTAATATTTATAAACACTTTAGAATTATAAATAAAAAATGTAAAAGAAGGCCTTTCCTTAAAAAAATATCTTGATCGCAACAAACATCTACTTTTATTAAACAATATAATGGGGGAAAACAGTTATTTCTATGACTACTGTCAATAACTGTCTATCACAATTCAGAATAATCTAATGTAATATAAACATTATAAAATTATTTTCTAAGAATCAATGTCACTTTAAAAGTAAATCGATTTTGCATAGTTTTACACAAAAATTCAATAATGCTATGATTTTATGAAGAAATTACTGATAAATATTAAACCTAGAAATATTTGTAATTTTTTCTTCTTTATAAAATGACCATAAAAATAAAACACACTTAACTAATTTTTATAAACATTAATTCTAAAAACATTCAAAGTATCTCTCTCAAAATAAAACCACAGTGTGGAAAGTTAAGATAGATAGATAGATAGATAGATAGATAGATAGATAGATAGATAGATAGATAGATAGATAGATAGATAGATAGATAGATAGATAGATAGATAGATAGATAGATAGATAGATAGATAGATAGATAGATAGATAGATAGATAGATAGATAGATGGATGGATGGATAGACAGATAGATAGATAGATAGATAGATAGATAGACAGATAGATAGATAGACAGACAGATAGATAGATAGATAGATAGATAGATAGATAGATAGATAGATAGATAGATAGATAGATAGATAGATAGATAGATAGATAGATAGATAGATAGATAGATAGATATATAGATAGATAGATAGATAGATAGATAGATAGATAGATAGATAGATAGATAGATAGATGGATGGATAGGTAGGTAGATAGATAGATAGAAAGATAGATAGATAGATAGATAGACAGACAGACAGACAGACAGACAGACAGACAGATAGATAGATAGATAGATAGATAGATAGATAGATAGATAGATAGATAGATAGATAGATAGATAGATAGATAGATAGATAGATAGATAGATAGATAGATAGATAGATAGATAGATAGATAGATTAAATTATGTGTGTTGTAATAATGTATTCTTTTAACATGTTTTTTTTTTTTAAAAATTAACATTAATGATATTTTCCCCATTTAGATGAAAGTATAGACAATCTCAGGATGGAAATCTTAATGCAAGACTACAATTTTAAAATTAGGAATTAACTAATAAATATTTACTCCTTTTTACATTCAAATGGTAAAATAAATGAAAAGCTATAAAATTCTTAAATGGATTTACAAGTAGATTATATTTTATCCATATTTTTTATAATTTTTTCAATTTTTGGTATTGTGGGAAGTATTTGTAATATATATGTTTTTACTCGTCTTACTTTTAAATCATGTGCTTATATTTATATGGTGTCTGTGTCTTACTCTGAAATATTTGTTACTATTTTTCAAATATTTGACGTTAAAAAGCTTCAATATCACGTTCTGCATTATAATGCCTACTCTATTTCTTGGATAGAAGCTAATATAAGTAGGTATATATTTGTCAGTTGTATGAGCATCTGTAATATATTGTTAACATTAATTACTTTTGATCGTTTTATTTCCGTCTGTTATCCTGTTTATGCGAATAATGCATTTAATTCTTTCAAAAGTAAAGCAATTTGCGTTGGAATAGCTGTAGTATGTTTTTTATTCCATATTCCTGTTATATTTGTTTTAGAAATTGATAGTTTTATTATAAAAAATAGTACAATGCTCTATAGAGTTCGCTTTAATCACGATTTTGAATTTTCTTCTTTTAATGCTGTCTTCAACTGGATTCGCTGTTTTGTTTTTCGAATTTTGCCACTGTGTTTAGTTGCAGTTTTTACTGTGAAAATCATAATTACTCATAAAAAATATCAAAAGCGAAAAAGTTTTATTAAAAATTCTTATTATTCTTCTAAAAATGATCATCAGCTTTATTATTTATTAATTATTATAGCAATTATTTTTTGTCTGTCGATGTTTTTCTCTACAATTTCTACACTCTCACGATTAACTTTAGGAGAATTTCATCCTTTTAATCAGTGCATGTTCAGAATAACAATGGTTACATCTAAAGTCGTATATGGCATGACATTTTTTATTTATTTTTCATTTTTAAAATATTTTAGAAAAATATTTTTAGCAATATTTTACAAAAAACATATCATACCTTTGCCAGAAATAAGATTAAATAGTAGCCAAGATGAGCCTCACATCCCTAACGCTCAAACATCAAATGTTTTTACTATTAAAACTATTTAAATTTAAGTAGCACTATTGTTTTCTTTTTTTATGAATTATAATTAATTTTATGTTAAAGAATCTATCTATCTATCCATCTTATATATATATATATGTCTATCTATCTGTCTGTCTATCTATCTATCTATCTATCTATCTATCTATCTATCTATCTATCTATCTATCTATCTATCTATCTATCTATCTATCTATCTATCTATCTATCTATCTATCTATCTATCTATCTATCTATCTGTATGTTCATTTGCTATTTTGTTTAAATATTTTTGTATTTTTTGTCTTCTGTCTATTTATCTTTCTATTTTTCTGCTTATATGTTTACATTTTTGATTTCTTGTCTTCCTAATGTTTAGACATCAAATATTTTTACTATTAAAACTATTTAAATTTAAGTAGCACTATTGTTTTCTTTTTCTTTTTATGAATTAGAACTAATTTTATGTTAAAGAATCTATATATATATATATATATATCTGTATGCATGTCTATCTATCAATCTATCTATTTATCTATATCTGTATGTTCATCTGCTTTTTTGTTTAAATATTTATCTATTTTTTGACTTCTGTCTATTTATGTATGTATTTATCTG
Source organism: Epiperipatus broadwayi (assembly GCA_028023455.1). NCBI lineage: Eukaryota > Metazoa > Onychophora > Udeonychophora > Euonychophora > Peripatidae > Epiperipatus > Epiperipatus broadwayi. Next base: position 3,469,519 of record JAQFVV010006321.1, on the reverse strand, counting down.
CTTATATGTTTACATTTTTGACTTCTTGTCCAGATGTTTATGTATGACTATGTGCGTATATCATCAAAATGAAAATAATGAAACTCAATATGCTGTTCTTTCATATAAATTATAATAAATAATAAAAATCATATTCCACAGCTAATATAAATATATATTAGTTATATTTTAAAAGTCTCTTCAAACATTAATAATCTATTTTAATGTTAACCAATTACTGCATATATAATACCATCTAGTGTTCTAAATAAGTCAATTATTTTATATAGCGCGATGTTTTTTATAAACAATAATATTTAAACAGCATTAAACTGTTGTACATGCGCTTTGGATTTTAAATATAAAATGAATGAATACTAACACTTTATCATGTGGTTGAAGTGTTAGTATTCATTCATTTTATATTTAAAATCCAAGGTGCATCTGCAACAGTTTAATGCTGTTTAAATATTATCATCTAGTGTTCTGTAACAGAAATAAAATAACAATAGCAAAATAAAACAGTAAAATAGAAAAAAAACATTTAAATAGAGATCCAATATAACTTCAAAAGATTGACTATATAATATAACAATATACAAACAAATAATATATATTATACAACATCATATATCATTAAAAACTAGTCAACACTTCAACAATCCCAATATCAATAACAATCAACAATTTCTAACAAAATTTATTGAAGTTTTGCAAATATTCATACAATCATTTAAGTTATTTTTAATGTAATTTGTTACCTACATTTATCTTCTCTTTGAATCTTTAATGTAATTTAAAGGTTTAATATTTTTGAAGCACCTGTTTTATATCAATATGTTAAATACTGAATAAAAAAGCAGATTTATCATCTCATCTATTAAATGCACTATTATATTTTTGGATCTTATCATTGTACACTGTATGACCATAGCAAATTATATTGCAAAAGTCACAGTTAATTTTATATGTAATTCCTTTTTTATATTTTATATCACTCTTAATTTACAATTACTTTTTAATTTATTAAGATTTTTGTTATTTTACCATCTAATATTTTTATGCTTATCAATATAATTTTTGTTTTTTATTAATGTATTATAAATTGTGGGTTAATATGAAAGTTTGATCCATTTTTATTTGAACTACTGTTATATGTATTTCTTTTGCATACATTAATCAGTTACTTATTTTTATATCATTCAGCTGAGACACATTATGTGATGAACAAGCACAGTTCTCACACTTGCAACAGCTAACATGAGGAATATGATTATAGAGAAGAAATAAATCCTTTATTATGCATATAGATCAATGTATGCAAATGAATTACATAGTCAATTGAAGGGAAAATGAATATTATATATATTGTAACCATATGGTTGGGCTTGATGTTTGTTAAGCCTTATTTAAGTGGTTAAGTATGAAAAAAAAATTTAATTAATAACAATTGTAATATATTAAATCAGTGTATTATTTTGCTGATGTGTAATAGTAATTACCAAATTGTATTTTAAAAGTAAGTAAATTTTATCAGTAAATCTCCTGAAAGTGATGAAGACTCAGACTGTTCAAGATATGCTACGCCCTCTGGCAGGATGTGTATGAGATTTTATATGCAGTTTGTCAGGTGGACTAATTTTCAATAATATAAAATGATAATTTAATAGCATTATTATCAATTTGAAAGGATAAATATGTTTTGGTACTTTGCTATTATTAAATAATAATTAGAAAGATTTAAAGTTATAACTCTTCTAAATCAATATTTATAGTCAATTCCTTAAGCATATTTTATTGTGATTTAAGATAGTATTGAATAGTCTGATTAATAATCACTAATGAATATAGAGGGAAAAAAGTATTAATTATATGCACACACTATACTGTTATTGATCTATTTTTAATTGTACCACAATTCAATGTAATAAAAGGTTAAAAGGTATAAAGAACATAACATAATTAGTAGAGGGGGTGGGATATAAATAAAAAAGAATTAAAGGACAGACATTAACATCTGAAACAACAAAACTAAATAAATCAAGAAGAAAGCTGAAAAAGTGATAACTCCAGATTTAAATTAACCAAAACTAAAATATATTGTAATTCTTAAATCATGGAATAGAAAATTTTAATCCTTTCCATGCATATGGCCTTCTTAACCATTGATTAACATTTGTCAAGATTTCACACTGGGAGAAAAATGAAAACCATTTTAAAAAACAAGTATTTTGCCAAACGGAAGTTTGAATTCAAAACCGGACAAGAAATTGTAAGCATGAAATTTTATTCCACGTATCATTACAATTTTTATTATTATAATTATTATGTACATTTAAAAATCCTGCATCAATTATTTAAATTGACAAAAAGAAAAAGTATTTTGTGCTTTCACTTACAAAGTAAAAATAAAATACATTTTGCTTTTATATTAAAGTAAGGATAAAAATCTGATTTTAAGAAAAATAATTTGGACAAAACTTTTAAAATTCAAATTGAACAAAGTAAAAGTTGCTTCAAATGAATAAGAAAGTTTACTGATTTTATAGGATGTGTAAGTTTAGTTTACATTTTTTTAAAAAAAAAATTGTCTGATAAATCTTTTGGAGTGCTAACTTGCTTCATCATTAAAAGTGAAATTTGACATATGTTTACTGTACTGATAAATGAAAAAAAAAAATGTTTAACTCACATTTATTAAAGATCTTGAATGGAAATCCTGATAAGAGAAAAAAAAATAACCATTCATTATATTATTAAGGAAAATATTTAATAATATTGATATAAAAAGATAAATGAATAAATATGTGCTTCTTATTAACTGAGGTGGAATACTAGAATTAATATTATGTTTAAGTACTAACAGACGATCTCAAAATGATTTGAAATGCTGAATTCATCACCAACTATTTAAAATGTACTATCGCAAATAAAATAAAATTTAAAAAATGCTTTTTTAAAAAGTTTTCTCCTGCTATTGAACTTGAAGCTGTTATTAAAACTACAATTTAGTTAAATAAGATGGATCCAAAATTCTGTAAAAAATAATTATAAGCGCTATTATATCATTATTGTATTGCAATAAAGTCTTGATGATTTTATTTTACTATATTGGGATAAATGTAAGAAAATATGAATGCTTTGTTTGTAAAATGTTTAACCCATAATAGCGTCATTTCCCTTGTCAGTCAGCTCATAGTTAAGGAACTTAGATTATGAGCTAGGGGAATAAAGTAAAATATGACAATAGTGTTTTTGTTCATGTTTATTATTATATTATACTACTTTTGGATAGGTTATTAAGATCTATAGTTTTTTTAATGATATAAATTTGTAATGAGTCTGAAAACAGACAAAGGTAAAATTATATACATTTATTTATTTATTTATTTATTTATTTATTTTTACTGATTGGTCTAAAATTTAGCTTTAAATTAAGTATATTTAGATAGAGAGATATGCCATTCTCCTACATTTATAAGAATAACTTATTGATATTCTATTTATGGATAAACAGATAAAATAACTTGCCAAAAATAATAGTATTTACTCATAATAACACAATTATCTTATTATATGGAGTTTTCCATATAAGTAATTATACATTTATTTTATATCTTTATTATATTTTGCCAATAATTTAATATGTCCACTTTAGTTAATAGAATTTGTGCTATTTTTCACTGACTATGTGTTTTTTATTAATGCAAACTTTATAATACTTTTTAAAATGTTTTATAGTCAGTTGACTTACAATACTTTTGTGATTCAATATACTATTTAATATATATTGTGAAGTAGGATATTTATCTCTTAACTTTTATTGTAAGAATTATTTTATCTTGCCATTAATTTGATGAGGTTTTGTGTTAGTTTCAATTTTATATGTGTGAGAAACATATAATTTCATCAACTATTATATCATTGATATTGAGCATGGACAGATGAAGGAGGCATTCTCATTGCTTGTTCCATGAGAGGATTATATTATTAAGGCTGATCATTCATTAATGCTTAACTAGCATAGTTTAGTCCCTGGAGAGGATTATTTTTATGGCATGCATTCTGCTTTCCTGTATTGAGACGATGTCCACACACTTTACACATAAGAAAAAGGTATTGGAATCTTCTAAATTATTATACAACTATATAATGTTGTTTTAAAGAGCCTTTCTTTATTGTTTGATTCCTCATTATGATGTCTAGTTATTTCCCGCCATTTATGGTATAGTTCTTAATGTTCTAAAAATTATATGGCAATAATAAAATAGAGTTAGCTTTAGGGACACATGTTTATCTATAGTGTTTGGCTAAATAAAAATAGTGTATGTATTGTGCTGTTGTACTTTGTCAACAGTTTACAAGAGAACCAATAAAACTTACTAGTAATTTTAAAGCTTATTGTATGCATAGCATAATAAAAGATAAAGGTGTGCAATGTTATTTTATTTGCATCAAGCAGTAGTTTGTCATGGATTGGTAAGACCTTTCAATATTTAGAATGATTGTTTTATGGGCATAGGCAAAATATAGTATCCTGCATACATTTGATTTCAGGTGTCTGTTCAGCTAAAAGCAACTCATTAAATATTCAGAATCAAAAAAAGGGGAAAATTGAAGTACATGAGCAAGGACTCAATATTTTGTTGAAAATATTTGTTTTTTCTTGAAGGAACCAAATCATTTACAGATTAGAAAATTATAAACTAAGTAACTGAGTTTTGTTTTGTTGAAAAAAAATTTGCTGAAGTTTTAAATCTTATTATTTTTTTAGAAAACAAGTAAGTAAGGATGATTAATTTAAGAACTTTAAATTTTATAGTAATAAGTTTTCAGTAAGATGAATGGCTAAAGTAAATGAAATCCTTGCTAGCTAAAAACAACCATCAATAAATTCACTGGAATATTTTTAAATCGTTATATTAAGAAAATAATAAATGAATAGAAAACAAAAAAATGTATATATTTACTAATGTTTTACCAAGAAATGTTTAAACAGGAGGAATGAACTGTAAGTAATATGTCAATATATAATTGTAGGATTAAGCAACATCAAATGTGGAGGCTTTTTAAATGTTATCATCTTTACGAAAGACTAAAATGAAATAGATACATGAATAACAGAAAAATTAATTGTGAGAAAGCTAAATATATAATTATCATGATAATTGAAATTAAGTTAAAAATAAACCTGAATGGAAATATCTGTGTATTAAAAAATGTGGTTAATATTCAAATGCAAATTACGAATATTTCTCTGAATAAAAATTCTGTGCGTAGAAAAAAAAAATTATCATTAGTGAACCTAACTTTTAAGTATAAGGACAATTTTATGATAAACTATAGATAGCATTTAATGGAAATGGAAAATTCTGACTAAGGATTATATTTATAGAGATAAAACTATAGCGGTTTACTGGGAGATTGAAATATTTAATTATTAGTACTGCCAATAAAAAAAACAAAAAAACAATATGTGAAATATTTAAATATTAGTACTGTCAATGAAAGAAATCAATATGTAAAGGAAAAAAAAGTAAAATAAGTCGTGATCAGTGACATTAGCTTCCAGAAAAATCCAAACTATGTTGAAAATAATTTCATTTTTATTGTGTTTAAGAAGATGATTCAATCTGTGATCTTTTACATGTGAATATTACTAAGGAATACATTGAAAATAATATGAAGATCAGTACTATCGATGTGAAATGGAGCTAAATAAAATATATCACATAGGAGAAAAGAAATCTGCAATCTTGGAAAAAAGAAAGTTAAACCTGGTGAATAACAATAGAGCATTAAAAAGTCCATAGTTTTACTAGTGTTTGGATAAACATAAAAGGAAAAAATGGGATAAGAAGATTGGTATGTGACATATTAGAATCATAAAAAGGGAGAAAAACAATTGAGGTATTACTAATAAAATTTATGTATTTTTTTGATAAACTTGTAGGTTCAAAAGAAGAAAAAGCAGGCAAAGTAATGTTTGTATATATAGTTAAGTTCATGTTTTAAAATAACAATTATTATGGGGGGGGGGGGTGAATAAATCAAGAAATAAGAAATCAATAATTAACATAATTTGTTTATCTATGCCATTAATTGTATTAAGTTTTATTTGATTGAATGTCACTAACTATTAAGAGAAAGATCTATATGTTATAAGCTAGTAAATTTTACACACAAAAATAGTAAAGAAAGATATTAGAAGAAGGGGGGTATATATGGGTTCCAGTATAATATTAAATAACAAATAGTGGTATTTAAAATTTGATCTGGTGTTGAATTATTAATCCTGTAATAATTATAAGTCTTCTGGAGCATTATTTATAATACAGACATAAGACAAATATATATTTAATATCAGAAAATATGACTAAAATTATTAGATAAAATTGGGATAAATATTTTTATTCAATGCATTTAGCTCTAGAGAGTGGCTTATATACATTCAACAAGTATTTTGAATGGTAAATAAATGTTAGTGGAAGAAGAAATAACAATAGATAAAGAGTATTTATTGTAGTTTATGATATCGTTGAGTGATAAACCCATAAGAAAATTAAGTAAGGTAAGGGTGAGATCAAATGGTTAATATCATAAAATAAATACATATAAAATCTAATTGGCATAGTATTATAGTAAAATTATTTTATTTAAAACTAAAATATCAATCCATGTTTTTTTTTAATTAATAAAAAAGGGGTGATTACTAAAAAAGGAATTGATTGTTTAAGATACACATTATTTTATAATACAAGTAACAAAATTCAATATCGCATAACGTTTGTATTATCAAGAAATTTAATTTTAAATAGCTCATTGCAAGCAAGATGAATATAAATGTTTAATTATTTTGAATGTCTTATTATATTATATTGATGTATAAATTTCAGTTGTTTTATGTTAATTTATTTATTAATTCCATTGCATTATTAAACTTTGTACACAAGATGTTATTAAAATTAATATTTTAAAGTTATTAAGTGTCTAAAGTTGCATTTCTTTTGTGGAAAATCATCATCACTACATCATCATCAGAGAGTATTAATTGTCATATGCATATTAACTAAAAATATGATTTGAAATATGGAAGAAAAATAGAACTAGTATAAAATATTGTATCACAATTATTTAGGTAAATATATATTAAATTGAATATTAAATTATTGCAAACTCCTTTGATCACATCATTCATCACCCAAATACATTGCAATTGTAGTAAAATATATTTATTGCTAAGAAATCATATTAGGACATAATGATTACAATATAAATAAAAAAATAGTCATGTATCATTCAATAATAGAGACCATAAAATAAATAGTGATATACTTTAAATATAGAAAAATGTTTTGAGTCATCTTTAAAACTTCACACTACCCATAGACTTGAGTAAATATCCTCTTGATATTTTATAGATGGTATAAATAGTTAATTAAAATCAATGATAATCTTGAGATCTCCTTAGAATAATATTGTTATTATGGTTATTCTTAATGAAATTGTTATAAATGCAGTCATAATAAAAGATTATCATGCAAAAAAATAAAAAATACAACTTATTGAGTAAGCTAATTTAAATTTCACAATAATATTTAACTGAGGTTTAAAGTTAATATCTGTGCTAGACATAATCTCTAGTTTTGAAAATGATTAGTAATAATCATTATTGTATTTATCTGAAATGGATGGCATCAATGTTGTTAGTGGAGGAAGTTTGACAATGGTAAATGAAAATGTAACAATTTATTCTATTTATATAAGCATTATTGTTAGTCATGAGAGTATTTGGATACTGAATAAGAAGGAGAATCTAGGTATTCTTATGCCATTGGTTAAATACTTTAGTGTTCATTTAACGTTAAAAGATACGCAATCTTGTTAATAGAATAGGTGAGTCTCACAATTCTTAATATTGACTGAGTATAGTTGAGAAAATTGTAAGAGTATAAAATGGTATCTAGATAAAGTCATAGTATACCCTAAGGTAGAGACTTGGCATATCTTCTAGGGGTCATCCTCATATTGGCAAAATACAATATATATTAGTACACAATCTCACCATTTTGAATTTTAAAAATGACTAAAACATCGTCTGACACATCTAAATGATAAAAAAAATACGCGAAAATCCATAAAATTTTGAATTTGAATCACATGACTATAATATCAATTAAAAGCAACACACCTAGAAATCTAGTCAAGCAAAATTTTACAAAATAGATCTGAGATAGCATAATAAAAAAAAAGCCAAAATGTAAAAAATTTAGAACTCTAGTCATGTGACAATAATATCAATTAAAAGCAGCACATATAGAAATCTGGTCAAGGAAAACTTTACAAAATAGATCTGAGATCGCATAATAAAAAAAAAACAAAGCCAAAATGGAAAAGAAAGAGAAATCTGGCCAAGCAAAATTTTACAAAATAAATCTGAGATAGCGTAATAATAAAAAAGTGAAAATGTATTATTAAATCATGCAGGTTACAAAATGAACACTTAAATTTATAACTTGTAAGCCTCATTTTTGTAAAAATATAAAAAGATTGATGGATGGTGTATATATATATATATATATTGAGACAGATATACTGTTCCACATATATATTCAAAAGTCCCCCCCCCCCCATTTAAAAAGACTATCATGATTTGTTGTTAAAAAAGAAAAGAAAAGACTTAATAATGGTTGAGGAAAACTAAAAATTTAAAGAAACAAAGGAATCATGAAAATTGACAGCAATGAAAAAAGAAAGATAATTTGGTCAAATTAAAATGAAAAAAAAAAGACAACAAATACGTTTAAATCTGTAATAAAAAAAAAGTATAAATCTTTCTTTATTAAAATTCATCAATTAAAAATGAAAAAAGATAAGCTTATTTTGTATTTCAGAAAAATAATTTGTAAGGCAAAATAACTTAGGCATTAAGCCAATGCTCCAGGCAAGGAAATTTAAAACTAATTGGAATTCGAAAACACATAGCCAGATAATTGAAAACAGTCTTATACGGCCAAAAAAAATAGCCAATGAGTTGGGGAAAATGGCACCCATGTGGTCGAAAGCATATACCCACACCAACTGAAGCAGGCATCATGTAAAGTGAATCCATTCTGATAAGCAGAGAAGGTATAAATAGGCTGAAAAATTTGGATTATCAGACAGAGAGAATACTTTTTTTATTATCAGTTTTATTAAGTAAAGCAATAGAGAGAGTAGTTTTTTTTATCAGTCATATTGGATAAAAGAAGCAGAGAAAGTATAAAATATTGGGAAAATTCAGATTATCAGAGAGTGTTTGTTTTTATCAGTTTTACTAAGTAAAGCAAGACAGAAAAATCAAAACTTAACCATGAAGAAACAATTTAACATGGGCGGTTAACTTGCTTTTTTCTCTCTATCCACTGATCATGAAGTAAGCTCCAGCCTGTCTACAGTGCCACTCATTAAGCTCCATTGGTATTGAAAGAGAACAACAAGTAAAAAGGTAAGAATTGAAAAATAGTAGCAATTCAATTATTAATGCTATGATAAAGTTTCTAATAAAAAAGAATTAATGGAGAAATATGAAATGTTAATTGTGTTCTACATTTCAAATTATAAATGAAACTGCTGATGAATTTATGTATAAAAATATACATCTGCAGCAGACAAAGTAAATATTTATGCTAGAATAATTAAATGTAAATCATAAATGCTTAACTGCACATTACTTATATCTAAATAAAATAATAAAATTTTTATGTGTATGAATATACATCTATATTTGACTAAATTATAAATGCTCCACAAACCTAGAATTGCTGAGTTTAAGTGTTTACCAACCTGTAATAATTCTCAAAATAATGAAATGCTGTATAAATCATAACTGCTTGACTGCATATACTTTATTGGAAGGACTTGCAAATGGATTATTGATAAATAAACTGCTTTTAAACTTCTTCTCATAAATGAACTGAAAATAAATCTTCACATGGATACGCATGGACTTGAAAATGAATTATTATTAAATAAACTGCTTTTAAACTTCTTCTTATAAGTGAACTGAAAATAAATCTTCACATGGATACATATGGACTTGAAAATGAATTATTGTTAAATAAACTGCTTTTAAACTTCTTCTCATAAGTGAACTGAAAATAAATCTTCACATGGATACGCATGGACTTGAAAATGAATTGTTGTCAAATAAAATGGTTGTTACTTAAAACTACTTTTAGTTGTTCAGTTATATTTTGCATCATTCATCATTCATTGCACTGGTTCATGAAAATTTCATGCCTCCTGAGCTATGTCTGGCATTACTAGACCTAGGTAAGTCAGGTTGTCATGAGATGGAACTCTAGTGGTGCTGTTTGGAAAACCAAACACAGAAATTTCTAGATGCTTCCAGTCTCTATGGTGCTACATCCTCTGATGAGCAGGAAATATTGTTGTAAGGGGGGGGGATAACATCTGCATTGGAGAATCACAATCGATAGTTTCTTCCTGCAACATGCACATCAGGAAATTGTTACAACCAAGGTAATAAAGGGGTTGTACTGGTCCGGTTACTATATATATATATATATATATCTGATATCGCATAATAAAAAAGCTAAAATGTAAAAGGTTTAGAACTTGGATCACATGACTATAATATCAATTAAAAGCAACACATATAGATCTGAGATCGCATTAAAAAAAAGCCAAAATGTAAATAATTTAGAAATCTGGTGAAGCAAAACTTTACAAAATAGATCTGAGATTGCATTATAAAAAAAATATTTACAAAAGTAGCCCAGATATTTTTAACATATAAAAAGCATAGATATTTGAAATATATAAAATGCTAACATGTATTATTAAATTATACAGGTTATAAAATTAACACTTAAATTTATAACTTGTAACACTCATTTCTTGTAAAAACAAAAAAAGATTGATTGAAGATATATATGCAAATAGATATGAAATTGGAACATGGGTCATGTGATTATAATATCAATTAAAAGTAACACATATAGATATGAGATAACATAAAAAAGCCATAATGTAAATAATTTAAAAATTTGGTCAAGCAAAACTTTACAAAATAGATCTGAGATCGCATGATAAAAAAAAAAAAAATTTAAAAATAAAAGAAGCTAACATGCATTAACACAGGTTACAAAACATGCCCACATATTTTAACATATAAAAAGCATCACATATTATTAACATATAAAAAGCTTAGATATTTAACATATATAAAAAGCTAACATCCATTATTAAATCAGGCAGGTTACACAATTAACACTTAAATTTATAACTTGTAAGTCTCATTTTTGTAAAACTATAAAGAGATTGATCGAAGGTATACATATATAAAATAAAATTTATTCATTTTACAATTAATTATACTTTTTCCCACCAGAATCCTGATGTTGTATGTTCCTTTTGTTTGCAAAATTGTAATTTATCTCTGCCTAGAAAAGCATACTAAATGTAAAACTCGGGTCACATGTCTCCAACAACGATTAAAAGCATCTTGTATTTCTGCCTAGAAAACTAGTAGGTTCTATGTCTTTCTAATTAGCTTATCCATTAGTAGGACAGGTCCCTGAAGGTAAATTGATTTGTAAGTTTTTAAAATTAACAAGGAATTTTTTAGATTATCATTAGCTAAAAAAGTAAAATGAAAATAACAACATTAAAAAAAGTAAAATAATACTTTTTTCATTTTAAATTATAAATCAAATAATTTATATTGTAATTGTAAGATTTGTACATTCATGCAACAAATTCCACAGTATATGCGAAACACACTAAAACTGATCGAATCTAGAAGGTGCGACCCAGAGTTCAACCAACATTTAATTCGTTCACTTTTATTCCATAATATACTACCCCTATGAATGAAATTTCCCATTTTACACATGAGTTTCACTTTAATTTGAATGTTGGCAATAGCAAAGGATGAAGCAAGAATCTCAGGGAATAATAACTAAATTACCAATAAATTAATGACACACAATCACCCCCCCCATATATATATATTCTCCGTATGTATGTGGATCATCAATTTGAACACTCACAATATATATATATATATATATATATATAGCTGGCTAGATAATGCATATGTTAATAATTAATACTAAATTAGAGTAGATTTGGATAAGATTTAGTAATGAGTTGTGAATAACACACTAAACATTTATAAGTTTTAAAATATTTAATTATTAAAATATAAGATAAATAATATCAAATATAAGTGCATTAGGATTTACACACATACAGGTGACTTACAATGATGAGTGGATTATAACACATATTCTTATTTTTATGCACTTTAAAATTATTTACTTTTCGTTTATTAGAAATCGATATCTACAATTTCTGATCACGCCTTAATCATGGTAGGCCATTCCTAGGAAGTTTGATAATAGCTATATCTTACAAGAATGACAACTGAGAAATATAGTTAATACATTAATATTACATAATAATCAATAAAGGTGCTTTCTATGCAGATTGCATTACGAAACTAGATTGGAGATTCAGATCAATGCAGAATGAATAACAATATGGAGGGTAAACTGGTGACTTGCAGCATTACTTCAGATACTATGGTGCTACATAACTAAGGATTGCAGCCCAAATGTGTAATTCCTCAGGGAAGTAAGTACCAAGTACTCATTTCCCATGGACCATACAACTTGCTATTACAAAAGAAGCATTTTATTCGGTAATAGGAGCAGCTTCATATATGGTCCTGAACTCATGTGAAACAGTTCTAAAAGAGAGCTGTCCAAACTAAGAATAATGGAGTGCCCTGTACAGCAAAGCCCATTCTAATAAGAAAATACAAATAGCAAGGTGTATAATGCATCTGTGTGCTTTACAAAGACATATTCATAACACTTTCTAAATTTATCAGATATTAAAATGATTAAAGCCTAAATGTATAGTTTCAATCTACAAAACTATTATTCGCCACCGCTTCATAAATTAACATACTTAATTCGTACTAAAAAGGGTAACTATATCTGATCTAGTTATTAATTAAATCCATATAGTTTATAAGAAAAAAACTAAAGAGTAATAAACATATTTGGGACTAAATTAACTAACTGTTCGTAATAAGCTCTTAAAATATCATTCTTGTCATCACTTAACTAAATATAATTTATTAACATGCAAACCTGAATAATGATAAGCTAAAACTAGTAGCTTAACTGGCATATATAAATGTAGGTTTTCAGATCGGAGATTTGTGTGTTCTAAAAAGCAACATAAATTAGCTAGGGTGGGGGGGGTATCATCTCTCCAAAATCAACATTATCAATCTCCACTCTGAATTAAGGAATAACATAAATTAATAAAATAACAATATAAGGTTAATTAATATAAGCAAGACCGCAGATTGGAAAGATATAGACGTAATAATAATTAAATACAGTCTTACAACTTTCCTAATTTCATATTGCGTATTAGACTCTTTCACTGGAATGTCAGATGTTATAATTTAATAATTTTTAACAGATATAATTGATGAAATCCTTTTAAATATGTGGAAATTTTCATTATATTTTTATTTAAAGAAATACAATCAAATGTTAACAAGTCAGTAACCAAAGAAAATAGCTAATCTTTTTTGTTGTATTGAAAAGGCAGAATTGTGTCTCTAGTTCTTGTATAAAGATAAAATATTACAGTAAATTTATATATGTATAAGGAAATTTCCATGCACAACATCTATATAATATTTAAATATATGTATATTTTTATATATTTATTTATTAAGAGCAAGCAGATTATATAATAATAATAATGTGAAAGGCTGGAACCCTTATCAGATGTGCCTTAAAAATGCTTATATAACAGCCAATCAGATGCAACAATGACTGCACAGGGAACTCACAAGTCAAAACACAAGGCAAAGATTTTACGAGAAAAGAGAAAATTACTATTAAATCGAAAGATTTCATGTTGTTTATTTATATATATAATGTTTAGTGAGTTAAATGTGAAGGTGTTTAAAGCATCACGCTCTTAGGTTGAAATGCATGAGACTGACTTATTTATAAAGAAATTTAAGTAGAGAAGAAGGTGGAACCACTTTTGTTTAAAAAATCTTTGCCTTGTGGTTTAACTTGTGAGTTCCCTGTGCAGTCATTATTACATCTGATTGGCTGTCATATAAGCATTTTCAAGTCACATCTGACAAAGGTTTCAGCCTTTTAC